>CM076578.1:972190706-972540825 GCA_034641835.2 Pinus albicaulis
CAGATAAGCATTCCTAACAGCATATATGTGAAGCCCTAAGAGGTTGGTTTTCTTAGACTTACATATTTGAGAAATACCTTCTAGGTTATCTTGGGAATCCATCATTGAGCCCAGATCTACAATCGCAGCATCATCAAAGCTCCCATTCTGCCTAGATCTAACTTTTTATCTTGCAGGAAGTTTTAGTCCCTACAGTTGTAGCAGGGACAATATAGTTTACCTTCCAACAGAGAAATAATTATGTAGTCCCTATTGGGATATCATTGCAGGTTCATTCTAGGCCACCCTTGTGGCTTGAGTGTCTCATATTTTGAGAATTGTTGTACTTTCTTTTTTCACCTTCAATATAATAAAATGGCTCAACTATTTCTATGCATTATGATGTGTATATAGATTTATTGTTTACTTTGTTGGATTTCTTATGTTTTGTTTCAGTATTACTCCATTCTCCACTTTGGGATATTACAAACTCCCACTACATGTGCAATATCAGGCCTTGTGCAGACCATTGCATACATTAAGCTTCCAACTGCTGATGCATATGGAACTTTAGACATATAGTCCATTTCTTCTTGGGTCTTGTGGCACATCTCCTTACTAAGTTTGAAATGGCTAGTAAAGGTGTACTAACTGGTTTTTCATTTTGCATATTAAATCTTTTCAACACCTTTTGTATGTACTCATTCTCAAACAGTGTTAATTTTTTACTTTCCTTGTCTCAAGTTATTCTCATACCAAGGATTTCTTCTGCAGCTCTAAAATGCTTCATCGCAAATGAATTTGCCAATTTTATTTTGAGCACATTTATGTCCTGCATGTTAGACACTGCAAAAAGCATGTCATCTACATACAACAACAATATAATATGGCTTCCATCATTTTTATTTTTTAGATAAACACAATGATTAGATTGACATCTAGTATAACCTTGTTCTAACATAAACTTGTCAAATTTTATATACCACTACCTTGGAGCCTGTTTTAAGCCATATAAGCTCTTATTTAGCCTGAACACTAATTTTTCCTTCCATTTGACCTCATATCCTTCTGGTTGTTGGATATAGATATCTTCCTCAAAATATCCATGGAGAAATGTTGTCTTTACATCTAACTTTGCAAGATGCAATTAGTCCGCTGCTACAAGACTAAAAATAGTTCTGATTGAAGTCATATTAACAACAGGAGAAAATATTTAATCAAAATCAATCCTTTCTTCAGTGCAAACCCCTTCACCACAAGTCTAGCTTTGTACCTCTATTTTCCTCCATCTTCTTCCTTCAGCCTGTAAACCCATTTATTCTGCAATGTTGTTTTACCTGCAGGCAACCTGACTAATTCCTAAGTCTAGTTATGTATTAAGGAGTCCATCTCTTCTTCCATGGCTAGCTCCCACTTCTTCCTGATTTCAACCTGTATTGCTTCTTCATAACATTCGAGTTCACCAGAATCAGTCAACAATAAATAATATAATGAAGGAGAGTATCGTTCAGGGGGTCTACTTATCCTAGTAGATATTCTGACACCACTTTCAGGTGTTTGAGGTGCCTATTGCTATTGTGGTGGTTTTTGTTTTTGTGGCTACTGATTATTATTATTTTCAGACACCTTTAATTTTTTTTGTGATGTCATCAAGAACTGTGCATTCTTTGTTTTGTTTTTCTTGTTTGGTTTCTTGCAACTGATTCTTATACAAGACCTTTTCATTGAATATTACATCTCTGATCCTAATGATTTTGTGATTTTCATAATCATATAAGTGATAACCAAAACCATTAACACCATATCCAATAAAGGTACATTTCTTTGATTTTTCCTCAAGCTTTGTTCTATTTTCTTTATTAATATGGAAAAATGCCTCACATCCAAAAGGATTTAAAAAGTAGTTTACCTTTTTACCTATCCATGCTTCCTCTGGAATACCACCATCCAAGGAACTTGAAGGCCCTTTTTTTATTAGATAAACAACAGTATCTACAACATTTGCCCAAAATTGTAAAGGAAATCTTGCATGCAATCTCATGTACCTTGCACGTTCCATGATTTTTCCGTTCATCCTTTCTAACACACCATTTTCTTTTGGTGTTCTCGGAAATGTCTTCTCTCTGCTAATTTTATGCTCTGAACAGTACCTATTAAAATCTTTGCTACAATATTCACCTCCATTTTCTGATCTGAGACACTTAAAATTCTTTCCTGTCTCAATCTCAACCAAAGGTTTCCATTTCTTGAAAGTATCAAATACATCAGATTTATTCTGAATACAATAAATCCAAATTTTTCTATTTGCATCATTAATAAAAGTAACATAATAACGACAGCGACCGAGAGATGATACCTGGGCAGGTCCCCATACATCTGTATGCACATGCTCTAATTTTTTGCTCTTCTTTTATTTCCCAAATTTGAGAAATATGACTCTTCTCACATAAATCCAAATCAACATTCTTCAAACTCGGCAAAAAATTTCTTGAGTGAAGAATATTCATCCCCTTCTCACTCATGTGTTTGAGCCTATGATGCCATAATGCTGCATCTGGTCCTTTGGAAATTAAAGCATTAACAGAGTTAGAAATACCAATGCATAAATACAATGTACTAACCTTTTCGCATTTTCTATTACTAGGGCTTCTTTGGTGACCTTCCAAGTTTTATCTGAGAAATTTGTTACACAGCCTTCACCGCCTAATTGCCCTATCGAAATCATATTTTTCTTCAGATATGGAACATGCCTTACCTAATTTAATAGTGATTGGTTTCCATTCTGCTATTTTACAAGAACCTTACCCATTCCAACAATTTTACATGGTTTATCATCACCCAAACGGACTTGCCCAAAATCTCCTTGAACATAGTCATGAAAATATTTCTTATCAGGTATGGCATGGAATGAGGCCCCTGAATCTACCACCCAAGAATCAGTAACATTTTTGAAAGAAAGAATCAAAGAATCTTGTAACACATCACCTATCACATTTTCTTCATGATTGTTTTCTTGTTATGCATATCTTTCTTTTCCCTTCCGTGATCTACAATATTTCTTTACGTGTCCTTTCTTTCTGCATTTCCAACACATTATCCCTGATCTAGACTTGGATCTACCTTTTCTTGATTTACTATGATATGCTGAGTTTTTTCCTCTTTCCATTTTTCTTACCCAGAACTCTGCACTCAAAGCATTACCCGATGTCTCACCGGAGCTTTTCTGTCGCATTTCCTTGCTAAGGATAACACCGACAACATCATCAAACTTTAAAGTACTAGATCCAGAGATAGAGTTACTAATGGCCATAACTAAACCATTCCAGCTTTTTGGCAATGAGCACATAAATAACACAGCCCTAATTTCATCATAAAATTTTACCCTTACAGAACTTAACTGACTCGTAACTGTATTAAAATTGTTGGAAATACTGAGAGGGGGGTGAATCAGTATTCCTTTCGTAATTGTATTAAAATTGTTGGAAATACTAATAGGGGGGGTGAATCAATATTCCTTTCAATAAGAGCATTACTTAATTTTCAATTATTATCAGTGTTTGTACAATGATAGTAGCAAACAAGAGGAACACAAATGCACATAATTTTTAAAGTGGAAACCCACTCTAGGACAAAAACCACCTAATTCTTTTCTAATAATTCTTTAATATTCAACTCCAATTGAAAATAAAGCTCCAACTTCCTAGAATCTAGAAAAGCATTCTTCTCCAGCTCCCACTAGATGGATGCTCCAACACCTGAGATTATTCAATAGTAAACTAAATGGATGCCCCAACACCTAATGAGCTACAACTCACCCTAGCACCACCCTAACACCATATAGAAGAATAAAAGAATAATGGTCTCTCATACCAAGGAAAATGGTCCACTTTACAATAATATAGAATGATGTAGAAGAAGAAGATATACTATACTATAACCCCAACTTTTACACAACCACCTAATGATGATCCTAGACCTCCCAACACTACCTCTTCAACCCTTGGTAGATAGGCACTAGTACAATTTTTTACGATAAGGTATTTACAATGACTTAGTACAAAGATACCTTTACAATGATTGTATGCAGTGCTGCCCACTTGAAGACTTCATATAATGAACTTATTACTGCTGTTATGCACCTTGGTTGCTACTCTTGTCATGCTACCCTCTACTACACCTTTCTTTGATTTTCTGCCGTAGAAAGTCTGGTTCTTTGCAACCCTTGACAACACATGATCTAGCTTTTTCTTGCCTTCTAGGAGCTCGATATTGAATCTGGTGTATCTCTGTTATTTCAGATCCTCAATATCTAATTTTATGTCCTATAGTATTCCTCTGAGTCCTATTTCCAATGCCATAGGTCTGACCCATTTTTTATTCTTCAAGGGAGAGTTATACCCAATCTCTCAGAATGCCCTAATTATATACTATTTTAGTAGAGCACACTTGTACATCATGCCACGTGTCACTGTTTCTTCGTTTGGCTCCAAAATTGATAGAGAAAGAACTAAAGACTGTTAAATATCTTCCACTCTTTATGAAATTCTAATCCGATACTCAGAGAGAGAGTTATGACAATTTTACCAAGGTCACTTCTTTGAGATGAATTTCAGGAGCCTACAAAAATCCTGACTTCGACAGATCATATCTCCAAAAATATTGTGCACCTTGATCTGAAATTTTTATAGCAGCTTCCTCAGGATTTCTGATTCACCTCATAAAAATTTCAGGTTTTGAACCTTCGTAGAAAAAAATTTAGAGTGAAAATTCCACGATGACCTATTTTAGATGGTGAAATCCCTTACATAAGGAGGAAATGAAGATCACAATTTATATAAATGTTTAAGTTGAGACAGGCTTCAACAAGTGAACGTGGGAGGAATTTTAGGATATTAGAAAATATTAATTATGACTTTTAAATGACCCATGCCCCAAACCCGTGGGGTTTTATCCCACTAACTGGGGGTACAAACTTCAAGAATGAATATCTCTCAAACCGTGAAGAATTACATGGCGTGCCATATATCAACGAAAACATCTGGACAAGTAGAAACCATCAAAAGCATTATTGATCCATAATATATTAATTTGGTAGGTAAAAATTCCCATGCAATATTGGGTTATCCCCTGGTGCTGCTTGGGTTGACATCAATGACAACTACTGATAAAAAAAAATCATTTAAATGGTGTGCAACAGATCCACTTCTGACATCTTCATATTAAATAAAATTTTCATAAGAAATACCTTTTTTGAGTCGGTTTTTCATACAGTTTTTCCAATGCCTTAATCAAAGCCTTTGTTGTTGTTTCCTTTGAAATATTGAAGGCTACCGACATCACGAAGAATAATGGTACTGTTCTGAGTGCCTTTCTATCGAGAATCTTCCATTATGTGTCTATCATATTCATTGGCTTCTTTATTTTTCAGTTCAATGGTAGGGACGAATATTTCTGATACAAATAATCTTCCATCTACGTCTTCCACAGCAGGAAGTTTTGACCGTTAAATTTCTCGACCCTAAACTTACCATCTTCCGCCATTGCTCCCACTCGAACTAGGAACCCTTCTTTCCTGCAAGTTTATCAGCCAAATAGGCCTTCATCTCTGATACCAGTTGTTAGATTATTATATATATTACAGAGAAATTAAACACATAAAATATGAAGAAAACACAAGCACAAAAAACACATAAAACTGGAGAGACACAGATATACGTAATTCACCTATTTTGGGCTACATACACCCTGAACAGCCAGTCCTTCCTTTCTATTATCCAGAAAAATGAAGAGACACAACCTACAATAGATCTATTGTAATATCCTCTATTCTCTCTCACAGTCTCCCTATATGTTTCTTGCTCTCAGAATACACATACAATACATAGTCGCAATACAATACCCTCATACATGCGAGGGGTTGCCTTCTAGGGAAAAAAACCATAAACTAAACATAACTTCTACCATCAGATCATCCGTCTAATGAATGACCCAGATTGACTATAAATTACTATACTTTTACAAGGAAATTTTAGATATGTTTTTATCTTCAGGGGCAGCGTCCCCGAAACCCCCCACAAGGGGGGGGGGGCTCCATAAACTCGCAACCGCCCCCCCTGGACCCCCCAGGTAGCATACAATTACAGGCGATATTTATGCCCCGTTAATAACAGGGGTCAAATATTGTTATACAAAATAAATAAAATAATCAGGCTCCACACCCAACAATGCGTTGGGGTCGGGTCATTTCGTTTGAGGGTGACCGTATCCAATTTGATAATATGCGACTACCTAGGTGCCTTCTAAACGTTCGTACAACCGATTTTTGGTTTGCTCCCTTGTGCCTTCATTTGTTCTGGTGCACTGTGTCGTGCCGTGTGAGGATACCCAATGAAACGTGTTCGGGTCGGGTGGTTTCGTTTGAGGTTTGTCGTATCAAATTTGCTAATTTGTGACCTCTCGAGTGCCTTTTGCATGTTTGTGCAACCCATTTTCTGTTTTCTCCCTTATTCCTTCGTTTTGTCGGGTGGTTCATGTCACATCGTGTGACGGCGCCTAATGAAATGCGTTCGGGTTGGGTCGTTTCATTTGAGGTGACCATATAAATTTTTATAAGTTGTTACCACCCGAGTTCCTTGTGCACGTTCATGCAACCTGCTTGCCATTTTCTCCTTTGTGCCTTCATTTAGTCAGGAGTGTCGTGTCGTGCCATGTGAGGGTGCTTGATGAAACATGATCAGGTTGGGTCGTTTTGTTTGAGGGCGCTCGATGAAACTCGTTTGGGTTGGGTTGTTTCGTTTGAGGGCGGTCGTATCAAATTTGAAAAGTTGTGACCTCCTGGCTGCCTTGTGCACACTTGTGCTACCCTTTTTCTATTTTCTCCCTTGTGCCTTCGTTGAGTTGGGTGCATTGTGTTGCACCATGTGAGGGTGCTTAATGAAACGCGTTCAGGTCATATTGTTTCATTTTATGGCGGTCGTATCAAATTTTTTAAGTTTTAACCACCCAGGTGCCTTGTACACGTTCGTGCAGCCCATTTTTCATCTTCTCCCATGTGCATTCATTCAGTGGCATGCGTCGTGTGGCACCGTCTATGGGTGCCCGATGAAACATGTTCAGGTCAGGTCATTTCATTTGAGGGCAGTCGATGAAACTCACTTAGGTTGGGTCGTTTCGTTTGAGGGCGGTCGTATCAAATTTGCAAAGTTGTGACCACCTGGGTGCCTTGTGCACGTTCGTGCTACCCTTTTTCCATTTTCTCCATTGTGCCTTCATTCATTCAAGCATGTCATGTTGTGCCATGTGAGGGCACTCGATGAAACACATTTGGGTCTGGTTGTTCCATTTGAGGGCAGTTGTATAAAATTTTCTAAGTTGTAACCGCCCGGGGGCCTTGTGCACATTCGTGCGACCTATTTTTCCTTTTCTCCCTTGTGCCTTTGTTCGGTCAGGCATGCCATGTCACATCATATAAGGGTGCCCGATGAAATTCATTTGGGTCAGTTCATTTCGTTTGAGGGCGTCAGATGAAACGGGTTTGGGTCAGGTCGTTTCATTTAAGGGTGACCATATTAAATTTGCTAAGTTGCGACCACCCGGGTGCCTTGTGCACGTTCATGTGACCCATTTTTCATTTGCTCCATTGTGCCTTTGTTCAGTCGGGCGCGCCATGTGAGAGTGCTCGACGAAACACGTTCAGGTTGGGTCATTTCCTTTTAGGGTGGTCATATCAAATTTTCTATGTTGTGATTTCCTGGGTGCCTTGTGCACGTTCATGTGACCTGTTTTCCATTTGCTCCCTTGTGCCTTCATTTGGTCAGGCGCACCGTGTGACAGTGCCCGATGAAACACATTTGGGTCAGGTCATTTCATATGAGGGTGCCCGATGAAATGCGTTAGGGTTAGGTCATTTGGTTTGAGGGTGTCTGTATCAAATTTTCTAAGTTGTGACTGCCCGTGTGCCTTGTGCATGTTCGTGCGACCGATTTTTCGTTTTCTCCCTTGTGCCCTCATTCAGGAAGGTCAGTTCATGCTGTGTGAGGGTGCCCAAGGAAACACATTCATGTCAGGTAGGGTCAGGTCGTGTGAGGGAGGTCATATAAAAAATGCTAAGATGTGACTTTCTGTGTGCCTTGTGCATGTTCTTGTGACCCGTTCGCCATTTTATCCCTTGTATCTTCATTCGGGTCAAGTCATATAGTGTGAGGACACCCAAGGAAATGCCTTCAGGTCGAGTCATGTGAGGGCACCCAAGGAAACATGTTCAGGTAGGGTCATTTCGTTTGAGGGCACCCAATGAAATTTTTTCAGGTTAGGTCGTTTCATTTGAGGGCGGCCGTATCAAATTTGCTAACTTGTGACCGCCTAGGTGCCTTGTGTACATTCGTGCGGCCCATTTGTCATTTTCTCCCTTGTGCCTTCATTCGGTTGGGCACGTCATGTCATTGTGTGTGAGGGCGCATGATGAAATGTGTTCAGGTTAGGTTGTTTTGTTTGGGGTCACTTGATGAAACTCGTTTAGATCGTGTCGTTTCGTTTAAGGACAACTGTATCAAATTTGCTAAGTTGTGACAACCCATGTGCCTTGTGCATGTTCGTGTGGCCCGTTAGCTGTTTTCTTCATTATGCCTTCATTCGTTAAAGTGCATCGTGTTTTACTCTGTGAGGGCACCTGATGAAACATGTTCGAGTCGGGTCATTTCATTTGAGGGCACCCAATGAAACACATTCAGGTTTAGTCATTTAATTTGAGGGCGACCATATCAAATTTTTTAAGTTATGAAAGCTTGGGTGCCTTGTGCACGTTCGTGCAACCTGTTTTCCTCTTGCTCCCTTGTGCCTTCGTTTGGTCAGGCACACCGTGTCGTGCCATGTGAGGGCGCCTAGAAAAATGAATTCGAGTTGGGTCATTTCATGTGAGGGTGGTTGTATAAAATTTACAAAGTTGTAACTGCCTGAGTGCCTTGTGCTTGTTCATGCAGCTCGTTTACGGTTTGATCCCTTGTGCCTTCATTTGGTCGGGCCAGATGTGTCATGCCATGTGAGGGCACCCAATGAAATGGGTTCGGGTCATTTCATTTGAGGGTGTTCATATCAAATTTGCTAAGTTGTGACTTCCAAGGTGCCTTGTGCATGTTCGTGTGACCCGTTTGTCATTTGCTTTGTTCATTTAGTCACGCGTGCCGTGTCACGCTATGTGAGGGCGCGTGATGAAATTCATTCAGGTCAGGTCGTTTCATTTGAGGGCGACCGTATCAAATTTTCTAAGTTGTGACCACCCGGGTGCCTTGTGCACGTTCGTGCGACCTATTTTTTGTTTTCTCCCTTGTGCCTTTGTTCCGTTGTGCGCGTTGTGTGAGGGTGCCCGATGAAATGTGTTCAGGTCGGGTGGTTTCTTTTGAGGGTGGTCATATCAAATTTGCTAAGTTGTAACCACCTGGGTGCCTTTTTCACATTCATGCAACCTGTTTTCCATTTTCTCCCTAGTGCCTTAGTTCAGTCGGGCGAGTCGTGTCGCGTCGTGCGAGGGTTCCCGATGAAATGCGTTCGGGTCTAGCCATTTCGTTTCAGGGCAGTCGTATCAAATTTCCTAAGTTTTGGCTGCCAGGGTGCCTTGTGCATGTTTGTGTGGGTTGTTTTGCATTTGGTCCCTTGTGCCTTCATTCGGTCGAGTGCGTTGTGTCGCGCCGTGTGAGCCTGCCTGATGAAATGTGTTCAGGTCGGGTCGTTTCATTTGAGGGTATTCATATAAAATTTTCTAAGTTGTGACTCCCCAAGTTCCTTGTGCACATTCTTGCGGCCCGTTTTTTGTTTGTTCCCTTGTGCCTTCGTTCAGTCGGTTGTGTCGTGTGATGGAGCTAGATGAAACGCGTTCTTGTCTGGAAGTTTCATTTGAGTGTGGCCATATCAAATATTATAAGTAGTGACTACCTGGGTGGCTTGTGCATGTTTGTGTGGCTCATTTGCCATTTTTTCCCTTGTGCCTTTATTCAGTCGGGTGTGCCATGTCACGCTGTGTGAAGACATGTAATATTCATAAATTAGCTGTAGCTAATAGGAATATTAATTTTTCCTTGTTTGTTCTTACATTTCATGATTGATGAATAAATTGCAAAGGAGGAAATGTAAGACTCCTAAAAACTAAGAATAAATCAATGCCTATGTGAACAAAGACATATCTGGGCTATGTAAATTAAATCTTGCAGGTGTGAATGGGTTTAAATCATAATAATGGATCACCTTTGACCAAGTCAATAGTGCAGTCTAGATGCATTGAATCTCGTTGAGGGACAACACAGTTCTAGAAGGAGATTCTAAATGTGAAAAGGGATAAACCAATGAAGTGGTTTAGGGCTTTGCCAAGACTCCAATATTATAAAAGGAGGAGCATATGAACAAGAGAGGGTTGTTGAAGATTATCATTTTCTGAAGGTCTGTCTGTTGAGACATCCCTTGTTGGGTTTTCCTGTTCAAGAATCCCACCTCCTTCCTTGAGTAGCTCTTGGAGGAGACTTGTGCTATATTTTCCACATCAAGATTTTAGGCCAAGCTCACCTTACACCTACAACACTACTCCTGTTGAGATTTGAGTTGTCATGGTGAGTTTCAGCAGTGGAAGACACTAGATCTACTCAGATCTAGCTTATAGTAGTGGCTCTTCTCAGTGAGTGTGTATTTTAACCTCCTGGAAGAGTTCATTAGATAATTGTACTTTATATATACATCTTGGCATCAGGACAAATCATTCTCTAATTTTACAGCATTTTTTCTCTCCCTGGAAAGCGTTATTTGCAGATCTATAGCTGTAGGGTGTTTTTTCTATCTTTTGGAGGAGAGATCTCCGGTGTTGGGATTCTTCCTTTCACTATGGTGATCCATGGATTGGCCATACAATCCATGTTTGTTTCAGATCTGATCTTCTATACCATTTTATTATTCAGAAATTTCTAAATCATTCTACATATCTATATTCTTAGATCTTAGATCTACTCCCGATGCTTCATGTTTTGTGCAAAACCCCAAGGGGAATGTATAGATCAACATTTCTTGTACACAGATCTATATTAGATCTAAATTTTTATGAAAAGATCTTCTCTATATTTTAAGAGTTAATAAACTATTTCTTGATCCCTAAAAATAATGTTTTCATGATTATGTCATCTTTTCTTATGGTTGTAGCACCTCATTTCTCAGGATTTTTGTTGTATAAACTCATTCTTTCTCTTGTATACTGTATGGGCTATATAAAAAATCTGATTTGATGTTATATATATGATTTTTGAACCTTCATATCAGCCTCCTAATGTGATTCAGTGGATTTTCATTATTTCTGAAGAAGTCCTTTGCATAGAACTGTAGCCCCTCTCTTTGGGTGGTTTTTAGCTAGACTAGTTTGTGGGATATCTGTTTAAACCACCTAGTCTGATTTATTTTTTATATCCTTCTGGATTTAGATATTAGATGAGATGATATAAGGGATACAGGAGCTACAAACTCATTTCTATGCACATATTCTCAAAAGTGTGTTATTTTAGCAGGCTTGCTGAGTAGTTCCAATTCTGGAATATTACAAGATGCCTGATGAAACACGTTTAGGTCAGGTTGTTTCATTTGAGGACATCTGATGAAACGTGTTTGGGTTGGGTAGTTTCATTTGAGGGTGACTATATTAAATTTGCTAAGTTGCGACCACCTAGGTGCCTTATGCACGTTCGTGCGGCCCATTTTTCGTTTTCTCCCTTGTCCTTTCATTCAGCCAGGCATGTTGTATCGCGCCATGTAAGTGTGCCCGATGAAATGATTTTAGCTAAGGTCATTTCATTTGAGGGAAACTGTATCAAATTTGTTAATTTTTTACCGCCCGGGTGCCTTGTCCATTTTTGTGCGACCCATTTTCCATTTTATCCCTTGTGCCTTCGTTCGGTCGAGCGGGCCATGTCACGCAGTGTGAGGGCACTAGATTAAACATGTTGGGGTCAGGTTGTTTCATTTGAGGGAATTCGTATCAAATTTGCTAACTTGTAACCACCAGGGTACCTTATGAATGTTCGTGTGGACTGTTGGGCCGTGAATACAACCACTTTGTAACACTTATTTCATCCATTTTTACTCTTCTCGATTATATCATTTGTTATAATTTATCATTTAAATCCATTTTATAAATGATTTATGCTCTTATGGATGAATATTGTTTATCTTCCTTTATTTCTAATAAATTGATGATTATGAATTATTTTATCAATGATAGTTTCAATAAGTTGGTTATAACATTATTCACCATTTTTAGCCTCCAAGGTAATTTCCAGATTGAAGATTTGATCATTAAAAGTGCCAACTCAGAAATGCGCTGGAATAAGGGGTGACAGTTTTGCGGTTGAGATTCTGAGCAAATGAAGACGAATCTGGAAAATCCGGAACATGGGTTTTGTCCAGAACGGACCCAATTAACTTTAGCAAAGAACAGTTTGCCCAAATTCGGCCTGTGTTGAGAGATTTGCAGAGTTCTTTGAGCACGATTTTCTCAGATCTGTTGTTGCGGCCGTCCTCCAAATCTCAGCTGCAAAGCTAAATTCGCCTTCTTCTTGTTGATCAATTGGTTGGAAACAATCTAATTCTGTAATAGAAATCATGTTGTACTCATCTTTATTGTAACTGCTCTCTGATCTCTCTTTATTTAAATCAGAACAGAGATTAGAGAGGGGGAGGGATTAGAGATACGTTTTTTATGTAATTTTCTGTAAAACATCAGCTTTGATTATTAAGTTTCGTTGAGAACTGGTTCAATGTATTTTTGATCGATGCGTTAATGAAAGCTTGGTGATTATTCCACCTCTGTTACTGGATTAGCTTCAAGCGGTGTCCCCTTGGAGGCTAAGGGCCCGGCCTCGGAGGACACTTGCTTCTGTATCACTACGGTTTGATTTCTGCGTGGTTTGTTTATTATTGTTATTTGGTAATTTGATATGTTTCATGAATTAATATTACATGCTCGTTAATATTGAATAATTGAAGTTGTTACAAGGTGGAATCGATTAACTCGCATCATGTTATTGATTCGTCTGTATAGTTCATTACATGTTATCAAATTTAATTAAATACTCTATCAGTTCTATCGTTGTATTTATATATTACTATCTGTTTATATATACTGTTGAGGTAGTACTCTTCATAATCGTTGGATTATAAATACAGTGTTCCTGCTAGGAAGTACGCTGTATTCATGTTTATTATGGTTGGATCAGCTTTATTATTGGTTGTGATGCGTATGCTGATGACGCATCAGTTTCATATAATTCATTAATACTTAACGCTCGTTCTATTAGTGTAGCTATGGATTTTTATGAGCCAGATTATTATTTGATTGCATTGGAGTTAATAGATTAAGTTTGATTTTGACTCGCGAGACTTAGCTGTTCGTTTGTTATTCCATTTTGCTATCTGTCGTTCCATTTTACTCGCATTTGTTGTTTTGGTGTGAGAGACGATCTAAGGCTGTAGTGAGCTTCGGCATTTACTGTTTAGCTCCCAGACCCGTGGTCTATGCTCTAATTTTCTTTCCATCAGTTTCCAAAGGGATGGGTTGTCGCTGCCGGACCCTTGACTGATACACTGCTTATTTTTCTGAATGCATGATTTAAGTCTTAAAGTGCTTTGTTGTAAGTAGATTTTATTTCCAGCTTTCATTTACTTTTGGATTTTGAGCACTATATCAAGAAAACATTACTTTGAGTGCACATTACTTTGAGTAAATAGCCGCCTTAATTTGTACACTCTTGAAATAAAAGCTGCCCCGGGTTGATAATTAATGGAAAGGTAATTAGAGGAAGAGACCATTTTATCGCTCCATGATTAAGGGGCCATACGGGAGAGTGGTTAGCTTCTAAAGATAGGGGACCATGAGTGCCCAGATATTAACGAAAACGGAAGGTAAGAACCTACGTGCGGAGCATGTAAAAGCCTGCTCCACTATCCGCTTTCCTAACAGATTTGTTGTTGCTTTGTTGGGTAGAAATAGATGTTTGAATTTTTGTGTGAATGATTAGGAAAAAAATAGAAATTTTGGAAAATGAATCACATGATTTCATTGAAGTGGTGATGTAAGCACCACCCATTTCACTAACTAATTGACAGGAACATTGGAAGAAGGAGCTTTGAAGGAACACATGAAAGACATCTTCTGTTATGGTAAGAAACTGCCCAACATCTTTTTGAATTTCCTGCTCAACTAATTCCACACCCTCACCGCAATAAACCAGTACAACATACTTACAGTGTTGAACTGCCAAATTTACCCACCCTTCCCACCCATTCTATCTCACATGCGCCATTAGAGAAAATTTACAATGAGATTCAGAATGTTTTAAATTCAAAAATTGTAGAAGTTATGGAGGAAAATGAGCTTACTCCTAGTTTGCATCAACAAACCATTTTAACAACTCAAGAACTTAATGATATGATGGATATGGGAAATCAAGAACATAAAGGATATATTGAAGATTGGTTTCACTCCATCACTTGTTTGCAACATTGCTCCACACTTCAACAATTTTTGACTCCATCTTTTCAAGGGAAGTTGGCTTCTCATACCCTAATTTTTATCAACATGTATTTTTCAAATTTGGGTATGTGCATACTAGAGGCCTTATTTCTAAAATGGTTCCACTGGAAATACTCTTATACATAAACATATTCGATTCTCAAAGAAGAGTAGGATAGTGGAGAAAATAAAATAAAATAAAATAAGGACATAAATAAATGCATTTTGTTTTTTTTGTAAAAATAGTTGTTTTTTTTTGTTGCAACATGCGATGCAAATCAACATTGGTGATAATTGTTTTTAATTCATTGGTGTATGTAGATGACTTATAATGGAAATAATAGTTCTACAAACACTTATATTCATTTTTTATCACCAATTTGAAAAAAATGCTTGAATATCATTTTTTTGGCTTGCGGGCTTGATGAATTTTCTAGAAAAACAGTCGGGACAGTCATGTTTTGAGGGACCAAAAATGAATATTTTTAAAACCCGTTTCTACCCTAGATAGCCCTTGATGTCTACTTTCTAACCCAATTTGAATCAGTCAATTTTGATTTGAAACGAAAAAGTTAGAACCAAAACATTGACCGGATGTCTAGCGGGCAGCTCAGGAACAGAGTTGGGACAGTCAGTTTTTGGAGGCCTAAATGAATGAATTTTTAAAATCTGTTTCTATGGTAGATTCCCCTATGAATCTAGTTTACAATGCAATTGGAATTACTCATTTTCGATATCGTATGGGGAATTTATGATCAAAATACTGACTGTCTATCGTAAATCAGCACCCTTAAAACTATGTCTTTCCGGCTGTTCCTTACAGTGTTTGACCTATCAATTTTTATTTTCTTCAAAACATGTTTCTATTGGAGATAAATAAATTAATCTACTTTCATTTCCAATTTGAATCATTTGAATCCGACATCAAACGAAGAATCTATGCTTGAAATATCAATCGTTGGTCTAGATTGGGTAATCGAAAATGACTCTATTATGCAGGTTGTTCTAAACAAAATTGACATATCATATCATTGAAATTTTAAAACCTGTTTCTATTGCAAATAAACCTTTGAATTAGCTCTCATTTGGCTTTGGAATCACTCAATTTGGATGAAAAACAAAGAAGTTGTGATTAAAACACTGCTGGTTAGTATGGTCGACCACTGCTCTCCCGCAAGTGACAAATAAATTTTACTTTGTTATTTTCTCTGTGGATTTGTTATACAGAGTAACTACTTGTTAATTTTTTTCATAATTCTTGGATTAAGGGAGCCCGTACACCTCTCTTTCTCTATGATTTAATGTTTTATTGCAGGTAGATACTCGTTTTTTGCAGGTCCTAGGAGAAAAAGAATGTCAATTTATGGACGAGTGATTTTGAAAGAAATTTTAAATGAAACAAAGGAATTTCATCCAACTCATTACCCAATGGATTCATAATAGAAGAAATGAAGAATTTATTTCCATTGGAAGATTCATGTCTTATCACTGCTGCCAAAATATTTTTCAAAGAGATCATTTTTTTGACATAACATCATAGCTGTTGTCACTTAATTTAGTTATTTACATATTGTTTTTAAATAAAACGTGTTTCTTTTCTGATATTTTTTATATTTTGTGTTTTAGGTGTTGCTTCATTCAAACTGTCACCCATCTTCAGCATTAATACAGTGAACAGCTAATTCATTCTTTGCGTGCTCGCATTTCATGCTTGTGCATTTTTACTGTTCTTTTTTTTTGAAGGGACAGCGTTTGTGTGCACTGTTGTCGTTTTGTTGTTCCTTTTTCAAAGGGACAGCAATTTCGTTTTATTATTCCTTTTCCAAAGGAACAACACCTTTTTGGTCAAGCAGTTCCTTTGTCACGGGTCATTTTGCCATTCCTTTTCCACGACTCTTTTTGCTGTTCCGTTTTCACGTTTTGTTGTTCCTTTCCGAATGGAACAGCACTTCTGCACTTCCACTTTTTGTTGTTCCTTTTCGAATGGAACACCACTTCTACATTTTCACGTTTTGCTATTCCTTTCCAAATGGCATAGCACTTCTGCATTTCCACTTTTTGCTGTTCATTTTCGAATGAAACACCATTTTTCCACTTTTACGTTTTGATTGTTCCTTTCCAAATGGAACAACACTTCTGCACTTTCACGATTTGTTGTTCATTTCCGAATGGAATAGCACTTTTTGCACTTTTCATTTTCATTGTTCCTTTTCCAAAGGAACGACACTTGTGTTTTTGTTGTTCCTTTCTCCAAAGGAACGACATTTGCATTTTCACACTTTTTTTTGTATTTTTGCTTTTGGTGTGCATTTCCCTTGTTGTTCCCTACAAGGAACAACACTTTTTTGAGTGTTTTTGCTGTTCCTTTTTTCCAAAGGAATGACATTTGCCTTTTCACACTTTGTTGTGTATATTTTTGTTTTTTTTGTGTGCTTTTCCTTTGTTGTTCCCTACAAGGAACAACACTTTTTTTGCGTGTTTTTGCTGTTCATTCAAAAGAGCAACACTTGGGGAGTATTTTCGAGAGCAATCCTTCCTTTCTCTTGTGGGATTATTCCTAGTTCATCTCAACCACATTTTCCTGATTCTCTTTCATGGCATGAAGTACACTATTTTTATAAGGACAAGAATTATGGATTCTATTGTAGCGAGTTAATATCATTCACGTTATGATTTTTAACAGGACAGTTCTTTGATGATAGATTCTTTTCAAAAAAGACACAATTATTTATATACTACTTTACTGCATTGTTTTCTGTTGAACATGATGTTGATTAATCATCTTAATACCATGCTGGTTCCACCCTTCCTGGTTATAATATTCTCTATCTATAACAAATGAGATTATGGGTATATTTTTCTATTGACATGTTCAACTTCTTCCACCATCCCTGCTCTTAAGGAGTACTGAGCCTCCCTCTTTTTATCATAAAATTGTGTAATAACAACAAAATTTTGTTCATAGATGAAGGATAGGGGGTCTCATTACGAGCCAGCCTACCATGTTCATAAGGCTGTAACAAAGTGACATTCCCATTATGGCCACCACACCAGGGTTATGATCCATTGGATAGCCAAATTATCCATGGAACAGGAGGTCTCATCACGAGCCGACCTGATCACTTTTGCTACATCCCAGTGAATGGCAGTGTGGTTATCTGGTTACCACGCCAGCACACTGATCTCTTCTGTAGAACAGCACTGTAACTCTCCATTTATAAATTGAGGATCCTGGCTCATATGGGTTAAAAAGCAACCCTGCCGAGGCTATGGATGCCTGCTGGCAGCAGAGGCTCTGCTTATGGTATTGAAGTTATATCTTATCGTCAATTATTACTATAATACCCTTTTCTTATTTTCTTTTTTTTTATCAGAGAAGTTATTTCCTTAACTTTTTCCCTGTTTTGAACCTTTATGCATGAGAAATTGTTTTATGATCAATCGCATCATTTTCAGCTAGAATACTGTCAGTAAAGCATTTTTTTTGGCATATTGCTGTCCTTTTTCTCTTTTTCATAACTTATCATCAATCCAAAGCGTCCTATCTTTTATTCATAACTATCTTTACACACTCTGCTCTCATTATAACCATAACTCCCGCTATCCTATCCTTGACATGTGTACTCTGCTTCATTCACTGCTATATTGTTCATTCCCTTGCCTTGCCATCAGCACAACACCTCTCATATGCTTTATGGTCATGGAATTCCTTTTCCAATTGGAGGGGCGAATGTCTGCATTATGGGATTGCATGTGATATGATTACTCCACTCTGTCATAACTTGTTGATTTGATAAGTTTTTCTGATTGAAATTTTTGCATGCATCTGAATCTATTTCTATTCAAAACTAACACTATGGATTCAAGAACATTGTATGCAAAATAGTGCTTTGTTTACAGGAGAAAAACAAGTATGGGCAGAACTCTATTCGCAGCATGACTACACTATTGCAACTAACAGAAGAGGCTCGCGCACGTGAACAATTCTTCAGACATGATGTGATTACCTAGATTCCACCTTTTGCATCACTTTCAGCACCAACTCTGCCTACATCAGCTTCAACAACTGCCAGTCCATATATGTCATTCCACATTTTTGGAGGTAAAACTTGAGGTAAAATAGCATAATTTTCTGATTTATTACGAATTTAGGAGAATTTCATGAAAATCCATTTTGAGCATTATATATCATCTTTCATTCCACATCTTTACCACTTTCCCTTTTTCAGCAGCATATCATTTTCGAGTATGGGGGAGTGTTCCTTTCATTCATTATAACCATGTCATTCATCTTCTTTATCCTCCATTGCTATTCTTATTCCTTCTCAACACCTCCCTTATTCCATGTTGTTTTACACCAAGCATAGAATTCAACAGCTGGTAGCAACCACCTCAATTTTTTCTAGCATCGCATGAGGGCATGCTAATTCTTCAGTGAGGGGGAGGAATTGTTATGCATGATGGATGTTTTCAATTTTCTTTCTCATTTAAGGCATACAATTTCATTTTTACACAATGCAGAAATTGATTTCCATAATATTTTTAAAAACAACCATGAACTCAATTCTTGTGATTTCTGGAAAACACAGATGTATCATTAATACAAACCCAGATAATTTCAAGATAAATTGGTTCATAAAATTTCGGAAATCATGCACTCTCACCTACAGCCATTTTGTTTATATCTCATGATCCGTGCATCAAAACGATCTGATTTTTGGATCATAAAGGCATTCATACATTATAAATTTACTTGCCAAATTTCAACAAAAGTCGGTTGGTAGTTTTTGAGAAAATGGTTAATGAAGTTTGCTGTTACTTATATCATATTTTGTTGCAACTTCATACATATAGTTGAATGTCAATGCAAAAATTGTTATGCCTTCATCAAGATTGCTAAAATTGAATATTCATTAATTAAGGAAGCATTCATTTGTTCTCAAATTTTTTATTGCTTGGTTAACACATGGGTTTTGTCTTGGGGATGCATGAAGACATGCAATATATTCAGGTTTTCGTTGCATGAGGACATGCAACATATTGAGTGTGGGGGTGTGTTGGACCGTGAATACAACCACTTTGTAACACTTATTTCATCCATTTTTACTCTTCTCTATTATATCATTTGTTATAATTTATCATTTAAATCCATTTTATAAATGATTTATGCTCTTATGGATGAATATTATTTATCTTCCTTTATTTATAATAAATTGATGATTATGAATTATTTTATCAATGATAGTTTCAATAAATCAGTTGTAACATTATTCACCATTTTTAGCCTCCAAGATAATTTCCAGATTGAAGATTTGATCATTAAAAGTGCCAACTCAGAAATTCGCTGGAATAAGAAGTGACGGTTTTGCGGTTGAGATTTCGAGCAAATGAAGCAGAATCTGGAAAATCCGGAACATGGGTTTTGTCCAGAACGGACCCATTTAACTTTAACAATAACGGCTACCTAAATTCGGCCTCCGTGTTGAGATTCGTGAGTTCCTTGAGCACGATTTTCGATCTATGGTTGCGCCGTCTCAAATCTCACCGCAAAGCTAAATTCCGTCTTCGATCAATTGGTTGATCAAATCTAATTTCAGACAGAAATTATGTTGTACTCATCTTTATTAGACCGCTTCGATCTCTTTATTTAAATCGTAATCGTAGATCGAGAGAGGAGGATTGAGATACGTTTATGTAATTTTTCGTAAAAAACATCGGTTTTGATTATTAAGTTTCGTTGAGAACCGGTTCAATGTATTTTACCGATGCGTTAATGAAAGCTATGATTATTCCACTCTCTCGTTATCGGGATTATTTGCTTGTCCCTTGAAGTAGAGGGTTCTACCGAGGACACTTGCTTCTGTATCACTACGGTTTGATTTCTGCGTGGTTTGTTTATTATTGTTATTTGGTAATTTGATATGTTTCATGAATTAATATTACATGCTCTGTTAATATTGAATAATTGAAGTTGTTACAGGTGGAATCGTGGATTAACTCTGCATTATGTTATTGATTCGTTCAGAGTTCATTACATGTTATCAGCCTTAATTAAATACTCTTACTGTTCTATTGCAGAGCTGTTATATTAACATTCGTTTCATATATTCGTTTGAGGTAGTGTTCTTCATAATCGTTGGATTTATAAATAATAGTGTTCTGTTAGAAGCACAGTTGTATTCATGTTGGTTCAGGTTGATCAGTTTATTATTCCAATGTGATGCGTGCATTTCTGATTTATCAGTACTGTTCTATAATTCATTAATACTTAACGCTGTTCTATTAGTGTGTTTTGCGTGATTTTCCTTAAGAGTCAAAGATTGTTATTTGATTGCATTGGAGTTAATAGATTAAGTTTGATTTCGACTCGCGAGACTTAGCTGTTCATTTGTTGTTCCATTTTGCTATCTGTCGTTCCATTTTACTCGCATTTGTTGTTTTGGTGTGAGAGACGATCTAAGGCTGTAGTGAGCTTCGGCATTTACTGTCTAGCTCCCAGACCCGTGGTCTATTCTCTAAATTTCCTTTCCATCAGTTTCCAAAGGGATGGGTTGTCGCTGCCGAACCCTTGACTGATACATTGCTTATTTTTTCTGAATGCATGATTTAAGTCTTAAAGTGCTTTGTTGTAAGTAGATTTTATTTCCAGCTTTCATTTACTTTTGGATTTTGAGCACTATACTGCAAAACATTACTCTTGAGTAAATAGCCGCCTCAGACTGAGTACACTCTTGAAACAAAAAGTCGTCCCTGGGTTGATAATTAATGTGAAGGTAATTAGAGGTGAAAGAGACCATTTTTATCGCTCCACATGGACCGTCTGTTGTTTTCTCCCTTATGCCTTCATTCGATCGAGCACATCATGTCACGCTGTGTGAGGGCACCTGATGAAACAAGTTTAGGTTGGGTCATCTCATTTGAGGTTGGAAGTATCAAATTTGGTATGTTGTGACCACCCGGGTGCCTTATGCATGTTTGTGCAGTCTGTTTTCCATTTTCTCCCTTGTCCCTTCATTCGGTCAGGCACATCATGTCAAGTTGTCTGAGGGCTCCCGATGAAATAGGTTCAGGTTGGGTGGTTTCAGCTGAGGGCGACCGTATCAAATTTTTTAAGTTGTGACCATCCAGGTGCCTTGTGCACGTTCATGTGGCCCATTTTCTGTTTTCTCCCTTGTGCCTTTGTTCGGTCTAGCAAGCTGAGTTGTGCCATGTGAGGGTGCCTGATGAAATGCATTTGGGTAGGGTCATTTCGTTTGAGGGAGGTCGTATCAAGTTTTCTTAGTTATGTCCGCTCGGGTGCCTTGTGCACATTCGTGCGGCCTGTTTGCCATTTTCTCCCTTGTGCCTTCGTTCGGTTAGGAGTGCCATGTCGCATTGTGTTAGGGCACCCGATGAAACAAGTTTGGGTTGGGTCATTTCGTTTGAGGGCGCCTGATAAAACACATCTGGTTCGGGTCATTTCATTTGAAGGCGATTGTATCCAATTTTCTAAGTTTTGACTGCTCGGGTGCCTTGTGCACGTTCATGCAGCACGTTTTCCATTTGCTCCCTTCTGCCTTCGTTCGGTCGGGGGCACGTGTTGCATCGTGTGAAGGCGCCCGATGAATTACGTTTAGGTCCGGTTGTTTCGTTTTAGGGCATCCGTATCAAACTTGCTACTTTGTGACAGCTTGGGTGCCTTGTGTTATTTCGTGCGGTTTGTTTTCTGTTTGCTCCCTTGTGCCTTCATATGGTCGGGTAGGCCGTGAACTGTTGTGGGAGGGTGCCCGATGAAATGTTTTCGGGTCGGGTTGTTTCATTTGAGGGCGGCCGTATCAAATTTGTTAAGTTGTGACTGCCCGAATGCCTTGTGCATGTCCGTTTGGATTTTTTTTCATTTTCTCCCTTGTGCCTTCATTCGGTTGGGCACGCCATGTCATGCCGTGTGAGGGCACCCGATGAAACACGTTTGGGTCAGGTCGTTTTGTTTGAGGGCGGCCGTATCAAATTTGCTAAGTTGTGACCGCCCAGGTGCCTTATGCACATTCGTGTGGCCAAATTGTTAGATGCTCCATTGTGCCTTCGTTCAGTCAGGCGTGCCCTATTGCGTCGTGTGAGGGTGCCCAATGAAATACCTTTGGGTCAGGTCATTTTTTTTTAGGGAAGTTGTATCAAATTTTCTAAGTTGTGATAGCTCAGGTGCCTTTTTCGTGTTCATGTGGCTTGTTTTCCATTTTCTCCCTTATGCCTTTGTTTGGTCAGGTGCCCTGTGTCGTGTCGTGTGGAGTGGGCGCCAATGAAACACATCTGTGCCGGCTCTGGCTACGTTGAGTTTGTGGATGAAACACGTTTAGGTTGGGTCATTTCGCTTTTAGGGTGGCCATATCAATGCTTTTAAGTTGTAACCACCCGAGTCTATGCATGTTATTATGCCATCATTCGACTTAGTTATCCTTCGTTCAGCGTAGGGGTTGGATTTTCGTGTGAAAGGTAGGTTGGTAATTGAGTTGTTTTGCTCGGTTGTGCCTGAAGAATGGCCTTGGGTCATTTGTAGGGTCGTCGACTTTCTTCTCTCCATCACCACTCGGTAGCATATGAGCCGTAATGTTTTGGCCGTGATTGTCGTGTATATGTGAACAAACTTCCCGTTCCACTTATGTTCTTGGAGTTGATGGGGTTGTTGTGTGTGGCTCCTTGAGATGATTGGTCACTCCTGCTTGGCATTCTCTCGGTGCCCCTTGGTCGTCATTTTCTCCATTGCAATCGCCTTTGTTTGGTCCCTCTCCCCGGCCTTTGTCTCTATTTCTCTGTTGAAATCGAATATTCGCTATGTCATTCTCATCCCCCTTGGTTTTTGATTCCATTAGCCCAGCTCTGTTTGCCGCTTGGTCGCTTATTGTTATCATTGAACGACTTTGTTGGCATTTTCACCTCCTCCCTTTATGGTGTTGTGGGTCTGATTTTTCGTGTGAAAGGTGGGTTGGTAATTGAGTTGTTTGTTCGAGTGTGCCTGAAGAGTGGCCTTGGGTCATTTGTAGGGTCGTCGACTCTCATCTTCTCTCCATCCCCACTCGGTAGCGCATGAGCGGTAATTTTGGCCATGCTTGTCCTGGGAGGCATATGTGAAAAGAGTTACCCTTTCGCTCTGTGTTCTCAGAGTTGGACGAGGTCACTCTGTGTGGCTCCTTGAGACAATTTTCCGTCCGAATATGTTTCTCTCAAGCCCCTAGTTTTTCATTGGCTTCATTGAAATTGCCCAAGCAGAGGTTTTCCTCACCTCCCTGTTGGGGGAAAAGTTAGATTTTCATGCGAAAGTTGGGTTGGTAATTGAGTTGCATTAGGGGAATTTTGAGGTCTAAAATGGGCCTCCTAAGATAAATGTACAAGAGAAATAAAATTTATAATAACTAATAGGATTCAAAATGGTGATGTCAACCATGGGGGATGATTCACCATTTTTTAAGTAAAAGGGTAAAAGGATTAAAAATAATAAAATAATAAAACTACTTTTTCAACTCGTATTTTAAAATTATCTCCCAATTTTTTTACTCAAATTTCGAGTGGGAGTACTCGTTGGATGAAAAATTTAAGTCCTCATCCAAGGAGTACCCATTTTCATACTTTTAATGGACCCTACTACGTGAAAAATTAGAAATACATGAAAAAATGTGATTGCAATCATTTTTTTCATGTATTCATCATTTTTCATGTAGCGGGGTCCATCAAAAGTATGCAACATGGGTACTCCTTAGATGAGGAATTAAATTTTTCATCCAACGAGTACTCCCACTCAAACTTTGAGTAAAAAATTTGGGAGATAAGTTGAAAATACGAGTTGAAAAAGTAGTTTTTTTTCTTTTTTCCCTCTAAAATTTGATCATGTCATGAAATATTATTTGATTTTTTCCACTATTGTTTTATAATTTCCTTAGGAGGCCCATTTTAGACCTAGAAATTCCCCTAATGTTTGTTCAGGTGTGCCTAAAGAATGTTCTTGGGTCATTTGTAGGGTCGCCGACTCTAATATTCTCTCCATCTCCACTCGGTAGCACATGAGAAGTAATGTTGGACAAGCTTGTCCTGAGAGACATATGTGAATAGAGTTGCCATTTCACTCTACGTTCTTATATTTGGATGAGGTTGCTATGTGTGGCTCTTTGAGATGACTGGAGGCCCATCTATGTTGCTCTCGTGCTCTTGGTCACTCGTTGGCTGCGTTCATAATTTCTCTTGGATATATTGTTCACCTCCTCCCTTTTTGGTGGGTGGTAGAGGTTGGATTTTATCTCATTGGCTTCATGAAGTCATATATTTGTTATATTTTTCACCTCCCCCATTTTTGGTGGGGGTAGGGGTTGGATTTTCGTGTGAAAGGTGGGTTGGTAATTGAGTTGCTTCTTCAGTTGTGCCTGAAGAATGGCCTTGGGTCATTTGTAGGGTGGTCGGATTTCATATTCTCTCCATCCCCACTTGGTAGCACATGAGCGGTAATGTTGGCCATGCTCTTCCTTGGAGGCATATGTGACCAATTCCCCTTTCGCTCCATTTTGTCGGAATTGGATGGGTTGTTCTGTGTGGCTCCTTGAGGTGACTCTCCTCTTCATTGTTTGGGTCTTTATGGTGCCGATTTATTGTGCTTGTACTCTTTCTATGTCAACATTGTGGGTTGAGATACATAAATTTTAGAGGAACGTGGAAGGGTTTTAATTGTAATTTGCCCCCTCTTTGCTTGCATTATCCATTGGGTGATGTGAGAGGGTTCTCCTTTGTTAAATTAAGGTTTGGAATTCCTTGGGAGTGAACAACGTTTGTCCCTTCATTGGCTTTGATGTTTTGATAGATGTGGTGGCCCATATTTTTGATCGAGTGGTCGGATTTTTTCTTGCTTGCGTGCACAGTAGAATTTTGCGGCTTGGAATGTTGAGAAACAAGGTGATGGGTATTTCTTGTTTTGATAGCATATGCAATTTTGGTCCAATGGGGGGGAGGCTTGCTACATTGATGGTGGGGGATATATGTAGAAGGAGGACCTCAAGGTTGAATGCTTCAACCTCCCTCCTCTGTGTGGATGTGGATACAGGTGAAAATTATTCATTGTCTAGTTGGTAAGTCAATGGGGAAATCTCCTAGGTTGCTTGTACATAGGGTGTGTGGGGTGCGGGGCTACTTGATCCCTCCTCCTATTCTGATATGTTCATGCATTTTGTAGCGAGCCTCCTGATTTTCATTTATTTTCTTCCTTTTCCTTCACATCAAGGTTGCCATAGGTGATTAAGCGATCAAGGTCCACCATTGTTGTTGTCCGAGTGGACTCCTAGGTGGTCTCGGTGCGGGGTGGGGAGTGTTGGGGGGAATTTTTAAGAGAGGTTGAAGGATCAGTCATTCTTGTTTTATTTCCTTCCTTTTTCCTTTTGAATAGAGGGTGTGGTGATCGAATTATGAAGGTCCACTATTGTTGCTAACTGTGTGGGCTCCTAGGTGGCCTCAGTGCAGGGTGGGGAGGGTCAAGGTGGCATTACTAATATAGGTTTTCGACTTGGTCATTCTCCTTTTAATTCTTTTTCTTTGCAGTGAGGTTGACACAGGCGATCAAGTGATCGAGGTCCACTATTGCTGCAGTCCGAGTGGACTCCTAGGTGGCCTCACTACTGGGGGGAAGGGTTAGAGGGAATTTTTAAGAGACGTTGTGGGGTCAGTTTTTCTAACTTTATTTCCTTAATTTTCCTTCGCATCAAGGTCACTACAGGAAATCAGGTGATCAAGGTCCATTGTTGCTGCTGTCTGAGTGGACTCCTAGGTGGCCTCGGTGCAGGGCAGGGATAATTGGCAGGAATTTTAGAGAGAGAGTTTGTGGGGTTTGTTGTTCTCCATTGTTTTCCTTTGTTTTCCATTGTTTTCCTTTGGATTGAGGTTGTCATAGGCGCTCGAGGTCAACTATTGTCACTGTGTGGGTGGACTCCTAGGTGGATTTGGTGTGGGGTGGGGAGGGTTTGGGGGGGACTTCTAAGAGAGTCTTGTTTTTGTTTTCTCCCCTTTGTTTGTTCATTGTGGTTGATGTGGGTGACACGGCTTTTCCCATCCTTGCTGGCTAGGGGGTTGTTTCCAACTCCTAGGTGGCCTCGGCGCAATGTGACTCGTCGGGGTAACCCATTTTTTCACTTCGTGGATCTTTCATCCATCGTCGATTGCATTTAATGTTAGGATTTCTTTTGCATGTCCTTGGCATGTAGTGTATGTGGTCTCTAATTCCTTCTCAGGGATGCAAGAGGTGCAAGGTATAAAATATTTACATGATATTTTGACTTGTCTTTAAATTTATCGGTGTTCAGCTTGGCTCTTGGTAAGAGAGAGATTTGAATTCCCTTTGAAGTGGGAGGGTGCTACCTAGTTGATCCTGCCAGTAGTCATATGCTTGTTTCAAATATTAAGCCATGCATATCTAAGTATGAACTAATTTTGACTGTGAAATTGCGGATGGATCATTAAATCAATTATGGTTTTTCTTTATGGTACCATACTATTGGATAACAGTAGTAGTTCTAGAGCTAATATGTGCACCAAGTCCCAACTCTTTGGAAGGGATGCATTTTTTAGATAAAATATCGGTGCGGGCTTGCCTGCTTCTCTTGTCAATCATGATAACTCAATGGATTGCACAACCCTTTTGCTAGCAATTTTTCATTCAAATTTATGCCCTATCAACTTTTGATGGTGGGATAGATGCCTACCATGGTGGTGATGGGTGACGAAGAATTAGGGTTCGATTATGGAGAGGGAGCCTGAAAAAAGGCTACCAGATCCAAGGAAGGTAGCATGTGCATAAATTACCAAATCCCATTATGTAGTAATATTAAAGAGTTAACATCAGTCACTGAGTCCAGAATTTTTGAATCTGTACAATCTAAATCCCTTAACGAGGATCCATTGGAGGGAAAGTCTGGTGCCAGCAGTTGTGGTAATTCCATCTCCAATAGCGTATATTTAATTTGTTGTAGTTAAAAATCCTAGTTGGTTCTTGGGTCGTAAAGGTCAGTCCGCCTACTTGGTGTGCACCTACCCTTCCATCCCATTTTTCAAAGGTGCTCCTGCCTGACCTACCGGGTCGCGGCTCGATTAATCGTTGCTTTGAAAAATTAGAGTTGCTAAAGTAAGATTATTATTTAAATACATTAGCATGGAATAACATGATAGATTCTAGTCCTATTATGTTTTCATTTGAGACCAGAGTAATGATTAATAGGGGCTATCGGGGGAATTCACATTTCATTTTCAGAGGTCAAATTCTTGGATTTATGAAAGGCGGACCACTGCAAAATAATTTTCCAAGGATGTTGTCATTAATCAAGAAGGGAATTTGGGGGCTTGAAGATGATCAGATACTGTCCTAGTCTCAACCATAAATGATGTCAACCAGGGATCGGAGGATGTTTCTCTAAGGACTCTACCAACACCTTCTAAAAAATCAGAGTGTTTGGGTTCTGCTGGGAGTATGGTCGCAATGCTAAAAATTAAAGGAATTGACCAAAGGGCACAACTATGAGTGGAACCTGCAGCTTAATATGACTCAACACAGGGAAAATTACCTGGTCCAAACATAGTAAGGATTGACAAATTGAGAGTTATTTCTTGATTCTATCGGTGGTGGTGCATTTTCGTTCTTAGTTGGTGGGTTTTTGTTTTTTTGTTTGGGTTGTGTGGTTTTTTATTGTAGTCTAGGCCCATGTGGTTTGTCTCTATGAGAGATGGTTTGATGCTTTTTGGGGTGGTGCCTCTTGCGAAAGAGAGTTGCAACATAGCTAGTTGCCTATATTTAGTTCACACTTTTTGTTTCTTGTACTTGCAAGTGATTCTTGTGCTTGTCCCATCCTTTTTTATTCTTTCCCCTAATGTTTTTTTTGTATGGGGTTTTGAAGCTCATTTCTCAAGAGCCCCCTCTCCAATGATATGTTCGGCAGGGCATATTTTCTGTTGTCAAGGTGCTTGGTAAATACGATGGAAAAATCTAGGCTCGTTCGTAGTGGTGGTGCTCAGTTTTTTGTTCATTGGAAGATGTGGGCCTCCATAGTTGGTTCTCTCCAAAACATGGTGGCGGTGGTTTACGTGTTTCTTCGTCGAGCTTTTTTGTTGGTGGTTGGTTCGAGGGAGTGGTTGTGCATGTGCTTGCTACCTCAATCCTTTCATGATGGGAAAATGTCGGGTTGGGATTAATATGGGATAGATGAAGAGCGGTGCAATCCATTAGGCTGGCCACCCTTGTCCTCTTGACTCTTCCATGATATGCCCTCATGGATGGGTTGGGTCTAGTTAATGAAAAAGCCATCCCTTGGACCGAGCTCCATCAAAATTACAATTTTCCCCATAAACAAGCATGTGGTAGTATTCTTTTCTTGTGCCTTTGGTGTTGATGGAATTCCTCGTCCTTTCTTGAGCCATTCCACCTTCCAAGGAATAGGAGCATTTTATGTCCTTGTTTCTCCATTTGGATTATGGGTTTTTTGTGCGACCTAGTCATTTCTTGGATGTGTTTATTGTTGCAATAGTATTGTGGTGTGTGCTTTGGGGGCTTCCCTATTTTTAGGTTGTGAAATTGCACCACCAGTGTATTTATGGCCCTTGGCTTTATCTAGCATTGAGTGTCTACCTATGATAACTCCTCTTTGGAGTTCGGTTGTTTGGCCCCCTTTGAATTTTTGGCTAGAAAGGTTGTTGGGTGTCTTGTACATGGAGGGGTGCAATAGCGGGGTGGGTTTTCTGTTAGTGCATTTGTTGTTTGAACACTTGTGTGGGTTGGGGGGTTGTTTACCTTTCAGTAGTACCGTGCTCCAGACACTTGTCTCGTCGTGGTCCTCGAATTTTATAGTGGTCAAATTTAGGTTGTGACTTTTCTGCTTGGCTGTTTGATTGCAACATTTTATGCTGTGTAGATAGAAAGGATGTTGTGTCGTGATGTATGTGGAAGGGTGTGAAAAGGTGGGATGGTTTTTATTGGGTGCCTTTTTTTCTTTCTTTTTGTTTAAGCCAACATCTCCTCGTGTGGTGGTGGCCCTCTGTTTTGCTAGCGTTGCTTGAAATTTGGCCCCATTTCTCCCAAATTGGATTTTTGCCGTGAGTGTTTTGTGGTTGATGTTTGGTTTCTCTTTCTTTCATGCCATTTTCTTCCCTTTCGGTCGCTAGATTTATGGTGAAAAGTGGGAATTGTTGTGGGTCAATGTTCTAGAAGGATGAAAAGAAGTGCAAAATTTTGGTTTGGCCACCCTAGTCCTTTTTGGTCATTTTTCATTGCATTTCCCCCTCATTTCTAAGGCACAATGCTTGGAAATATTGTATTGTGTTTGAGCCTCCCCTTTAGAGTCGTTTTGGTCCCTAACTTTACATAGAAAAGCGGGAATTGTTGTTGATTTTCATTTTTGGAAGGATGAAAAATCAGTGTGAGCTCTTGGGGTGGCCACCCTAGTCCTTCTCGATTTCCAATGTGTGTAGTTTCCATCCTTTTTGTGAGGGCATGGGGACTTGAAGGCCCATTTTTTGTTTGAGTCACATCTTCTATATTGGAAGCAATTTTTTGGTTCTCTTTTTGCTTTCTTTTGTTTCTTTGCATTTCTTTTTTCCCTTCCTCCTTTCGGCCGCTAGCTTTACTGAGAAAAGGTTGAATTGTTGAGGATTAAAATTTGAAAAATATGAAAGAGAGTGCGACCTCCCGGGGTGGCCACCCTAGTCCTTCCCAATTTACGTTCCTTGTGATTCCCCCCCTTTTGCGAGGGCACGGGGCTCAGGAATTTTGTTCTCTATTTGAGCCTCCCCCTTTGAGCAGGTGGACAATTTTGTTTCTCTTTATTTAATTTGTTTCTCTTACTTTCCTAATTTGGGCCCCTAGCTTTATGGAGAAAAAAATGGGAGTTGTATTGGTTTTATGTTCGTGAAGGAACAAAAAGAAATTTGATTTTCTGGGTGGCCACCCTAGCCCTTCTTAGTCATCGTTCTTTACAATTATACCCTTTTTTAAAAGGCACGAGGTTTAGAAAGCTCTTCCTACTTGTCTTCTTGAGCTTGCCCTTGTGAGGGGGTGGGATACACCTTCTCTTTATTTATTTTTATATGCATATATGTTTTTTTATTTCCCCTTCCCTTCCTCTTGTCATCCCTTAGCAGCGTTATGGAGAATGGGGGAACTGTTGCGGTTGGGTCTTCGAGAAATATCTAAAGCAACAAGAGCTCCTGGGTTGGCCACCCTAGTCCTTCTTGATCGTTCCTTATAGTTCCCCCATTTTTGCAAAGGCATGGAGTCCAGGGAGCTTGTTTGAGCCTTCCATTTAGTGAGTGGGTTATGGAGTGTAGTTGTGTTGAGGGGGAAGGGGGCTTGTTTCTTGTTGCGATGAATTGTACGTTGGGTTAGCTTTTAACCATTTCTTCTGGAGGTGAAATGTTTTGGTAACACATGGAAACGACTCTCATCAATGGATATCTCAGCTCTTGTTATGATGAAGAACATAGAAAAATGAGATACTTAGTGTGAATTGAAAAATCCCATGTGTAATATCCAAAAAGGTAGAATGCAGTAATACTAAAACACAATATGAGAATTGCAACAAGATAAATAGTTAATCTAAGGACAACATCAAAATATACAGATAATTTCAGCCATTTTATTATGTGGAGATGGATTATAGTTACAATAGTGTACAAATATTTGGTAATCTAGCCAAAGAGGTGGCCTAGAATGATCCTAAAAACATGGCACAACTACCACTACTTAACTGGGGAGCTGCAAGAAGCAATACTGCACTGTCCCCTTTCCTGATGATGTACATATAGCTTCTACAAATGGAAATGAATATAAATGGAGGTCAAGAGCTTTGATGATGCCAAGATTCAAGATCTGGCCAATGTGATGGGAACCCAAGATAACCCAGAAAGGATTTTCTAGATCTATGAGTTTGGAAAATACCCCTCCTAGGTTTTAATCCTTTCACTTCTGAGTTATGCAGATATGAAGCTAGATATGATCCAAAGATCCATTGTATGTGATTATTACCGAAAGAATTTCTACTAATTTATGGCTGAAATATGTTATACAAATATAGGCGAGCTTTGAGCGTTGATCCCTCCTTCAGATCTCCAAGCTAGAAGCTTGAGATATTGTCTCTTGTTCCTCCTCCTCAAAATGCAGCAACTGGAGATGCAGCTGCTGGAAAAATTGTGTTGTACAAGAGGGAGAGACTCAATGCCTACTAAAATGTGCTGAAATAATCTCTAGTCTTATGGAAATGGTGATGGCAAGGTGAGGGGATGATCCTTCACAAGATTACTAGCTAAAATGCTAGCAAATTGGTATACAGAAGTCAGAAATTTTATTATGTGGAGATGGATTACAATTACAATAATAATGTGCAACAGGGGTGAATATAGCTAAAGAGGTGGCCTATAATGCCCGGAAGCATGCCAAAACTAGTGCCGCATAATTGGGGAGATGCAAGAATAACACGTATTGTTCCCTTTGTTGATGATGTACATATAGTCACTGCACGTAAAGGGAAATGAAAACAATGAAAATCTATGGAGCCTGGGGAGTTTTCCGATGATGCCAAGATTCAAGTTCTCGTCAATGTGGTGGGAACTGTGATAACCTAGAAAGGATTTTCTAGATATATGAGTTTGGAAAAATTACCCCTCCTAGGGCTTGATTCTTGGCCGATGAGTTATGCAAATATAGGAGCTATCATTACACAAATATGCTTTAAATGTGTTATACAATTAGAGATCCGAGCTTGGAGGGTTTATCCCTCCTTCAGATCTTCAAGCTAGAAGTGGTTTTAGATCTTGTGTCTTCTTCCTCCTCCTCAAAATAGAGCAACTGGAGATGCAACTGCTAGAAAAAATACATTGTACAAGAGGGAGAGGCTCAATTCCTTCTGAAATGTGTTACAACAAGCTCTAGGCTGATGGAAATGGTGATGGAAAGGTGAGGGGATGATCCATCAGAGGATTACTAGCTAAAATTCTAGAAACTTCCTTCCTCCTCTCGATCTACAATGATGGATTGTGCAATACTTGATGGAGATGTTGCTAAGAGGAGGTCAATAAAGTTTGTCCTTATGCCATATATAAAATGAGGCCCTAGTATTGATGATATTGAAGTCCACGGTGATAGGAATATCATTAGATATAACTTCAGATAAGCATTCCTAACAGCATATATGTGAAGCCCTAAGAGGTTGGTTTTCTTAGACTTACATATTTGAGAAATACCTTCTAGGTTATCTTGGGAATCCATCATTGAGCCCAGATCTACAATCGCAGCATCATCAAAGCTCCCATTCTGCCTAGATCTAACTTTTTATCTTGCAGGAAGTTTTAGTCCCTACAGTTGTAGCAGGGACAATATAGTTTACCTTCCAGCAGAGAAATAATTATGTAGTCCCTATTGGGATATCATTGCAGGTTCATTCTAGGCCACCCTTGTGGCTTGAGTGTCTCATATTTTGAGAATTGTTGTACTTTCTTTTTTCACCTTCAATATAATAAAATGACTCAACTATTTCTATGCATTATGATGTGTATATAGATTTATTGTTTACTTTGTTGGATTTCTTATGTTTTGTTTCAGTATTACTCCATTCTCCACTTTGGGATATTACAAACTCCCACTACATGTGCAATATCAGGCCTTGTGCAGACCATTGCATACATTAAGCTTCCAACTGCTGATGCATATGGAACTTTAGACATATAGTCCATTTCTTCTTGGGTCTTGTGGCACATCTCCTTACTAAGTTTGAAATGGCTAGTAAAGGTGTACTAACTGGTTTTTCATTTTGCATATTAAATCTTTTCAACACCTTTTGTATGTACTCATTCTCAAACAGTGTTAATTTTTTACTTTCCTTGTCTCAAGTTATTCTCATACCAAGGATTTCTTCTGCAGCTCTAAAATCCTTCATCGCAAATGAATTTGCCAATTTTATTTTGAGCACATTTATGTCCTGCATGTTAGACACTGCAAAAAGCATGTCATCTACATACAACAACAATATAATATGGCTTCCATCATTTTTATTTTTTAGATAAACACAATGATTAGATTGACATCTAGTATAACCTTGTTCTAACATAAACTTGTCAAATTTTATATACCACTACCTTGGAGCCTGTTTTAAGCCATATAAGCTCTTATTTAGCCTGAACACTAATTTTTCCTTCCATTTGACCTCATATCCTTCTGGTTGTTGGATATAGATATCTTCCTCAAAATATCCATGGAGAAATGTTGTCTTTACATCTAAATTTTCAAGATGCAATTAGTCCGCTGCTACAAGACTTAAAATAGTTCTGATTGAAGTCATATTAACAACAGGAGAAAATATTTAATCAAAATCAATCCTTTCTTCAGTGCAAACCCCTTCACCACAAGTCTAGCTTTGTACCTCTATTTTCCTCCATCTTCTTCCTTCAGCCTGTAAACCCATTTATTCTGCAATGTTGTTTTACCTGCAGGCAACCTGACTAATTCCTAAGTCTAGTTATGTATTAAGGAGTCCATCTCTTCTTCCATGGCTAGCTCCCACTTCTTCCTGATTTCAACCTGTATTGCTTCTTCATAACATTCGAGTTCACCAGAATCAGTCAACAATAAATAATATAATGAAGGAGAGTATCGTTCAGGGGGTCTACTTATCCTAGTAGATATTCTGACACCACTTTCAGGTGTTTGAGGTGCCTATTGCTATTGTGGTGGTTTTTGTTTTTGTGGCTACTGATTATTATTATTTTCAGACACCTTTAATTTTTTTGTGATGTCATCAAGAACTGTGCATTCTTTGTTTTGTTTTTCTTGTTTGGTTTCTTGCAACTGATTCTTATACAAGACCTTTTCATTGAATATTACATCTCTGATCCTAATGATTTTGTGATTTTCATAATCATATAAGTGATAACCAAAACCATTAACACCATATCCAATAAAGGTACATTTCTTTGATTTTTCCTCAAGCTTTGTTCTATTTTCTTTATTAATATGGAAAAATGCCTCACATCCAAAAGGATTTAAAAAGTAGTTTACCTTTTTACCTATCCATGCTTCCTCTGGAATACCACTATCCAAGGAACTTGAAGGCCCTTTTTTTATTAGATAAACAATAGTATCTACAACATTTGCCCAAAATTGTAAAGGAAATCTTGCATGCAATCTCATGTACCTTGCACGTTCCATGATTTTTCTGTTCATCCTTTCTAACACACCATTTTCTTTTGGTGTTCTCGGAAATGTCTTCTCTCTGCTAATTTAATGCTCTGAACAGTACCTATTAAAATCTTTGCTACAATATTCACCTCCATTTTCTGATCTGAGACACTTAAAATTCTTTCCTGTCTCAATCTCAACCAAAGGTTTCCATTTCTTGAAAGTATCAAATACATCAGATTTATTCTGAATACAATAAATCCAAATTTTTCTATTTGCATCATTAATAAAAGTAACATAATAACGACAGTGACCGAGAGATGATACCTGGGCAGGTCCCCATACATCTGTATGCACATGCTCTAATTTTTTGCTCTTCTTTTATTTCCCAACTTTGAGAAATATGACTCTTCTCACATAAATCCAAATCAACATTCTTCAAACTCGGCAAAAAATTTCTTGAGTGAAGAATATTCATCCCCTTCTCACTCATGTGTTTGAGCCTATGATGCCATAATGCTGCATCTGGTCCTTTGGAAATTAAAGCATTAACAGAGTTAGAAATACCAATGCATAAATACAATGTACTAACCTTTTCGCATTTTCTATTACTAGGGCTTCTTTGGTGACCTTCCAAGTTTTATCTGAGAAATTTGTTACACAGCCTTCACCGCCTAATTGCCCTATCGAAATCATATTTTTCTTCAGATATGGAACATGCCTTACCTAATTTAATAGTGATTGGTTTCCATTCTGCTATTTTACAAGAACCTTACCCATTCCAACAATTTTACATGGTTTATCATCACCCAAACGGACTTGCCCAAAATCTCCTTGAACATAGTCATGAAAATATTTCTTATCAGGTATGGCATGGAATGAGGCCCCTGAATCTACCACCCAAGAATCAGTAACATTTTTGAAAGAAAGAATCAAAGAATCTTGTAACACATCACCTATCACATTTTCTTCATGATTGTTTTCTTGTTATGCATATCTTTCTTTTCCCTTCCGTGATCTACAATATTTCTTTACGTGTCCTTTCTTTCTGCATTTCCAACACATTATCCCTGATCTAGACTTGGATCTACCTTTTCTTGATTTACTATGATATGCTGAGTTTTTTCCTCTTTCCATTTTTCTTACCCAGAACTCTGCACTCAAAGCATTACCCGATGTCTCACCGGAGCTTTTCTGTCGCATTTCCTTGCTAAGGATAACACCGACAACATCATCAAACTTTAAAGTACTAGATCCAGAGATAGAGTTACTAATGGCCATAACTAAACCATTCCAGCTTTTTGGCAATGAGCACATAAATAACACAGCCCTAATTTCATCATAAAATTTTACCCTTACAGAACTTAACTGACTCGTAACTGTATTAAAATTGTTGGAAATACTGAGAGGGGGGTGAATCAGTATTCCTTTCGTAATTGTATTAAAATTGTTGGAAATACTAATAGGGGGGGTGAATCAATATTCCTTTCAATAAGAGCATTACTTAATTTTCAATTATTATCAGTGTTTGTACAATGATAGTAGCAAACAAGAGGAACACAAATGCACATAATTTTTAAAGTGGAAACCCACTCTAGGACAAAAACCACCTAATTCTTTTCTAATAATTCTTTAATATTCAACTCCAATTGAAAATAAAGCTCCAACTTCCTAGAATCTAGAAAAGCATTCTTCTCCAGCTCCCACTAGATGGATGCTCCAACACCTGAGATTATTCAATAGTAAACTAAATGGATGCCCCAACACCTAATGAGCTACAACTCACCCTAGCACCACCCTAACACCATATAGAAGAATAAAAGAATAATGGTCTCTCATACCAAGGAAAATGGTCCACTTTACAATAATATAGAATGATGTAGAAGAAGAAGATATACTATACTATAACCCCAACTTTTACACAACCACCTAATGATGATCCTAGACCTCCCAACACTACCTCTTCAACCCTTGGTAGATAGGCACTAGTACAATTTTTTACGATAAGGTATTTACAATGACTTAGTACAAAGATACCTTTACAATGATTGTATGCAGTGCTGCCCACTTGAAGACTTCATATAATGAACTTATTACTGCTGTTATGCACCTTGGTTGCTACTCTTGTCATGCTACCCTCTACTACACCTTTCTTTGATTTTCTGCCGTAGAAAGTCTGGTTCTTTGCAACCCTTGACAACACATGATCTAGCTTTTTCTTGCCTTCTAGGAGCTCGATATTGAATCTGGTGTATCTCTGTTATTTCAGATCCTCAATATCTAATTTTATGTCCTATAGTATTCCTCTGAGTCCTCTTTCCAATGCCATAGGTCTGACCCATTTTTTATTCTTCAAGGGAGAGTTATACCCAATCTCTCAGAATGCCCTAATTATATACTATTTTAGTAGAGCACACTTGTACATCATGCCACGTGTCACTGTTTCTTCGTTTGGCTCCAAAATTGATAGAGAAAGAACTAAAGACTGTTAAATATCTTCCACTCTTTATGAAATTCTAATCCGATACTCAGAGAGAGAGTTATGACAATTTTACCAAGGTCACTTCTTTGAGATGAATTTCAGGAGCCTACAAAAATCCTGACTTCGACAGATCATATCTCCAAAAATATTGTGCACCTTGATCTGAAATTTTTATAGCAGCTTCCTCAGGATTTCTGATTCACCTCATAAAAATTTCAGGTTTTGAACCTTCGTAGAAAAAAATTTAGAGTGAAAATTCCACGATGACCTATTTTAGATGGTGAAATCCCTTACATAAGGAGGAAATGAAGATCACAATTTATATAAATGTTTAAGTTGAGACAGGCTTCAACAAGTGAACGTGGGAGGAATTTTAGGAGATTAGAAAATATTAATTATGACTTTTAAATGACCCATGCCCCAAACCCGTGGGGTTTTATCCCACTAACTGGGGGTACAAACTTCAAGAATGAATATCTCTCAAACCGTGAAGAATTACATGGCGTGCCATATATCAACGGAAACATCTCGACAAGTAGAAACCATCAAAAGCATTATTGATCCATAATATATTAATTTGGTATGTAAAAATTCCCATGCAATATTGGGTTATCCCCTGGTGCTGCTTGGGTTGACATTAATGACAACTACTGATAAAAAAAAATCATTTAAATGGTGTGCAACAGATCCACTTCTGACATCTTCATATTAAATAAAATTTTCATAAGAAATACCTTTTTTGAGTCGGTTTTTCATACAGTTTTTCCAATGCCTTAATCAAAGCCTTTGTTGTTGTTTCCTTTGAAATATTGAAGGCTACCGACATCACGAAGAATAATGGTACTTTTCTGAGTGCCTTTCTATCGAGAATCTTCCATTATGTGTCTATCATATTCATCGGATTCTTTATTTTTCAGTTCAATGGTAGGGACAAATATTTCTGATACAAATAATCTTCCATCTACGTCTTCCACAGCAGGAAGTTTTGACCGTTAAATTTCTTGACCCTAAACTTACCATCTTCCGCCATTGCTCCCACTCGAACTAGGAACCCTTCTTTCCTGCAAGTTTATCAGCCAAATAGGCCTTCATCTCTGATACCAGTTGTTAGATTATTATATATATTACAGAGAAATTAAACACATAAAATATGAAGAAAACACAAGCACAAAAAACACATAAAACTGGAGAGACATAGATATACGTAATTCACCTATTTTGGGCTACATACACCCTGAACAGCCAGTCCTTCCTTTCTATTATCCAGAAAAATGAAGAGACACAACCTACAATAGATCTATTGTAATATCCTCTATTCTCTCTCACAGTCTCCCTATATGTTTCTTGCTCTCAGAATACACATACAATACGTAGTCGCAATACAATACCCTCATACATGCGAGGGGTTGCCTTCTAGGGAAAAAAACCATAAACTAAACATAACTTCTACCATCAGATCATCCGTCTAATGAATGACCCAGATTGACTAGAAATTACTATACTTTTACAAGGAAATTTTAGATATGTTTTTATCTTCAGGGGCAGCGTCCCCGAAACCCCCCACAAGGGGGGGGGGGGGGCTCCATAAACTCGCAAACGCCCCCCCTGGACCCCCCAGGTAGCATACAATTACAGGCGATATTTATGCCCCGTTAATAACAGGGGTCAAATATTGTTATACAAAATAAATAAAATAATCAGGCTCCACACCCAACAATGCGTTGGGGTCGGGTCATTTCGTTTGAGGGCGACCGTATCCAATTTGATAATATGCGACTACCTAGGTGCCTTCTAAACGTTCGTACAACCGATTTTTGGTTTGCTCCCTTGTGCCTTCATTTGTTCTGGTGCACTGTGTCGTGCCGTGTGAGGATACCCAATGAAACGTGTTCGGGTCGGGTGGTTTCGTTTGAGGTTTGTCGTATCAAATTTGCTAATTTGTGACCTCTCGAGTGCCTTTTGCATGTTTGTGCAACCCATTTTCTATTTTCTCCCTTATTCCTTCGTTTTGTCGGGTGGTTCATGTCACATCGTGTGACGGCGCCTAATGAAATGCGTTCGGGTTGGGTCGTTTCATTTGAGGTGACCATATAAATTTTTATAAGTTGTTACCACCCGAGTTCCTTGTGCACGTTCATGCAACCTGCTTGCCATTTTCTCCTTTGTGCCTTCATTTAGTCAGGAGTGTCGTGTCGTGCCATGTGAGGGTGCTTGATGAAACATGATCAGGTTGGGTCGTTTTGTTTGAGGGCGCTCGATGAAACTCGTTTGGGTTGGGTTGTTTCGTTTGAGGGCGGTCGTATCAAATTTGAAAAGTTGTGACCTCCTGGCTGCCTTGTGCACACTTGTGCTACCCTTTTTCTATTTTCTCCCTTGTGCCTTCGTTGAGTTGGGTGCATTGTGTTGCACCATGTGAGGGTGCTTAATGAAACACGTTCAGGTCATATTGTTTCATTTTATGGCGGTCGTATCAAATTTTTTAAGTTTTAACCACCCAGGTGCCTTGTACACGTTCGTGCAGCCCATTTTTCATCTTCTCCCATGTGCATTCATTCGGTGGCATGCGTCGTGTGGCACCGTCTATGGGTGCCCGATGAAACATGTTCAGGTCAGATCATTTCATTTGAGGGCAGTCGATGAAACTCACTTAGGTTGGGTCGTTTCGTTTGAGGGCGGTCGTATCAAATTTGCAAAGTTGTGACCACCTGGGTGCCTTGTGCACGTTCGTGCTACCCTTTTTCCATTTTCTCCATTGTGCCTTCATTCATTCAAGCATGTCATGTTGTGCCATGTGAGGGCACTCGATGAAACACATTCGGGTCTGGTTGTTCCATTTGAGGGCAGTTGTATAAATTTTTCTAAGTTGTAACCGCCCGGGGGCCTTGTGCACATTCGTGCGACCTATTTTCCCTTTTCTCCCTTGTGCCTTTGTTCGGTCAGGCATGCCATGTCACATCATATAAGGGTGCCCGATGAAATTCATTTGGGTCAGGTCATTTCGTTTGAGGGCGTCAGATGAAACGGGTTTGGGTCAGGTCGTTTCATTTAAGGGTGACCATATTAAATTTGCTAAGTTGCGACCACCCAGGTGCCTTGTGCACGTTCATGTGACCCATTTTTCATTTGCTCCATTGTGCCTTTGTTCAGTCGGGCGCGCCATGTGAGAGTGCTCGACGAAACACGTTCAGGTTGGGTCATTTCCTTTTAGGGTGGTCATATCAAATTTTCTATGTTGTGATTTCTTGGGTGCCTTGTGCACGTTCATGTGACCTGTTTTCCATTTGCTCCCTTGTGCCTTCATTTGGTCAGGCGCACCGTGTGACAGTGCCCGATGAAACACATTTGGGTCAGGTCGTTTCATATGAGGGTGCCCGATGAAATGCGTTAGGGTTAGGTCATTTGGTTTGAGGGTGTCTGTATCAAATTTTCTAAGTTGTGACTGCCCGTGTGCCTTGTGCATGTTCGTGCGACCGATTTTTCGTTTTCTCCCTTGTGCCCTCATTCAGGAAGGTCAGTTCATGCTGTGTGAGGGTGCCCAAGGAAACACATTCATGTCAGGTAGGGTCAGGTCGTGTGAGGGAGGTCATATAAAAAATGCTAAGATGTGACTTTCTGTGTGCCTTGTGCATGTTCTTGTGACCCGTTCGCCATTTTATCCCTTGTATCTTCATTCGGGTCAAGTCATATAGTGTGAGGACACCCAAGGAAATGCCTTCAGGTCGAGTCATGTGAGGGCACCCAAGGAAACATGTTCAGGTAGGGTCATTTCGTTTGAGGGCACCCAATGAAATTTTTTCAGGTTAGGTCGTTTCATTTGAGGGCGGCCGTATCAAATTTGCTAACTTGTGACCGCCTAGGTGCCTTGTGTACATTCGTGCGGCCCATTTGTCATTTTCTCCCTTGTGCCTTCATTCGGTTGGGCACGTCATGTCATTGTGTGTGAGGGCGCATGATGAAATGTGTTCAGGTTAGGTTGTTTTGTTTGGGGTCACTTGATGAAACTCGTTTAGATCGTGTCGTTTCGTTTAAGGACAACTGTATCAAATTTGCTAAGTTGTGACAACCCATGTGCCTTGTGCATGTTCGTGTGGCCCGTTAGCTGTTTTCTTCCTTATGCCTTCATTCGTTAAAGTGCATCGTGTTTTACTCTGTGAGGGCACCTGATGAAACATGTTCGAGTCGGGTCATTTCATTTGAGGGCACCCAATGAAACACATTCAGGTTTAGTCATTTAATTTGAGGGCGACCATATCAAATTTTTTAAGTTATGAAAGCTTGGGTTCCTTGTGCACGTTCGTGCAACCTGTTTTCCTCTTGCTCCCTTGTGCCTTCGTTTGGTCAGGCACACCGTGTCGTGCCATGTGAGGGCGCCTAGAAAAATGCATTCGAGTTGGGTCATTTCATGTGAGGGTGGTTGTATAAAATTTACAAAGTTGTAACTGCCTGAGTGCCTTGTGCTTGTTCATGCAGCTCGTTTACGGTTTGATCCCTTGTGCCTTCATTTGGTCGGGCCAGATGTGTCATGCCATGTGAGGGCACCCAATGAAATGGGTTCGGGTCATTTCATTTGAGGGTGTTCATATCAAATTTGCTAAGTTGTGACTTCCAAGGTGCCTTGTGCATGTTCGTGTGACCCGTTTGTCATTTGCTTTGTTCATTTAGTCACGCGTGCCGTGTCACGCTATGTGAGGGCGCGTGATGAAATTCATTCAGGTCAGGTCGTTTCATTTGAGGGCGACCGTATCAAATTTTCTAAGTTGTGACCACCCGGGTGCCTTGTGCACGTTCGTGCGACCTATTTTTTGTTTTCTCCCTTGTGCCTTTGTTCGGTTGTGCGCGTTGTGTGAGGGTGCCCGATGAAATGTGTTCAGGTCGGGTGGTTTCTTTTGAGGGTGGTCATATCAAATTTGCTAAGTTGTGACCACCTGGGTGCCTTTTTCACATTCATGCAACCTGTTTTCCATTTTCTCCCTAGTGCCTTAGTTCAGTCGGGCGAGTCGTGTCGCGTCGTGCGAGGGTTCCCGATGAAATGCGTTCGGGTCTAGCCATTTCGTTTTAGGGCAGTCGTATCAAATTTCCTAAGTTTTGGCTGCCAGGGTGCCTTGTGCATGTTTGTGTGGGTTGTTTTGCATTTGGTCCCTTGTGCCTTCATTCGGTCGAGTGCGTTGTGTCGCGCCGTGTGAGCCTGCCTGATGAAATGTGTTCAGGTCGGGTCGTTTCATTTGAGGGTATTCATATAAAATTTTCTAAGTTGTGACTCCCCAAGTTCCTTGTGCACATTCTTGCGGCCCGTTTTTTGTTTGTTCCCTTGTGCCTTCGTTCAGTTGGTTGTGTCGTGTGATGGAGCTAGATGAAACGCGTTCTGGTCTGGAAGTTTCATTTGAGTGTGGCCATATCAAATATTATAAGTAGTGACTACCTGGGTGGCTTGTGCATGTTTGTGTGGCTCATTTGCCATTTTTTCCCTTGTGCCTTTATTCAGTCGGGTGTGCCATGTCACACTGTGTGAAGACATGTAATATTCATAAATTAGCTGTAGCTAATAGGAATATTAATTTTTCCTTGTTTGTTCTTACATTTCATGATTGATGAATAAATTGCAAAGGAGGAAATGTAAGACTCCTAAAAACTAAGAATAAATCAATGCCTGTGTGAACAAAGACATATCTGGGCTATGTAAATTAAATCTTGCAGGTGTGAATGGGTTTAAATCATAATAATGGATCACCTTTGACCAAGTCAATAGTGCAGTCTAGATGCATTGAATCTCGTTGAGGGACAACACAGTTCTAGAAGGAGATTCTAAATGTGAAAAGGGATAAACCAATGAAGTGGTTTAGGGCTTTGCCAAGACTCCAATATTATAAAAGGAGGAGCATATGAACAAGAGAGGGTTGTTGAAGATTATCATTTTCTGAAGGTCTGTCTGTTGATACATCCCTTGTTGGGTTTTCCTGTTCAAGAATCCCACCTCCTTCCTTGAGTAGCTCTTGGAGGAGACTTGTGCTATATTTTCCACATCAAGATTTTAGGCCAAGCTCACCTTACACCTACAACACTACTCCTGTTGAGATTTGAGTTGTCATGGTGAGTTGCAGCAGTGGAAGACACTAGATCTACTCAGATCTAGCTTATAGTAGTGGCTCTTCTCAGTGAGTGTGTATTTTAACCTCCTGGAAGAGTTCATTAGATAATTGTACTTCATATATACATCTTGGCATCATGAAAAATCATTCTCTAATTTTACAGCATTTTTTCTCTCCCTGGAAAGCGTTATTTGCAGATCTATAGCTGTAGGGTGTTTTTTCTATCTTTTGGAGGAGAGATCTCCGGTGTTGGGATTCTTCCTTTCACTATGGTGATCCATGGATTGGCCATACAATCCATGTTTGTTTCAGATCTGATCTTCTATACCATTTTATTATTCAGAAATTTCTAAATCATTCTACATATCTATATTCTTAGATCTTAGATCTACTCCCGATGCTTCATGTTTTGTGCAAAACCCCAAGGGGAATGTATAGATCAACATTTCTTGTACACAGATCTATATTAGATCTAAATTTTTATGAAAAGATCTTCTCTATATTTTAAGATTTAATAAACTATTTCTTGAGCCCTAAAAATAATGTTTTCATGATTATGTCATCTTTTCTTATGGTTGTAGCACCTCATTTCTCAGGATTTTTGTTGTATAAACTCATTCTTTCTCTTGTATACTGTATGGGCTATATAAAAAATCTGATTTGATGTTATATATATGATTTTTGAACCTTCATATCAGCCTCCTAATGTGATTCAGTGGATTTTCATTATTTCTGAAGAAGTCCTTTGCATAGAACTGTAGCCCCTCTCTTTGGGTGGTTTTCAGCTAGACTAGTTTGTGGGATATCTGTTTAACCCACCTAGTCTGATTTATTTTTTATATCCTTTTGGATTTAGATATTAGATGAGATGATATAAGGGATATAGGAGCTACAAACTCATTTCTATGCACATATTCTCAAAAGTGTGTTATTTTAGCAGGCTTGCTGAGTAGTTCCAATTCTGGAATATTAGAAGACGCCTGATGAAACACGTTTAGGTCAGGTTGTTTCATTTGAGGACATCTGATGAAACGTGTTTGGGTTGGGTAGTTTCATTTGAGGGTGACTATATTAAATTTGCTAAGTTGCGACCACCTAGGTGCCTTATGCACGTTCGTGCGGCCCATTTTTCGTTTTCTCCCTTGTCCTTTCATTCAGCCAGGCATGTTGTATCGCGCCATGTAAGTGTGCCCGATGAAATGATTTTAGCTAAGGTCATTTCATTTGAGAGAAACTGTATCAAATTTGTTAATTTTTTACCGCCCGGGTGCCTTGTCCATTTTCGTGCGACCAATTTTCCATTTTATCCCTTGTGCCTTCGTTCGGTCGAGCGGGCCATGTCACGCAGTGTGAGGGCACTAGATTAAACATGTTGGGGTCAGGTTGTTTCATTTGAGGGAATTCGTATCAAATTTGCTAACTTGTAACCACCAGGGTACCTTATGAATGTTCGTGTGGACCGTCTGTTGTTTTCTCCCTTATGCCTTCATTCGATCGAGCACATCATGTCACGCTGTGTGAGGGCACCTGATGAAACAAGTTTAGGTTGGGTCATCTCATTTGAGGTTGGAAGTATCAAATTTGGTATGTTGTGAGGTTGGAAGTATCAAATTTGGGTCATCTCCGTTTGGCTTTTTTTTCATTTTCTCCCTTGTGCCTTCATTCGGTTGGGCACGCCATGTCATGCCGTGTGAGGGCACCCGATGAAACACGTTTGGGTCAGGTCGTTTTGTTTGAGGGCGGCCGTATCAAATTTTCTAAGTTGTGACCGCCCAGGTGCCTTATGCACATTCGTGTGGCCAAATTGTTAGATGCTCCCTTGTGCCTTCGTTCAGTCAGGCGTGCCCTATTGTGTCGTGTGAGGGTGCCCAATGAAAGACCTTTGGGTCAGGTCATTTTTTTTTAGGGAAGTTGTATCAAATTTTCTAAGTTGTGATAGCTCAGGTGCCTTTTTCGCGTTCATGTGGCTTGTTTTCCATTTTCTCCCTTATGCCTTTGTTTGGTCAGGTGCCCTGTGTCGTGTCGTGTGAGGGCGATCAATGAAACACATTCAGGTCGGGTCATTACGTTTGAGTCATAGGATGAAACACGTTCAGGTTGGGTCATTTCGTTTTAGGGTGGCCATATCAAATTTTCTAAGTTGTAACCACCCGAGTGCCTTGTACATGTTATTATGCCATCATTCGATCGTTTAGTTATCCCCTTTCTGTTCAGGCGTAGGGGTTGGATTTTCATGTGAAAGGTGGGTTGGTAATTGAGTTGTTTTGTTTAGGTGTGCCTAAAGAATGTCCTTGGGTCATTTTTAGGGTCACAAACTTTCTTCTCTCCATCCCCATTCAGTAGCATATGAGCGGTAATGTTTTGGCCATGCTTGTCCTGGGAGACATATGTGAACAAACTTCCCGTTCCACTCTATGTTCTTGGAGTTGGATGGGGTTGTTGTGTGTGGCTCCTTGAGATGATTGGTCACCTGCCTATATCTCTCTCGTGCCCCTTGGTCGCTCATTTTCTCCATTGCAATCGGCTCTTTGTTTGGTCCCTCTCCTGGCCTTTGGTCTCTCGTTTCCTCTGTTGAAATCGAATATTCGCTATGTCATTCTCATCCCCCTTGGTTTCTCTTTGGATTCATTGAAATTAGCTCTTTTTGCTGCTTGGTCGCTTATTGTTATCATTGAAATCGACTCTTTGCTATATTTTTCACCTCCTCCCTTTATGGTGTGGGGGCAGGGGTTCGATTTTCATGTGAAAGGTGGGTTGGTAATTGAGTTGTTTGTTCGAGTGAACCTAAATAATGGCCTGGGATCATTTTTAGGTTCATAAATTTTAATATTCTTTCCATCTCCACTCGGTAGCACATGAGCGGTAATTTTGGCCATGCTCGTTCTGGGAGGCATATGTGAAGAAACACCCCCTTTTGCTTGGTGTCCTCAAAGTTAGATGGGGTTTATTTTTGTGGCTCCTTAAGATGATTTTCCGTTTGAATATGTTTCTCTCATGCCCCTTAGTTTCTCATTGGCTTCATTGAAATTGGTTGTTCGCTATAGTGTTTTCCGCCTCCCTTTTTTGTTGGGGGGAGGTGGTTAGATTTTCATGCGAAAGTTGGGTTGGTAATTGAGTTGCATTAGGGGAATTTTGAGGTCTAAAATGGGCCTCCTAAGATAAATGTACAAGAGAAATAAAATTTATAATAACTAATAGGATTCAAAATGGTGATGTCAACCATGGGGGATGATTCACCATTTTTTAAGTAAAAGGGTAAAAGGATTAAAAATAATAAAATAATAAAACTACTTTTTCAACTCGTATTTTAAAATTATCTCCCAAATTTTTTACTCAAATTTCGAGTGGGAGTACTCGTTGGATGAAAAATTTAAGTCCTCATCCAAGGAGTACCCATTTTCATACTTTTAATGGACCCTACTACGTGAAAAATTAGAAATACATGAAAAAATGTGATTGCAATCATTTTTTTCATGTATTCATCATTTTTCATGTAGCGGGGTCCATCAAAAGTATGCAACATGGGTACTCCTTAGATGAGGAATTAAATTTTTCATCCAACGAGTACTCCCACTCAAACTTTGAGTAAAACATTTGGGAGATAAGTTGAAAATACGAGTTGAAAAAGTAGTTTTTTTCTTTTTTCCCTCTAAAATTTGATCATGTCATGAAATATTATTTGATTTTTTCCACTATTGTTTTATAATTTCTTTAGGAGGCCCATTTTAGCCCTAAAAATTCCCCTAATGTTTGTTCAGGTGTGCCTAAAGAATGTTCTTGGGTCATTTGTAGGGTCGCCGACTCTAATATTCTCTCCATCTCCACTCGGTAGCACATGAGCAGTAATGTTGGACAAGCTTGTCCTGAGAGACATATGTGAATAGAGTTGCCATTTCACTCTACGTTCTTATATTTGGATGAGGTTGCTATGTGTGGCTCTTTGAGATGACTGGAGGCCCATCTATGTTGCTCTCGTGCCCTTGGTCACTCGTTGGCTGCGTTCATAATTTCTCTTGGATATATTGTTCACCTCCTCCCTTTTTGGTGGGTGGTAGAGGTTGGATTTTATCTCATTGGCTTCATGAAGTCATATATTTGTTATATTTTTCACCTCCCCCATTTTTGGTGGGGGTAGGGGTTGGATTTTCGTGTGAAAGGTGGGTTGGTAATTGAGTTGCTTCTTCAGTTGTGCCTGAAGAATGGCCTTGGGTCATTTGTAGGGTGGTCGGATTTCATATTCTCTCCATCCCCACTTGGTAGCACATGAGCGATAATGTTGGCCATGCTCTTCCTTGGAGGCATATGTGAACAATTCCCCTTTCGCTCCATTTTGTCAGAATTGGATGGGTTGTTCTGTGTGGCTCCATGAGGTGACTCTCCTCTTCATTGTTTGGCTCTTTATGGTGCCGATTTATTGTGCTTGTACTCTTTCTATGTCAACATTGTGGGTTGAGATACATAAATTTTAGAGGAACGTGGAAGGGTTTTAATTGTAATTTGCCCCTCTTGCTTGCATTATCCATTGGGTGATGTGAGGAGTGGTTCTCCTTGTTGTAAAATTAAGGTTTGGAATTCCTTTTAGAGTGAACAACGTTTGTCCCTGCGTTGGCTTTGAAGTTTTGATAGATGTGGTGGCCCATATGTTTGATCGAGAGGTCTACTTTTTCCTTTAATCTTGTGTGCACAATAGAATTTTGTGGCTTGGAATTTTGAGACACAAGGTGATGGGTATTTCTTGTTTTGATCGCGTATGCGATTGTGGTATAATTAGGAGGAGGCTTGCTACATTGATGGTGGGTACTATATCTGGAAGGATGACTTCAACGTGGAACACTTAAATATCCCTCCTCTATGTGGAGGTGGCTGCAGGTGAAAATTATTCATTGTCTAGTTGATAAGTCAGTGGGGAAATCTCCTAGGTTGCTTATACATAGGGTGTGTGGGGTGCGAGGATGACTGATCCCTCCTCCTATTCGGATATGTTCATGCCCTTTGTATCGAGCTTCCTGATTTGCATTTATTTTCTTTAATTTCCTTCACATGAAGGTCACCATAGGTAATCAAGCAATCGAGGTCCACTGTTTCTATTGTCCAGGTGGACTACTAGGTGGCCTTGGTGTAGGGTGGGGAGGGTTGGGGGGGAATTTTTAAGAGAGGTTGTAGGTTTGGTCATTCTTGTTTTATTTCCTTCATTTTCCTTTTGCATTGAGGGTGTGGTGATCGAATTATGAAGGTCCACTATTGTTGCTAACTGGGTGGGCTCCTAGGTGGCCTCAGTGCAGGGTGGGGAGGGTCAAGGTGGCATTACTAATATAGGTTTTCGACTTGGTCATTCTCCTTTTAATTCTTTTTCTTTGCAGTGAGGTTGACACAGGCGATCAAGTGATCGAGGTCCACTATTGCTGCAGTCCGAGTGGACTCCTAGGTGGCCTCACTACTGGGGGGAAGGGTTAGAGGGAATTTTTAAGAGACGTTGTGGGGTCAGTTTTTCTAACTTTATTTCCTTAATTTTCCTTCGCATCAAGGTCACTACAGGAAATCAGGTGATCAAGGTCCATTGTTGCTGCTGTCTGAGTGGACTCCTAGGTGGCCTCGGTGCAGGGCAGGGATAATTGGGAGGAATTTTAGAGAGAGAGTTTGTGGGGTTTGTTGTTCTCCATTGTTTTCCTTTGTTTTCCATTGTTTTCCTTTGGATTGAGGTTGTCATCTTATCTCGAGTCCACTATTGTCATCGTGTGGTGGACTTCCAGGGTGGATTTGGTGTGGGCAGGGTTTTGGGGACTTCAAGCAAGTTCTTTTTTTGGTTTCTACCCTTTGTTTGTTCGTTATGGCTACCGTGGGTGACGAGGCTTTGGCCATTCTTGCTGGTTGGGGGGTTGTTTCCAACTCCTAGGCGGCCTCGATACACTGTGACTCGGTGGGGTGACCCATTGTTTCGCTTTGTGGATCTTGCATCCATCATCCATTGCGTTTGATGTCAGCATTTATTTTGCATGTCCTTGGCATCTAGTGTGTGTGGGCTCTAATCCCTTCTTGGGGATGCAAGAGGTGCAAGGTATAAAATATTTACATGATATTTTGACTTGTTTGAATTTATCCGTGTTCAGCCTTGCTCTTGCATGAGAGATTTGAATTTTCAAGGGAGGGTGCTACCTAGTTGATCCTGCCAGTAGTCATATGCTTGTTTCAAATATTAAGCCATGCATATCTAAGTATGAACTAATTTTGACTGTGAAATTGCGGATGGATCATTAAATCAATTATGGTTTTTCTTTATGGTACCATACTATTGGATAACAGTAGTAATTCTAGAGCTAATATGTGCACCAAGTCCCAACTCTTTGGAAGGGATGCATTTTTTAGATAAAATATCGGTGCGGGCTTGCCTGCTTCTCTTGTCAATCATGATAACTCAATGGATTGCACAACCCTTTTGCTAGCAATTTTTCATTCAAATTTATGCCCTATCAACTTTTGATGGTGGGATAGATGCCTACCATGGTGGTGATGGGTGACGAAGAATTAGGGTTCGATTATGGAGAGGGAGCCTGAAAAACGGCTACCAGATCCAAGGAAGGTAGCATGTGCATAAATTACCAAATCCTGACATTGGGAGGTAGTGACATTAAAGAACAATACTGGGCTCATTGAGTCTGGTAATTGGAATCAGTACAATCTAAATCCCTCCACGAGGATCCATTGGAGGGAAAGTCTAGTGCCAGCAACCATGGTAATTCCAGCTCCAATAGTGCATATTTAAGTTCTTTAAGTAAAAAATCTCATAATTGGATCTTCGGTTGTAAAGGTTAGTCCTCCTATTTGGTGTGCACCTACCCTTCCATCCCATTTTTCAGTGGGTGCTCCTGGCCTTAACTAGCTGGGTCGCGGCTCTGACACTGTTGCTTTGAAAAAATTAGAGTGCTCAAAGTAAGCTTATGCTCTAAATACATTAGCATGGAATAACATGATAGGAGTCTAGTCCTATTATGTTTTCATTTGAGACCAGAGTAATGATTAATAGGGGCTATCGGGGGAATTCACATTTCATTTTCAGAGGTCAAATTCTTGGATTTATGAAAGGCGGACCACTGCAAAATAATTTTCCAAGGATGTTGTCATTAATCAAGAAGGGAATTTGGGGGCTTGAAGATGATCAGATACTGTCCTAGTCTCAACCATAAATGATGTCAACCAGGGATCGGAGGATGTTTCTCTAAGGACTCTACCAACACCTTCTAAAAAATCAGAGTGTTTGGGTTCTGCCGGGAGTATGGTCGCAATGCTAAAAATTAAAGGAATTGACCAAAGGGCACCACTATGAGTGGAACCTGCAGCTTAATATGACTCAACACGGGGAAAATTACCTGGTCCAAACATAGTAAGGATTGACAAATTGAGAGTTATTTCTTGATTCTATTGGTGGTGGTGCATTGTCGTTCTTAGTTGGTGGGTTTTTGTTTTTTTGTTTGGGTTGTGTGGTTTTTTATTGTAGTCTAGGCCCATGTGGTTTGTCTCTATGAGAGATGGTTTGATGCTTTTTGGGGTGGTGCCTCTTGCGAAAGAGAGTTGCAACATAGCTAGTTGCCTATATTTAGTTCACACTTTTTGTTTCTTGTACTTGCAAGTGATTCTTGTGCTTGTCCCATCCTTTTTTATTCTTTCCCCTAATGTGTTTTTTGTATGGGGTTTTGAAGCTCATTTCTCAAGAGCCCCCTCTCCAATGATATGTTCGGCAGGGCATATTTTCTGTTGTCAAGGTGCTTGGTAAATACGATGGAAAAATCTAGACTCGTTCGTAGTGGTGGTGCTCAGTTTTTTGTTCATTGGAAGATGTGGGCCTCCATAGTTGGTTCTCTCCAAAACATGGTGGCGGTGGTTTATGTGTTTCTTCGTCGAGCTTTTTTGTTGGTGGTTGGTTCGAGGGAGTGGTTGTGCATGTGCTTGCTACCTCAATCCTTTCATGATGGGAAAATGTCGGGTTGGGATTAATATGGGATAGATGAAGAGCGGTGCAATCCATTAGGCTGGCCACCCTTGTCCTCTTGACTCTTCCATGATATGCCCTCATGGATGGGTTGGGTCTAGTTAATGAAAAAGCCATCCCTTGGACCGAGCTCCATCAAAATTACAATTTTCCCCATAAACAAGCATGTGGTAGTATTCTTTTCTTGTGCCTTTGGTGTTGATGGAATTCCTCATCCTTTCTTGAGCCATTCCACCTTCCAAGGAATAGGAGCATTTTATGTCCTTGTTTCTCCATTTGGATTATGGGTTTTTTGTGCGACCTAGTCATTTCTTGGATGTGTTTATTGTTGCAATAGTATTGTGGTGTGTGCTTTGGGGGCTTCCCTATTTTTAGGTTGTGAAATTGCACCACCAGTGTATTTATGGCCCTTGGCTTTATCTAGCATTGAGTGTCTACCTATGATAACTCCTCTTTGGAGTTCGGTTGTTTGGCCCCCTTTGAATTTTTGGCTAGAAAGGTTGTTGGGTGTCTTGTACATGGAGGGGTGCAATAGCGGGGTGGGTTTTCTGTTAGTGCATTTGTTGTTTGAACACTTGTGTGGGTTGGGGGGTTGTTTACCTTTCAGTAGTACCGTGCTCCAGACACTTGTCTCGTCATGGTCCTCAAATTTTATAGTGGTCAAATTTAGGTTGTGACTTTTCTGCTTGGCTGTTTGATTGCAACATTTTATGCTGTGTAGATAGAAAGGATGTTGTGTCGTGATGTATGTGGAAGGGTGTGAAAAGGTGGGATGGTTTTTATTGGGTGCCTTTTTTTCTTTCTTTTTGTTTAAGCCAACATCTCCTCGTGTGGTGGTGGCCCTCTGTTTTGCTAGCGTTGCTTGAAATTTGGCCCCATTTCTCCCAAATTGGATTTTTGCCGTGAGTGTTTTGTGGTTGATGTTTGGTTTCTCTTTCTTTCATGCCATTTTCTTCCCTTTCGGTCGCTAGATTTATGGTGAAAAGTGGGAATTGTTGTGGGTCAATGTTCTAGAAGGATGAAAAGAAGTGCAAAATTTTGGTTTGGCCACCCTATTCCTTTTTGGTCATTTTTCATTGCATTTCCCCCTCATTTCTAAGGCACAATGCTTGGAAATATTGTATTGTGTTTGAGCCTCCCCTTTAGAGTCGTTTTGGTCCCTAACTTTACATAGAAAAGCGGGAATTGTTGTTGATTTTCATTTTTGGAAGGATGAAAAATCAGTGTGAGCTCTTGGGGTGGCCACCCTAGTCCTTCTCGATTTCCAATGTGTGTAGTTTCCATCCTTTTTGTGAGGGCATGGGGACTTGAAGGCCCATTTTTTGTTTGAGTCACATCTTCTATATTGGAAGCAATTTTTTGGTTCTCTTTTTGCTTTCTTTTGTTTCTTTGCATTTCTTTTTTCCCTTCCTCCTTTCGGCCGCTAGCTTTACTGAGAAAAGGTTGAATTGTTGAGGATTAAAATTTGAAAAATATGAAAGAGAGTGCGACCTCCCGGGGTGGCCACCCTAGTCCTTCCCAATTTACGTTCCTTGTGATTCCCCCCCTTTTGCGAGGGCACGGGGCTCAGGAATTTTGTTCTCTATTTGAGCCTCCCCCTTTGAGCAGGTGGACAATTTTGTTTCTCTTTATTTAATTTGTTTCTCTTACTTTCCTAATTTGGGCCCCTAGCTTTATGGAGAAAAAAATGGGAGTTGTATTGGTTTTATGTTCGTGAAGGAACAAAAAGAAATGTGATTTTCTGGGTGGCCACCCTAGCCCTTCTCAGTCATTGTTCTTTACAATTATACCCTTTTTTAAAAGGCACGAGGTTTAGAAAGCTCTTCCTACTTGTCTTCTTGAGCTTTCCCTTGTGAGGGGGTGGGATACACCTTCTCTTTATTTATTTTTATATGCATATATGTTTTTTTATTTCCCCTTCCCTTCCTCTTGTCATCCCTTAGCAGCGTTATGGAGAATGGGGGAACTGTTGCAGTTGGGTCTTCGAGAAAGATCTAAAGCAACAAGAGCTCCTGGGTTGGCCACCCTAGTCCTTCTTGATCGTTCCTTATAGTTCCCCCATTTTTGCAAAGGCATGGAGTCCAGGGAGCTTGTTTGAGCCTTCCATTTAGTGAGTGGGTTATGGAGTGTAGTTGTGTTGAGGGGGAAGGGGGCTTGTTTCTTGTTGCGATGAATTGTACGTTGGGTTAGATTTTAACCATTTCTTCTGGAGGTGAAATGTTTTGGTAACACATGGAAACGACTCTCATCAATGGATATCTCAGCTCTTGTTATGATGAAGAACATAGAAAAATGAGATACTTAGTGTGAATTGAAAAATCCCATGTGTAATATCCCAAAAGGTAGAATGCATTAATACTAAAACACAATATGAGAATTGCAACAAGATAAATAGTTAATCTAAGGACAACATCAAAATATACAGATAATTTCAGCCATTTTATTATGTGGAGATGGATTATAGTTACAATAGTGTACAAATATTTGGTAATCTAGCCAAAGAGGTGGCCTAGAATGATCCTAAAAACATGGCACAACTACCACTACTTAACTGGGGAGCTGTAAGAAGCAATACTGCACTGTCCCCTTTCCTGATGATGTACATATAGCTTCTACAAATGGAAATGAAGATAAATGGAGGTCAAGAGCTTTGATGATGCCAAGATTCAAGATTTGGCCAATGTGATGGGAACCCAAGATAACCCAGAAAGGATTTTCTAGATCTATGAGTTTGGAAAATACCCCTCCTAGGTTTTAATCCTTTCACTTCTGAGTTATGCAGATATGAAGCTAGATATGATCCAAAGATCCATTGTATGTGATTATTACCGAAAGAATTTCTACTAATTTATGGCTGAAATATGTTATACAAATATATATGAGCTTTGATGGCTGATCCCTCCTTCAGATATCCAATTTAGAAGCTTGAGATATTGTCTCTTCTTCCTCCTCCTCAAAATGCAACAATTGGAGATCCAACTGCTGGAAAAACTGCGCTGTACAAGAGGGAGAGACTCAATGCCTCCTGAAATATACTGCAACAACCTATAGGCTGATCGAAATGATGATGGCAAGGTTAGGGGATGATCCCTCATAGGATTACTAGCTAAAATTCTAGCAGCTTGGTATACAGAGAAGCTGAGAAATTTTATTATGTGGAGATGGATTACAATTACAATAATGTGCAAATATGGGGTAATATAGCTAAAGAGGTGGCCTATAATGACCCTGAAAGCATGCCAAAACTAGTGCTGCATAATTGGGGAGATGCAAGAATAAATACTGCATTGTTCCCTTTGTTGATGATGTACATATAGCTGCTGCAAAGGGAAATGAAAATCTATGGAGCTCAGGAGCTCTGATGATGCCAAGATTCAAGTTCTTGCCAATGTGGTGGGAACCCAGGATAACCTAGAAAGGATTTTCTAGATATATGAGTTTGGAAAATCACCCTCCTAGGGCTTGATTCTTTGGCTGATGAGTTATGCAAATATAGAGCTAAATATTACACAAATATGTTTTAAATGTGTTATACAAACAGATCTGAGCTTTGAGGGTTTATCCCTCCTTCAGATCTTCAAGCTAGAAGTTTTAGATCTTGTGTCTTCTTCCTCCTCCTCAAAATAGAGCAACTGGAGATGCAACTGCTAGAAAAAATACATTGTACAAGAGGGAGAGGCTCAATTCCTTCTGAAATGTGTTACAACAAGCTCTAGGCTGATGGAAATGGTGATGGAAAGGTGAGGGGATGATCCATCACAGGATTACTAGCTAAAATTCTAGAAACTTCCTTCCTCCTCTCGATCTACAATGATGGATTGTGCAATACTTGATGGAGATGTTGCTAAGAGGAGGTCAATAAAGTTTGTCCTTATGCCATATATAAAATGAGGCCCTAGGATTGATGATATTGAAGTCCACGGTGATAGGAATATTCCTCCACTGGTTCTCTAGCTGATATACTGAAGACAACCTCCTCCTCCCAAGTTGATATTTAGAAATTGCGTAATTCCTGAAGGTATGTGTTCTACAGAGAGTGGAAATAATGTGGAACCAATGCCTGATGATGAATGGTAGCTTAGAATAGCCTTCCCAAAGTAGGCACACAAGTCCCCTATGGGTAAGGGTGGGATTTCTGCTCGGGAACACCCTGTGCTAAAAAACTCTTCAAACTTATCTAAACAACATAAGAATGCATGGAAATGTCACCTGATAGATCGAGATCTAAACAGATCATCAAATCATAAATTAAAGCCTGCCTCCAATGTTGCCTCCATCTCCTTATATACAAACTGAGCCTTCCCAATCCCTAGCCTACCTCTAAACTTCGTTGTTCATGTGGACATAATCCTCCATGGTTGACTGTGCTATCTCTCCAAGTCCTCCATCATGTCTACATGCAATGTGCCCCCTCTCCATCATGTGTGCATTAAATGCACTAATTCATCCATCACTTCATAATGAATGCTCTATGATCTTACATTAGATTCCCTCCATTATCTCAGTTGACTGCTTCAACCTCCATGATCTCCATTCCATTCACATTAGTAGCTGCTCCACTACTCCATTATATAGATCTATGCTTAATGAGTCCACATTCACACATAAAAAGTGGATCTTATTCATCCTTGAGGATTATGGGTCCCTCCACCCTTTTGTTTGCATAATTAATTAAGAAAATCAAGAACTCTAATATTCCAAATATCATGTGAAAATTTTGGAATATTACAATCCTCCCCGAAAAAATGTTGCTTTTCCTCAAGAAACTGCAAAAGTAGATGCAAATCCACCTATTCCCGTCGAAACGACATCCACATAAGGAAGTCATCTTCCATTTACTACAATGTGTTATGCATGTTTTGTTCCAAAGTTGTCTCTCAAGAATGCATAGAATGACCTCCAATTGTATAGTTAGGTGTCCTCCTTTCTCCAAGAAGTACCAAGTGACAACCATATGATGTCCAACAACATCAACAATACATGAGATACATAAAATAGAGTGGTTATCCTTACAAAGGAAAAGTCCCATCTCACAAAGCATTTCTACCTCCCATGTTTCACGAAGTACATTGAGCATTCACATGCTCTCATCTTCATCCTTGTTGGCCTTGTTGGATCCAAGCATCATCCTGAAATTATGTAAAAGAAGAAATATATACATATGGGTAGATAAAGATGTCAAACCATATTCTCCCAATAGTAACCACCAGAGTAGGGCCTCTTGCTGCCATCCTCCATCTCCCCCATGCAAGATGGACAAGCCAAAATCCCCTGAAAGAAACCAAAGCAACAAGAGATCTTGCTGCCCTCTCACCTCCTCATGTGCATCATGGAGTAAAAACATACTGATAGACATGTGGAATGTCATATCATCCCAATACAAGTAAGCACCATTAATACTCATCATGAGAGCATCATGCCAAGTTCTACATAAAACAAAACACATAGACATAGGAGATGTCATGTGATGGCCAAACTCTCGTAGGGACAACCCAAGTGAACATGCATCCTTCTACTGCTATCTATCATTGATACACAAGGCATGAACCAGAAAAATATGAGCTATTGGGTGGTAACCATACTCGCCCAATAGCAGCCACCACAGCCATTCCTCCTTATTCATTACATGAGCGTTATTCAAGGCATGGATCAAATAAATAGGAGCCTTTGGGTAGTAACCAAACTCACCCAAGAGCAACCAGCGTAACCAAGCTTCTTGCTGGCCCATGTCATATATATGAAAGTGGTCATGCAACCCCTTGATTATCATCCTCACCCACTCATCCCAATGTGGATTATGAATGATTTTCTGCATAAACATGGTATCCTCCCTTTGTAGAATACCATCCAACTTAATTTGATGAAGAAATTTTCAGTTCATGAAATGTTGAAGTGCACCTCCAATGACATCTCTTAATGAGACCTTCTTCTCATCAGTGACCTTCCAAAGCCAATGAGGTTCTGGATCTGTTGTAGGTAGAAGTTTCTCTTTGAGTTGTGGGATGCTCATTGAGAAAGATTCATCTTGAAAGGGGAAAATATTACCCATCTCAAGATGTCCACCATATGTCATATTTCTCTCCATGACTTCATGAATGAAGCTGCCATATGATTGCTCCCATAAAGAATGGGTCCTCCTCTTCTCACTAATGCTCATTAACAATGTTGTAGATATGCAAGATGATGTATATGTTGTCTCAAAGAAAGGCACCAATGCTAATCTCATAACCAGCCATTGTACATAGGATCAGGCCCATCCCATCTTTTGATATTCCACATTTCAACTCAAAGGGTTGAATGTAGTTTAACAATGACAAACTGGGATATTTTTTCATCTCCATCTTGATTAGATCAAGGGTCCTGTTGTATTGTACAACAACCCTCCCCATTTCTAATTTTTTTTGTTAAATTTCAATAAGAAATAGGGCCCCTTTTTCTTTTTTAGATAGGAATAAAACTTTGAGGAAATCCAATTATCATAGAAAAACAATAAAAAATATTCATTGTAAAAAAACACACAAAAGCATCAATTGCATATCGCTTATCCCAAATGCAAATAAACAAATGTGATCTCAAACTAATTTCGATCCAATCAATCATAAGACTTATATCGCATCAACAAAAATTTTAGACATTTCCATTTCGAAAAGTTTGATGTGATAAAGTAAATCACAAGTCGCAAATCGGAGGAGTATTATATTTCCATATCTTCTTTGCAAAGCTTCGATGCAATGAGACTTATCAGTAATCACATTTCGGATAAGTCTTACTTCATTAGGTATTTTTGAGAAACTCCGAGGTGATGTAATTTTAATCACAATCACATTTTGGCACATCAAAATCATGGTTACTTGCTTTATAAACTTTCCGATGCGATGTACCCCACTACAATCGCAATTGCATTTCGGCAAAGTCACATTAAAATTCCATTCCTTTGGAAAGATTCGGTGAAACATGACTTTATTGCAAATCACAAATCAGTAAAAAAAAATGGTATATCTTTTGGCTTCCCTTTCGAAAATTCCGATGTGATAGACCATCAGTTATAATTAATCGTTATTTGTGCTTCGCACATATCATTCATTGGCAAATCGCAATCGGAATTTCCAAAGGGTAATTCTTACATCAAAATTTTGATATTGATGATCCCCGATGTACGACCATCATTAAATCTCAAATCAAACGGATTATGACAATAAATTCAAATATGAATGCATGAATGTGACTTTCCCTAAAGGAATTCAATTTTAATACTGAGATAATCAATTTAGAATCATGAATAAAATCCTTCGCAAATTGTTCTTAACTAATATCATTTTTACTTAATTGTGTTTATTATCACTTGATTTCTTCCCGCTTATAAGAGTATTTTCTCATTTACAGGTCTGTAGAATAGCAATTTCACTTATTTGCAGAACTATTCAGATGATACAAGAAAGATAAAATTTCAAAGAAGCTTAAGAAATCGAGAGGTGCTGCCATCCTAAACGTTACCATCATGCCAAAGGAAAAGCTAGTCAAAATAGAGCTAATTACGGATACTACATGCTAGGGTCTTGAAAATATTTCCTGGGAAGAAGTTTATAACTTTCTTGAAGTAGAAAACCCTACAGTTACAGAATTAAAGGTGAAGGTGTCAGATGAAGAATTAGATTCAGATGATAGTCCCCTTAAAAAACTGGCAAACTCTTTTCTCCATAGAATTGCAGCTCGGACAAGTGTATTTTCATACTATGATATAATACGATGAGTAATAGAAACCACAAGCATCACAGACAGAACATTTGTCACAGTTGGGGGAAATATGTTTCGGTCTTTTAGAGCAGAAGACATCAAGGCAATGTATCATCTTCCAGAACCTCAAAACACCTACAACAAAGCTTTCATAGAGGATTTCACTTCAAGCATCGAAATTGTTAGTATGAATCTTTTGTCGAAGTGTACGAAAAAATACCACTTTAGCTACGCATAACTAATAGCCCTAACATCAAAATTGGTTGCCAATATCTTCAGATCTGCAGTTAGTTGATCAAGACAAGAGCTGCAAGAAACCAGATCTATGCATAGAAAGACATTAAGCAATAAAAATAAGGGTTTGCTCCATATATCCAATAGACAAGACAAGAACAATTTTTTGAAATAATATTTTGTATTAAGGGAACCTGGGAGGAAAATAAGAAGATGTTTCCAATTCTCCTCAATGGGATGGGTTCTTGGAAGTCCTCAGCACTCCAGATCTAGAATCTCTCTCTCTTGTTGGTGTAGAAAACCCAGACAAAGATAGAGCTCAAAGGGAGCTCACACAACAAATAATGTAGAAAAATGTTACCAAGTGTATAGATCCAGAGTGATCTAATAGGCAACAAAAGGTGAAGAATGGTAGGAAAAACCCTCCTATTTATAACAAAATATTAGGTCATTCTAGATCTTGGTGCATGATTAAAATAACATTAATCAAATCAAGATCCACCTTTTATGGAATATTTTATTATATTTGTTGGAGGGAAAAAGTATTTGACTTGGTTCAAATCCCTTTATTTGTAAATAATAAATAAATAAATGATTTATTTATCATTTTAAGGAAGTGGTTGAAAGATAATCAAATAAATAATTATTTATGGGTGATTTAGTCATATTTAACAAGGAATATTATTTAAATAAGATTTAAATAATTATTCCTAGAAAATAATAAGATAAATAGAAATTTATCTAATTAATTTCTTTGTTTTGGGTTAAACATGATGAGGAATAATAATTAAATTATTGTTTAGTTAATTATTCCATGAGGAAAATCAAACAAATATAGATTTGTTTAATATTTCCTTTTGGGGTTTCCTGTTTAGACCATAAACAACCTAATAAATGTGGTTTATTAAGTTATTTGACATAGTGAAAGCAATTTTACTTAGGGTAAAATTGGTCTTACATGGTGTACTTGGATCCATCTAATGATAGTAGGTTAGATGACCAAAAAATGGTGTAACAGATTGCCCCCCAGCGTGCGAGTGTTAGGAGCAAATCGTATGACCGAAGTATGTTGTAATAACTCAATCACCAGACATCAAAAGGGAAGTCAGAGAGAGAAATGTAAGGTAGACTAATGTGCTGAAGAACTAGACCTTGAGGAGACGAGACTTGCAGGTGCAAAAAGTCTCTTTTTATGAGAGGGTACCTGTGATAAAGGCGGCGGGGGAGGCATACCTATGCCCACCGAGACAAAGTACAAAAGAATAGTGTGTCCAGTAACCAAGGGAACGAACCATAAAGTACAGCCAGCATAAACATGAGCCAGATAAAAATATAATGAGGGATCCCACATACATGCTGTGCCTGGGATAACATCCAGGACTTATACAATAATATCTTAGTAGGTGAGGTACAAATACAACCCAAATTCCCCCTATAAGCGGGGAAGGACTCACAAAATCTGACTGATACATGAAAATAAAAGAGGCGCTGCAAGCGGCTAAGGCCGACATCATAAAATATATGGAGCTGCATCGAGGGCTGCAATGAAGAGGTCATCAGGGCATGTGGGGGGGCTACCTGTAGGGCCACCCCCTCATGAGGGCTGAGACATCTCACACACACCCGGGAATCACCAAGAGCTGCTGCTGCATCATTGAACCATCAAGTATACAGATCTCAATCATGCTGAAAGGAGCTGGAGTGGAGAAACAATCAAGTCAAAGGGAAATGAGAGATCCCTTTGCCTGATCCGAGGCACCGAACAAGAGTGGAAGCTGGAACCAAGGTACACCGCCCTCTAGACCTATATTCTGGAATGAAGGAGCTGATGTCGACAGAAGGAGGTCCGCCATAGGTGAGGCAATGAAAGATACTCAACTAAGGCACGAGAGAAAATAGTAGAGCGAAGGACAGACAAATACCAATGATGATGGTGGAATGGAGGGGACTGATTAGCGAATGGACGACTTCCCTTGCTAGAGCATAAAGGGCATGAATGACATGGTAGCGACTAACATAATATCATCAGGGATAAGGGACAATAGGACTGAAGGCCATAATGTGCAACACAAGAGAGAGACCAAGCAATCAAGGATGGAGGACTATAGTGGGGTACAAAGGGACTCGGGATAGAATCCATGAATGTGATGATGACTCAACTTGGATGCTCTAAGCAAGGGCACCTTGATGGTGCTGCCACATATTAAAGGTCCAATGCGGGACCATGAAAAAATGAGTACGAGATGGGAACTCACGACGAACATCAACACGAGCATGGATAAGTATGGAGGCCAAATGGTGCCCCTAGTATGAGTGTTGCAAGTGAAGAAATTCGATTTTGAGGAGGGTTATGGTTGAGGGGCATAGGTGCCCCCAAGCATGGTCTGGTCATGCCAAAATTTATTTAGAAAAAGGGGAATCTAAACAAATTTTAATGATGTGGTGTGCCATTTGTTTTCGTTATGGTTATGTAGTTTGAGAAAGGAAATGGAGGATTACCAATCTCTTTTGGTACTGCATATAGGGATCAAATGGACTTTAAGTTTCTGAGTTGGCATACCTGGTGTCACTATCCCAAAGAGAGGATTTGGAGATAATGAACTGATGCTCTCCTAGAAAACCCATAAGTTGGTCAACAACAATGGCTAAGAGATTGGGTTTCTGATGGAAGATGAGGGAACGATAAGGGGTATCATCCCTAGAGTGATCTGAAGTGATATGGGACTCTAGAGGTTCTTCTAAATGTGGAATAATAATGGTACTAAAGTCAACACAACCAGATACACTAGAAGAGTTGTGGAGAATTTCTTCTCTTGGTCTCTCAAATGTGGGTGCCCCCTTACCCAAACATTCGGTTTCAATGTAATGGCCACAAGGTGTATGTGGTGTGAACACATGGGTTCGATGTAAGGGGGAATAGATAAAGTCAGGGGTGGGGATTTTTTCCATAATGTCGTCATCGTGATAGGAGATGGGGTGACTGGTGGAAGAAAGACCACCTGACGTGGTGAAGCGACCTGAATCATCATCATGAGAACATAGGTTCACATGCGCATCTTCACAAGGGGTGACAGAAGAGTAAGTAGATAAAGGATCTACGAATGTTGAGCCCAAGGTGATCACTGAAGGAAGGTCAAGCAAAACAACAGGGGAATATTCAAATGGAATGTTCCCTGAGGGTCTCATGGATGATGATAGGTAGAAAATTCTGGACGAAGGCTCCGTCATCTCGACATCAGGAGGGGGAATGTCAATGGGAGCAGTCATATCTGGTAGTTCTGCCAAAGCCAAATGCGCAAATAGGGGAGAGGTTGACTCATTGCGCTTGGCCTCGAATTGGCGGACCGTGGCTAGAGAGGTGCGGAAGTCCGTGAGGCGGGGAAAAAGGTGGGTGTAATGGCCATGGAGATCACACAAAGCATAGGGGTGGTTGGTGTGAATAGTCTTGGGGTTCTTGGCCATGGTCGTGGAAGGAACAGAGGCTTCCGGGACCGTGGACTCAGGGAACGTGACATTAACCATGGGCTTGAGATGAAGCAATTCAGGACAGGTATGGGAGGCATGACCGACAACATCACACAAAGAACACTAGATGGTATGATTTGGAGGCTAAGGAGGGGCAGGGTTTTTCGGGGCAGCCTTGTCTTTTGATTCCCCCTTGCGAGCTTTGTCCTTCTTACCCGAAGCGGTCACAACAGGAGGTGGTTCCTGTTGAGGTGACTGAGGCACTGTTGCAGCGGGAGAAGTCATGTGGACCGGTTGAACCGGGGTCAAAGCAATATAAGGTTTGGGCTGACTAGGCAAGGTGGGGGCAGGGGGATCAAGGTACCAGACAGGAATCCCAAGGGTCAGGTTAGGAAGAGAGAGGGTGGCCATGACAGGTACCGTGGACACTTCTAGTGGGGGAGCTAGGAATGGTATCTGACCAGAGGGGTAATGGCCAGGTGGGATGGCTCCTAAATGGCTAATGCTTGGAGGAACTGTTCCAGGAGGATAAAGAGGCTCATGAATACCAGCTACAGGTGAAGGGCTAGGAGCAGGTTGCGGAGAGCATGGTTGCTGACTAGCCGAAGTAGGTTGCTTGAGAGCAGCCCAAGATGATTGCATCATGAAAACATTCGATGAGCTGGGGTCAGAGACAGGAGGAGGAGGAAGACCAGGGAAGGTTCCAAGCAAAGAGGAGTCTTTGTAGATGCCGGGAGAGACACTGGTCAAAGAATCGACGGTTTTATTATTGGCTACAGAAGAGATGGTCGTCTCCGAGGAGGTCTGAGACAGCAGCTCATGGTAAGTCAGCTGGTCGATGGTGACTATCTTTCCATTGTGAGGAAAATACATCTTGCGAAAAACCACGGATGGGACAACAGACATGGCATAGGTGTAGCTTCGCCCCAATAGAATTTTGTAGTATAGCGGGGCGTCGATGACTTCGACGTCAACGCAAACAATGTTACCAGCAAGGGTGATAGGACAATTGCGAAAAAGGCTAATGGGATGGGAGGCGTGGCCGTCCCACGCTCGAAGGGTGATCGTGGAAGGGGCCAACTCAGGAGATCCAAGTTGCTTCCAAACCGAAGCAGACATCACACAGGTGGATTCCCCCTCATCAATTATACACCGAGAAATGTTGGCATTCCATATTTTGACTGGGATTTGGAAGGCGACGGAAGTAGGAAGAGGAGGATGTTCTGATTGATGGGCGTCAAAAAAAATCATTTGGTCATCAGTAGGATATACAGCGCCCATGGCAGATAGTAGAGCCTTCTTTTTGGAAGGGCACGACTGGAGGAGTTCTAATGTGGAAATGGCAGTAGGAGACTGCGCCAAATCATCTACTATGCTATACGAATGAGAAGCTCGACCAGGAGCAGCATTTCGGCGTAATGGTCCTTTAGTAATCTTGGTGGGAACCTCAAATTTGGGTTGAGGGATATGTAAGGGACCATTGGATGTCGAAAGAGGGTCTGTAGAACCTAACGAAGGGGACTCGGGGGCAGACTAAGCAGAAGGTGTGGGGTATTGGTGAGACCGAGTTTGAAGGTTAAGGTCAACGGTTAGAGGTGGATCAGAGTTCATCATGAGGATCTGGTAATTGGAGGAACCAGAAGGGGAAGGTTGAGTAGCCACCTGTCCGTCAGGTGGTTGGGTAGCCACGAATCCCTGTTGTGCATCCACTTACGCTTGAGGGGGCGGTGACTGTTGTTGCGGGGGTTGAGAAGGCAAGGGAGGCGGAGGTGCTGATGCTGGAGGAGCTGGAGCACTAAACTGTGGATACGAATAATAAGGGGGTTGGGTAACAGTATGGGGAGCAGGAGGTTGGGCCAAAAGAGGAGGTATGTTGGATCCTGGATACGTGCTACCAGGAGGGGGACAAGTGCGGGAGGTGCTGCCCCCTCCCCCAGGAAAACCATAACCCATGGGGGGTTGGGAATATGGATGAGAGAGAGATCCAACGATACCGTCGGTGGCATGAGGTGCCCCCTGTGCGTTGACACCATCGGGTCTGGGGAGATCAGGTAGAAAATTATAAACATAACCTTTCTGAGCGTAGATCAAGTCATATTTTAACGCTAGTTGGAGGGCGGCTTCTTCGATTTGGGGAAAATGTGATGCGACATATTTCCAGATAGGAGGCAAGAGAGATCTAAGGAACTAGTTCATGTAGACACAGTCTTCAAAAGTAGGGGATTGACATAGGCTCTTTCTTCTCCGTCATTCCTGGACATGATCGGATAGGCGGGTCGCAGACGATTAACAGAAAGAAGTCAAAAGTTCGATACTAGTGTCATAACGAAGGGGAAGCTGGAAGTAAGATAAAAAAGCCTGGGCAAGAGTCGCAAAGGTGGTATAAGAGGAAGTGGGCTGATCAACATACCACTTAAAAGCCGTGCCTCTAAATGTTCGTTGGAACAACCGAAGACGGACAGAGTCATCGGTAATGGAGGTAGATGAACACCACATGTGGAAAGATCAAACATGATTTGAAGGATCTTCTCCAGGAAGGCATTCAAACTTGGGGATGTCAGAAGGGAGCTTTGTTGGCATAGCAGGCCAACTAGATTCATGGTGTATAGGGTCATTTGTCAACCGATCCAAATCAGGGAGGCTGAGGCCTACCATGAAGGGGAGCAAGGGCGCGACCGAGGTAGTCCTGTGGCGGTTCCGCTAGTAGCAGTCTTGGCATTAGGGCCAGGATTACCGCTAGCATTAGGCCCTGGACCAGACATAGTGAAGGTGACAGGGGGAGAACCAGAAGTGAAAGGAGAACCCAATGAATCAGAAGAAGAGTCGGAGTTCGGACTCAGAGGGGGACTAACTCGACGACGGCGGGACGGAGTAGGTCGATCGACCGGAAAGTGAGGGTGAAGGCCAAGAAGTCTCCGGGATGTGCGTCTTGGGGGCGCAATGGTGACAACACAAACATGGCACAAGGGGAAGAAGAATGACCAACAAAGGCAGGGAGGTGCAGAATCAACTGATTACAATGTCGGAACAAGGGCAGAAAGGTGCAGTGTCAATTGATTTTAAAGACTTTGCCTGGCGGTGTTAACCAGGCTCTTCTCCGCTTAGGGTGAGTGTGTGGCGTGCGTTAATTTTAATTTTTAAACCCTTTTCGTTTTGAGAGAAAAATAAAAAGTGTGCTACGTAACTGAAAATAAATCTGCAGAGAACAATATATAATGCTGAAATAACAGAAAATTAACAGCTAACAATGCATCTATTTAACCCAAAAAGGCGGGCCTCTCAAAACTAGTCTAACAGAGGGAAAAAATCTAATCAAACACACTAAAAAGGGGCCAATAGATCTAAGTTCGAAAGGGACAAGGATCTAAAGGAAAAATCTGCTGAAAAGAGGTGCAGAATACAGCCAGGAGGCAGAGGCAAGGTGGCTGGAAAAAAGGAAGGAAATCAGCAAAAATTAGAAGGGGCAAAGAGGGGGCCCTAAATGTATGTCCAAAAAAAACTTCAGGAGGTGTTTTGAAAAGGGAAAGGCTGATTAAAAGGGACCTGAAAAGGAGGTATCAGATCTAGAACAAGGGGCGCTGAAACTCTGAAAAACAGGTACCTGAAACAGATAAAAAATCTTCCACCAAAATTGGAGGGTACTGAAGCCCTAGGGGGCTATGTTACCACTTAGATGATCAAAACAGATCAGAAACAGGTCGAAACAGGTGGAGACAGAGGCTGGAAAACCCTATCAGAAGCTTCAACAAAACCCAAAAAAATTGCAGAAAAACAAAAGAAAAATTGGCAGGTCACAGGTTCTGACCTGTTTTCTATGCAGGTCGTAGATAATAGGCAGAAAAGTGCGACCTGGAGGTCCAGGTCACAGTTTATGGGCTGAAAAGTGTGACCTGAACCTTCGGGTGTCTCGGCGGCAGATGTCTAGAAAAATTTGCCGTCTCAGTTGCGGCTGATCTCTGTCACCTGCGCAATAGGGCCAGAAACACGTGGAAGTTAGAAATTTTAATGTTTTAGGGTTTTATAAGTGAAACACAACAGGAAAATAGAAAATATGAAAAGCTGAAAAGAAACCCTAGGGTTTGAAGTAGCTGGATATGCAGGAAAATGAAAAATGACAGCGGTCGTAATTGAAAACCTGTGTGGAGTCGCCAGTTGTTAGTATGAATCTTTTGTCGAAGCGTACGAAAAAAGACCACTTTAGCTATGCTTAACTAATAGCCCTAACATCAAAAGTGGCTGCCAATATCTTCAGATCTGCAGTTAGTTGATCAAGACAAGAGCTACAAAAAAACAGATCTATGCATAGAAAGACATTAAGCAGTAAAAAGAGGGGTTTGCTCCATATATCCAATAGACAAGACAAGAACAATTTTTTGAAAGAATTTTTTGTATTAAGGGCACCTGGGAGGAAAACAAGAAGATGTTTGCAATTCTCCTCAATGGGATGGGTTCTTGGAAGTCCTCAGCACTTCAGATCTAGAATCTCTCTCTCTTGTTGGTGTAGAAAACCCAAACAAAGATAGAACTCAAAGGGAGCTCACACAACAAATAATGTAGAAAAATGTGACCAAGTGTATAGATCCAGAGTGATCTAATAGGCAACAAAAGGTGAAGAATGGTAGAGAAAACCCTCCTATTTATAACAAAATATTGGGTCATTCTAGATCTTGGTGCATGATTAAAATAACATTAACCAAATCTAGATCCACCTTTTATGGAATATTTTATTATATTTGTTGGAGGGAAAAAGTATTTGACTTGGGTCAAATCCCTTTGTTTGTAAATAATAAATAAATAAATGATTTATTTATCATTTTAGGGAAGTGGTTGAAAGATAATCAAATAAATAATGATTTATTTAATTATTTATGGGTGATTTAGTCATATTTAACAAGGAATATTATTTAAATAAGATTTAAATAATTATTCATAGAAAATAATAAGATAAATAGAGATTTATCTAATTAATTTCTTTGTTTTGGGTTAAACATGATGAGGAATAATAATTAAATTATTGTTTAATTAATTATTCCATGAGGAAAATCAAACAAATATAGATTTGTTTAATATTTCCTTTTGGGGTTTCCTGTTTAGACCATAAACAACCTAATAAATGTGGTTTGTTAGGTTATTTGACATAGTGAAAGCAATTTTACTTAGGGTAAAATTGGTCTTACATGGTGTACTTGGGTCCATCTAATGATAGTAGGTTAGATGACCAAAAAATGGTGTAACAGAAATAGAATCAAACTCTATTAGGAAATGGAGAGAAGCTCCAGACAGACATAAGCATGAGACCTTATCTATGTATTCTGTAGAGTCTATCTCACCTTTGTATTGCTATGTTGCTGCCATGATGTGCAGACTTTTTGGGAGTGATAATTCTGCAAGATTTTCTATTCAAATGGTACCCCTGATTGAGGCCGCTCTAGGTCCCATTATTATGGATTGGTCATTCATTCTATCTGATAAAATAGAAAATAAAATTCTGGATTATATAAGAAATAATCATACTAGAACTACACCCCCATTTCATTTATGTGCTTACATTTTAGATGCCGTATGATTTAATTCTGAGTTTCCTATAATGGGATGGAAATGGACTCCTCGGGATCCTAATCCTATACACATCTATCATAAATATTCGTGGAAAGCTCATTTCAAGAACCATGTATACAGAGTTTTCCTTGGCTACATGTTTCCTATTTATCAAGCTATTTTTAACCAACCCCCTTCTCGGCTCTTAGAAAAGGAAAAAATTGATTTAATCCCAATCAGAAATTGGTTTGGGGAAGAAAATTTCACCTATATCAGGGTATTTGGAAGCATTGCTGAACCTCACATCTTGCCCTTATATGTCCCCGATAAACTATTGGCTCAAGAAATAGCTTACCAGTTGACCGAAAAGGAAATGTCCAGAATTTTAAAGAATTCTCAAAAATTGATGTGGCCTAAATTTCCTTTCCAATGTGGAACTTATACCCTCAATTATTTCAAGAATGTAGAAAAAGAATTCCTTAAGATAAAAGAACTCAAGCTTGCAATTGTTCCTAATAGGAAATATGATCCAAATGAATTTGCCTTCAACTTCACATCTATGGTGCAAATTGCTAAATTTGAGCATGAAATTGATTATTTTGATGACCTATTTGTCTCAATTGAGAAATTTTTTCGGGTTTATGATTCAACAAAATCAAAGTTTCAAACAAAATATATGGATAAGATTTTACAGTTTAGAATCAAGAGACTGCTTACAATTCCCCTTGACCAGTTAAAGACTACTCTACAAGAAGAAGAGAGTACTGAAACAGAACAAAAGGAAGAGGATATAGGCAACAAAATTGATGTACAAATAGAGAAAGAAGATACAAACAACAGGCCTAATGATCAAATTGAAAAAGAGAAGACCAGTGAGAAAGAGGGAGATTTTGCTGAAACCAATATCAATGAATAATTTTTAAAAGAATATGAACAATTTTCTCAATAGATAAGAGACCAAGGAAATTATAAAGCTGATAAAATCAACTGTCAAGATATATAGATCATTCTTGAAAACCCATCTGAAGAAATTATATTAAGAGTTGAAGACATACCCTCTATAGATATCGTTTACAACCCTAAGCATAGAGTTGTAGTAAGAAAACAAAGAAAGAAAAGAAGGATTGATCCAGAACCACTTGTAACTCCCCAGGTTTAACTAATGAATGTTGTTTGGAAGCAGTCTGAAGTAAATCCTTCAGAGGATCTAACCAAACTATCCCAATATGCAGGGGCTTATAGTGCAGCCACAATGGATAAAGCTACTGAAGTTACTCAACTGGTAAAACAAAAGGACTTGAAAATATCATTATTAGAAGAAAGGACAAGAAATGATCAACAAAGGATATCACAGTTAGAGCATCATTTGGGAGAAGAAAGACTGAGAATTAAGCAACTAGAAGAACAACTTAACATTGAAAAGCAAACGCTTGATCAACAGGCTTTAAACAAAAAAAAACAGTTGTCCCAGGAAGTAACGAAATTGTAGACATTGCTGCAAAAAGAGAAAGCTGCCAAGGAAGAGCAAAGTATAATATTTCAAGTAAAAATGGATAAATTCAAAGATTATCCTAAACTAGACCAGTTCAAAACAGAATCCCTTGAAGTGAGTAAATTGTTGTCCCAATAATTGGATGATCTATGCCAGAAAATATCACAAGCTTAACCCCTCTGTGAAATAACATCATCCCTCATCAATGAAGCAGTCAATACAAGATTAGAAATTGAAAGTGTCGATGAGAAGATTTTAGAATTTATCACATGGAAGGAAACAAAACAGGGTAAAATTGCAAAGCTTCCTAGAGTTGAAGCATCGTATAAAGAAATCCTTTTTTCTGAGTGGGAAACTCAAATGATTAAATAAGAACGTGCTACTTCTAGAGCAAGAAATATAATGTATAATTTGACACAGCTGGTTAATGATAGTCTATATGCAGCAAATTTAATCTCAGATTTCACTCCAGGAAAGTTGTCGAAGGTCAAAGAAATCGATAAAATATGGAAATATGAGTTAATCAGTAAAGATAAACAGATTAATAACAAACAATAAATTACATGGGATGCCTTGTGGTCCCATTTGATCAAACCACAAAGTCAACAGATGGAAACCAAATGTCTTTCCAATGCCATAAATTATATCATTTCGGAACTTTCTGATGCCACATTCACCAGTCAACTACATTCTCGGCTGAGTCACCCTACTGAAGTGAAAGATATGCTCAATATCTACTAGCTTCGCACATTAGATATTATGGAAATCCAATGAACCTGTTTTATTGAAGATCGAAATCCTATTTTCATATCACCGATGATCTTTTTTAGCAATAGTTTTAGTTAATTTGTTTTTTGAATTTCTTATTTAAACCCCTTTCAAGAATTTTAGAGAGGGTCCTGAATTTGTAATTTTTTGGTCTTGGATAATACATTTTTGTACTCCTTTACTATCTTATTTTTATAAAGGATCACATCCTGTGATTTTATGGTGAATTATTTCTGAGAGTTGCATTTCTATACCTTGAAGATTGTTCTAAGTTAAAACGCGGGATCAGAATATCAAATTGCATCAGGAAGATATCAAATATATCTGGTATTTCTATCTATTACGTTTTGTTTTATTTATGTGATGAAATATTCTTATTGAAATTTTCTATCGCTTATGTATACTTGTTTCTCAAATATTTTTTTATCATATCATTTATGAAGATATAGGAATATCATCTTTCATAGTGTGTGTAAACGATATAAATTTATGAATGCGATGTGTTATTATAACTCTGTTTAATTTCTTAAATAGATTTATCATTATATGATACTTCATCTTTCTTTTAAGTAAATAATACATTTTCATCGTTATTTGTTTGATTGAAACAATATTTTAGTCGTATTCATATTTAATACCCAGGTTAGTTTTAGAGTTATTTGCAAGTCATAGATTAAGTTACATAGATTATTTCAATTAGTTAATTTCATTATCCACTTGCAGAAACAACCCATCACCAATCCATTTCATTATTAGGAAACTGGTCCTATAAATCCAGTCGGAGCCACCATGCCAAACAGATAAGGAGTTGTTCTAAGGTCTGGACTGGGTGGTTTTCCCCCAATGTTTGAAGCAACGATTTTTGAGGCTTCAACATTTTTGGCCCTAGAAGGAGGGCCTAAGTTATGAATGGCAAGTAAATCCAAATCTACAGGCCATTCCAAGATCAATTCTCCCTCATCACCTTCTTCAATTTCTTCTACATCTCAAATCTCTAAAGAATAAATTGAGAAGAACATCAGTACACTCACTACCAAAGCTTTAGATCTATCATACAATCAACCTCTTGAGTTCCCTGAAGTACAATATTTAATTCATATACTCAAAGGGTTCTCATTATCTTTAGAATATTCTGAATTATCTCAAGGTAGTGTTACTTCACAATTCATATCTTCAAAACCTCTTACTAGGTCACAAAGAAGAAAATTTGGTATTCCTCCAAAGGAATTTCCTTTACCTAGTCAAGTTAAAACCAGAGAAATACCATCAGAATCATATAGTGATATTATTTCCTCATCACAAACTCACTCATATACTTCCCAAACTCAAACCTAGAAGAGTATTGTTATCCCAACAACATCTAGTCAAACACCAGTTGTCTCTTCAAGTTCCTCAACTATTATCACAACAATGGAAAAAATACCATGGAATAGTCCAGGATCTATCACAATTGCTGCACCTTTACATGCATTACCAGATCATCCTAAAAAATGGCTGCCAAAATTTAGTCCTGACCTTGGCATACAAGCAGAAGAACACATTAATAACTTTATGTTGTTTGTAAACCTAAATGTAGTAGAACATGAAGATGTTGTGGTCAGGTTATTCCCTTATACTTTACAAGGGGCAGTGAGATCTTGGTATTTTTCATTACCAGTAGGATCTATTACAAGTTGGGATATTTTAGAGTAGAATCCAAAGAACCTATCAAAGATTTTAATTCCCGATTCAACAAACTTTTGAATAAAATTACTACAACATCAAAACCAAGTGAGCAAGTCCAAAGTGAATGGTATATAACAACTTTGCCTTCAAATATAGCCATGTTCCTAGATATAGCTGCTAAACCTACCTTATCTGAAAACATGAAAGAAGAAATTGCAGTAGAGCGATGGATCATTGCTTTAGATAAAAACAATTCTAATGAGGAAAGAAAATCCAAAAAAGTTATTTTCAAGGATGATTCAAAGAAGAAAACACCTAGGGATCCATATGACATGGAAGGCTTACAAAAAGTATTGAAGACTATGTCCAATGACATGGTCAAAATTAAAAAACAAGTAGTAGAAACTTCCACCAATAGATCCTTTAGGAACTTAGAAAGAAATCAGAAAAATGAAACTAAACCACCCAATTCAATATCCAATGCCGATTCAGATTTAGAGGAAGATGAAGAAGAAGATACACCTCCATTATCAGAAGAAGAAGAAGAAGAGGAAATAGTTGAATTACATGGGATGTGGGATTTCATTTTGCCTAACTCAGACAATGAAAAGGAACAAGAAGCTCTACCAATAAGTACAAGAATTAAAGCTATAGCAAAACCTGTTCAAACAGTCCCCAAGAGGAAAAGTTCAACTCCAACTACCAAAGACAAATCCCTTGTAAAGAAAGCTTCTCCTTTGCCTACTCAAAATCAACCATCATCCTCTAATCCTCCTACAACAACCTCTAAGACTCTGGTAGTATCAGATCCTATGGATTATAACATCATTGAAGACATGAAGAAGACCAGAGAAATTTTTTCTTTACATGAACTCAGCAAGCTCAAGCATCAACAAAAGCTGTTGTTGAAAAAAATAAATGCAAATCCTCTTTCTTCTCTACCAAGTGGTGTAATTGCCAAAGCAACCAAAGGATCAGGTAAGCCACCAGATAAAGTAGATTCTATTGATACTGTTCTTATTGGAGATAGATCTAATTCTCAGAAACCTCCTTTTCTCTTGACTTATGAGATCTATAACAAGAATTTACATAACTTCTTGATAGATTCAGGAGCCTCATCAAATATAATGCCTACTTCAGTCTGCTCAAAATTAAACATTGAACCCCAAAAATTTTCAATTCATATTGTTTAATTAGATTGGACTAAAGTGCAAGTTGTGGGAGAAATTCATTTAGTCAGTATTAGGTTAGCCTCTGATCCCAGGATAGTCCAGAGAATTGATATTATAATTGCAGATATTCCTAATTTTTATGGATTAATATTAATAAGGGATTGGTCTGCAAAGCTTAATGGTTATATCACCACTGATTATTCTCACATGTGGCTTCCCCACAAAGGGAAACCGAATTAAATGAAGGTCGAGCGAGAAAAAACATGATGCATATTGTAACAGAATTTCAACAAGAAAATGAACCTGTGGCTTTTAATAATAACATTCTTGAAGGTTATTCTGCTAAATCATTCCTTGGAAATTTCACATCACCTGAATCACCTTTTTCTATAAATACTTTTACTTCACAAATTGAAAATTTTTCACAAACTAATTCTTCAAGATGCGTTAATATTTCTGATCAATCTGTAAATAAACCTATAGATAAGTCTTTATTTTTGTCTTTGTATTTTGATGGATCAAAATCCAATGATGGCCCAGGAGCAGGATGCATTTTAGTTGATCCAAAAGGAGAGAAAACTATGTTGTCATGCAGACTAGAGTTTGAGTGTACAAATAATACTGTAGATTATGAAGCCTTGATCCGAGGGCTTTATAAAGCAATAGGGTTGAATGTTAAATACCTAAAAGTGTATGGTGATTCCAAATTTGTTATCAGACAAGTAAGAAACACTATCCATTGTCTTTCAGATCATCTCAAACATTATAAATCCCTTGTTCAAGATCTTACCACTCAAATTTTAGCATTTGACATCTCTTCTATCCCTAGAACTCAGAATTTAGTAGCTGATTTATTAGCTAATGTTGCTTCCAAGCTTCTCCCAGCTAAAGATTATAGTCCAAATAGGTTTTCAGTTGAATTAATTTTCCGACCTTCTGTACCTGATAATGTCACCAATTGGAGAGTATTCTATCATGATGAAGATATCTTAAATTTATTGACTTCAAAAAAAGCTTATGATGACCAAATAATTGATGAAAGTGATCATGATCTTCAAAACACATCAAAAGAAAATGAAAATCCTATTCCAAAATCTGTAGTTAAACTTGAAGATCTATATGATATCAAAGATATATTCAAAAAGGTTACCAATGCCAAACTACAAAGTTATACTTTGAAGTTTGAATTATTAAATCTTGGTACTGAGTCTAAACAACAAAATTTTAATTTAGGACTTGAGTTAACTTCAGAGGAAAGGATCGCTTTCATCAAAATTCTGAATAAGTACAAAAATGTCTTTTCTTGGAATTATGAAGATTTGAAAACTTATGATACTTCTGTCATTTAACATACAATTCCAATGCTTTCCGATGTAAAACCAGTGCAATAGAAGTTAAGAAAAATTCATCCCAATCTCGAAAGTCAAATCAAGACAGAATTGAATAAACTTTTGAAGACGAAAATTATTTTTCCTATAAGACATTCTAGTTGGGTCTCAAACATGGTGCCTGTCATGAAGAAGAATGGATATATTAGAATTTGTATTGATTTTAGAAATATGAACAAGGCATGTCAAAAGGATAACTTCCCATTACCAACGATGGAACAAATACTTCAAAAATTAGCTAGTTCTGAACTAATATCTTTTCTTGATGGTTTTTCAAGTTATAACCAGATATTGGTACATCTAGATGATAGGCTGAAAACTACCTTCAGAAAGAAGTGGGGAACTTATCCCTACCAAAAAATTCCTTTTGGTTTGATCAATGCAGGAGATAATTTCCAGAGAGCCATGGATATAGCATTCAAAGGGTTAATTAATAGATCAATTTTTATCTATCTTGATGACATATCCATCTTTTCAAAGAAAAGAGATAATCATCTGCATGATTTGAAACAGATATTTGAACAATGTAGAAGGTTTGGCATTTCTTTAAATCTAAAGAAATCTTTCTTTGCTCTCAATGAAGGAAAGGTCTTAGGAATTTTTGTGTCTAAATATGGCATATATATTGACCCTGATAGAGTGAAAGAAATTTATGATATTTCCTTACCACATAATAAGAAATCCATGCAATCCTTTTTGGGACAGATCAATTTTGTGAAGAGATTTATTCCTGATTTTTCCCAAATAGTTTTACCTTTGTAGAATATGATTAAGAAAAATTCAGTTTTCAAATGGTTACATAAAGAAAAATAAGCCTTTGATTCAATCAAATAGGCAATCATTAATGCACCTACATTGAATACTCCTGATTTTTCTAAACATTTCATTATGTATACTTTGGCTACTGAAACATCTTATGCTTCCGTTTTGACACAACCCAATGATCAACAAGCAGAAGCACCAATATCTTTCTTTAGTTCAAATCCACAAGGAGCCGAACTTAACTACTTTGATGTAGAAAAAAAATCCTTTTCTGTGTTTAAATCAATCAAACATTGTAGACCATTTCTCCTAAAGACATGTACAAAAATTATTGTCCCATTCTCTGCAGTGAGATAATTGTTAATACAAATGGAAGTAGGAGAAAAGAGAGCTAATTGGGTAACAAATTTACAAGAGTATGATATTGATACTAAGCCAGCTAAAATTGTTAGAGGACAAGGTTTTTTCAGATTGTTAGCAAGAGCTTCCAACGTACCAAAACATCAATATCAAGATAATATTATCCAAGTAAATCAGATAAGTATTATAGATTCTGAATCTCAATATGCTGATCTGATATTTTATTTGAAAAATGGGTATTATCCTTCTAATCTAAGCTATAAAAACAAGAACACTTTAATATTAAAATACAAACACTTCAAAATCATTGATGATGTGTTATTCAAAAGAAATTATGATTCCATTGTATTAATATGTCTTGAAAAAACTGAAGCACACAAGGTGTTGCAAAAATTACATGATGGACCAGCAGGTGGAAATTTTGGAGGAGACACTACAACTCACAAAATAATCCATGTTGGTTACTATTGCCCTACCTTGTTCAAAGATGCACATGAATATGTAAGGAAATGCAAGATTTGTCAAACTGCTAGTGGGAGATAAAGGAAACTAGCTTTTCCTTTACAACCAGTAAATATTGAGCAACCATTTGAACAATGGGGACTTGATATTATTGGAGAAATTGTTCCACATTCTTCCAAGCAACACAGATACAACCTTAAAACAACAGATTACTTTACAAAGTGGGTAGAATAAATTCCTTTAAAGGTAGTCAATTCTGATGGAATCATTGAATTCATTGATCAATTCATCATTACCAGGTTTGGTGTACCTAATGCCCTTGTTTTTGACAATGCATTTTATTTTTATGGAAATAGTATAATGGAATTTGCAATAAAAGGAGGTTTTAAATTGAAATATTACACAAATTATTATCCACAAGGTAATGGTCTAGTTGAATCAACTAATAAAAATCTCATCAAAAGAACAATTGATCAGAGTCAAAAGAATTGGCATAAGTCTTTAATTTTTGCACTTTGGGCTGATCGCATAAATCACAATGCTTCAATAGGTGTTTCACCTTTTAATCTAGTTTATGGAAAAGAAGATTTAATACCTTCAAACCTAGTACTTCCATCTCTAGCCCTAGTTCAATTCATTGAACAGAATCCCTCATCATCTATTCAATTAAGATTTGATCAAATTCTTAAATTAGAAGAAGATAGAGAGAAAGCTAAAAGTGTTCATAAAAAACATCAACAATTCATAAAATCTTTTTTCGATTCAGGTTCTACCGGATCCAAAACTTTACAAATTGGTGATCTTGTTCTGAAATGGGACAAAGCACATGAAGATAAGGGTAAGCATACCAAATTTCAAAAGCTGTGGCTTGTACCATTTTAGATTTTTGAAAAGATAGGCTCATCAAAATTCATATTGCAGGATTTAACAGGAAAGAGAGAATCTCTTCATGTTAATGGGCTTATTTTGAAAAAATTATTTTCTTAAAGAAGGTAACCCCTTCTTACCTGTACATATTCCATTATGCAAGTTTGTTAGTTAAAAAATAAGGTTTTTAATAGTATTTAATTGACTTTTTACTATTTGAAAATATCTTTTAGAAAATATTGTAAATACCTATTTATGTAAATAAGAATTTTTAAAGAAATGATTATAGTTTTGGATAGTTAAAATAAAACATTAAACTTTGAAAATCTTTTTAAACATTTGAAAAATCTTTTGAAAACTTTTAAATTATTGTAAATCATTATAAGTTTGTTAAGTAGAGAAAGTTTATCCATAAAAAGTAAAGACTTTTCCAATTTTGGCACTCAAAACTCTAAAAATTGTCATCCATTCACACTTAAGGAGAAAATTATTCACCCCATCCATTAAGGTTGTGATTTTTTAGAATGTAATTCTAAGAAATTATCTGTCTAATATTAAGAGATAACAGGTCTCATCACGAGCTTGCTTACCATGATCATAATAAGTAATTAAACAGATATTACCACCACTGCATACCAAAACAGGGTAATGAATTATAATCATAAGACAAGCGGTCTCATCACGAGCCATCTTGTTCAGTTTAGTTACAATTAGTGAGTGGAATTGTTATCAACTGGCTACCAAACCAGAACAATGGATTTTAAATTAAAATAAAAAGATAAAACACAAGATAGTATATCTTATGAATTTATCTTTTAAAGAGTCATGCTCTTATATGGATGGGACAATGAATGATTAATGGTTAAAAGGTAACCCCATCGAGACTATGAACATTTGTAGGTAGTAGAGGCACTACATATGACAATAGAGTAAATCAAAAAGCTAAGAGCGGATAGGCCCCCTACTTTATCTTTATCAACCAATCAAAACTTGATAAAACCAAAAAATGTTTTTTATTTTTGTGGAATTCAAAAGAGATTGTAAGTGATTTTTATTTCTTTTTTAGAGTTATATTTTATTTCAATTTTTCTAAGATAGTTTTCATTATCTTTAAAAAAATTTACTTACTAAGAGTATAGTGTTCATTTTATTTTTCAGAGATAACTATTTTTTCCAGTGAATTTCCAATTTTTGTACTATATAAAAACCCTCCCCATTTCTAAATTTTAATGTAAAATGTCAATAAGAAATAGGGCCCCTTTTTATTTTTTAGATAGGAATAAAACTTTGAGGAAATCCGATTATCATAGAAAAACAATAAAAAATATTCATTGTAAGAAAAAACACAAAAGCATCAATTATGTATCGCTTATCCCAAATGCAAATAAACGAATGTGATCTCAAACTAATTCTGATCCAATCAATCATAAGACTTATATCACATCAGCACAAAGTTTAGACGTTTCCCTTTTGAAAATTCCGATGCGATAAAGTAAATCGCAAGTCACAAATCAGAGGAGTATTATATTTCCATATCTTCTTTGCAAAGCTCTAATGCGATGAGACTTATCAGTAATCACATTTCAGATAAGTCACAATTCATTAGGTATTTTTGAGAAACTCCGATGCGATCTAATTTTAATCGTAATCGCATTTCAGAAAAGTCACATTACAATTCCATTCCTTTGGAAAGATCCGATGCGACATGACTTTATCGCAAATCACAAATCGGTAAAAAACATGGTATGTATTTTGGCTTCCTTTTCGAAATGTTTGATGTGATAGACCATCAATTATCATTAATCACTATTCATGCTTTGCACATATCATTCATGGGAAAATCGCTATCGGAAGTTTCAAAAGGTAATTCTTACATCGACATTTTGATATTGTCAATCCCCGATGTACAACCATCATTAAATCTCAAATCAAATGGATTATGACAAGCAATTCAAATATGAATGCGTGAATGTTAATTTCCCTAAAGGCATTCAATTTTAATATCGAGATAATCAATTTAGAATCATGAATAAAATCCTTCGCAAAATTGTTCTTAACTAATATCCTTTTTACTTAATGGTGTTTATTCTGACTTGATTTCTTCCCGCTTATAAGAGGACTTTCTCAATTACAGGTCTGTAGAACAACAATTTCACTTATTTGCAAAACTGTTGAGACAATACCAGAAAGAGAAAATTTCAAAGAAGCTTAAGAAATCGAGAGGTGCTGCCATCCCAAAGGTTACCATCATGCCAAAGGAAAAGCCAGTCAAAATAAATCTAATTACGGATACTACATGCTAGGGTCTCGAAAATATTTCCTGGGAAGAATTTTATAACTTGCTTGAAGCAGAAAACCCTACAGTTACAGAAGTAAAGGTGAAGGTGCCAGATGAAGAATCAGATGAAGAATCAGATTCAGATGATAGTCCCCTTAAAGAACTAGCAAACTCTTTTCTCCATATAATTATAGCTTGGGAAAGTGTATTTCCATAGTATGATATAATACGATGGGTAATAGAAACCACAACCATCATAGAAATAAAATTTCTCACAGTTGGGGGAAAGATGTTTGGGTCTTTTAGATCGTAAGACTTCAAGGCAATGTATCATCTGCCAGAACCTCAGAACACCTACAACAAAGCTTTCATAGAGGATTTCAATTCAAGCAATGAAATAGAATTAGACCCTATTAGGTAATGGAGACAAGCTCCAGACAAACATAAGAATGAGACCTCAGGTATGTATTATGTAGAGTCTCTCACACCTCCATATTGCTATGCTACTGCCATGATATACAGACTTTTTGGGAGTGATAATTCTGCAAGATTTTCTATTCAAATGGTGCCCCTAATTGAGTCCACTGTAGGTTCCATTATTATGGATTGGTTAGTCATTGTATCTGATAAAATACCAAATAAAATTATGGATTATAGAAGAAATAAGCATACTAGAACTACACCCTCATTTCATTTCTGTGCTTACATTTTAGATGCCTTATGCTGTAATTCTGAGTTTCCTATTATGGGATGGAAATGGACTCCTCAGGATCCTACTCCTATACACATCTATCATAAATATTTGTGGAAGGCTCATTTCAATAGCCATGTATATAGAGTTTTCCATGGCTACATGTTGCCTATTTTTCAATATATTTTTAAAAAACCCCCTCCTCGGCTCTCAGAGAAGGAAAAACGTTCATGCGACCCATTTTCCATTTCCTCCCTTGTGCCTTCATTCGGTTGGGTGTGCCTTGTCATGCCATGTGAGGGCGCCCAATGAAATGCGTTCGGGTCAGGATGTTTCATTTTCGGGCGCCCGATAAAACGTGTTTGGGTCAGGTCATTTCATTTGAGGGCGGTCATATCAAATTTTCTAAGTTGTGACTGCTCGAGTGCCTTGTGCATGTTCATGTGACCTGTTTTACATTTTCTCCCTTGTGCCTTTTTCCGTTCGAGTGCACCGTGTTGTGTCATGTGAGGGCACCCGAACAAACACATTTGGGTCAGGTCGTTACGTTTGACAAGGGTTGTATCAAATTTGATAATTTGTGACCGATTGGGTGCCTTCTTCATGTTCGTGTAGCTCGTTTGTCGTTTTCTCCCTTATTCCTTTGTTTGTTCAAGCACGCCGTGTCGTACCATGTGAGGGCCCATGATGAAACATGTTTGGGCCACGTCGTTTCGTTTGAGGGCGGTTGTATCAAATTTGCTAAGTTGTGATCTCCTAGGTGCCTTGTGCACATTCGTGAGGGCCATTTTCCATTTGCATGCTTATGCCTTTGTTTGGTCGGGCGCGTCATGTCACGGAGTTTGAGGTCGCCTTATGAAATGAACTCAGCTCGGGTCGTTTCATTTGAGGGCATCCGATGAAATGTGTTCAGATTGAGTCATTTCATTTAACGGTGCCCTATGAAAAACGTTCGGGTTGGTTCATTCTATTTGAGGGAGACCATATCAAATTTGCTAAGTTCTGACCGCCCGGGTGCCTTGTGCACGTTCGTGCAGCCCAATTTTCATTTCCTCCCGTGTGCCTTCGTTCGGTCAGGTGCACCGTGTCGCATCATGTGAGGGCACCCGATGAAATGCATTCGGGTCATGTCATTTCGTTTGAGGGTGGTCGTATCAAATTTGCTAAGTTGTGACTGCCCAAATCCCTTGTGCACGTTCCTGTGGCCTGTTCACCATTTTCTCCCTTATGAATTTGTTTGGTCGGGCACGCCATGTCAAGCCGTGTGAGGTGCTCGATGAAACGTGTTTAGGTCGGGTTGTTTTGTTTGAAGGTGCCCAATGAAACGCATTCGGGTTGGGTCATTTCGTTTGACGGAGGGCATATCAAATTTGCTAAGTTACGACCACCCGGTGCATTGTGCACGTCCGTGTGGTGCATTTGTCATTTGCTCCATTGTGCCTTCATTCGATCGGGCACGCTATGTTGCATCATGTGATGGCGACCAATGAAATTTATTCGGGTCAGGTTGTTTTGTTTGAGGGTGACTGTATCAAATTTGCTAACTTGTGACCTTTGGGGTGCCTTATGATCATTCGTGTGCCTGTTTACCGTTTTATCCCTTGTGCCTTAGTTCGTTCAAGTGTGCCTTGTCGCACCATGTGAGGGCACACAATGAAATGCATTTGCGTCGGGTCATTTTGTTTGAGGGCGAGCGTACCAAATTTGCTAAGTTGTGACCACCTGGGTGCCTTGTGCATGTTCATGTGATTCTTTTGTTGTTTTCACCCTCATGGCTTCATTCAGTTAGGTGCATCGTGTCACACCGTGTGAGGGCACCCGGTGAAACATGTTCGAGTAGGGTCATTTCGTTTGAGGGCGGCCGTATCAAGTTTGCTAAGTTGCGACCACCTAGATGCCTTGTCCATGTTCATGAGGCCTGTTTTCCATTTTCTTGCTTGTGCATTTGTTCAGTCAGGCACACCATGTTGCGTCGTGTGAGCACACCCGATGAAATGCATTGGGATCAGGTCGTTTCATTTGAGGGTGGTCGTATCAAATTTGCTAAGTTGTGACTACCCGGGTGCCTTGTGCACATTCGTGCGGCCCATTTTCCATTTGATCCCTTGTGCCTTCGTTCGGTCGGTCAGGTCATGTCGCAATGTGCGAGGGTGTATGATGAGACGCGTTTAGGTCGGGTCATTTCGTTTGAGGGTGGCCATATCAAATTTTCTAAGTTGTGACTGCCCGAGTGCCTTATGCACATTTGTGGGTTAGTAATTGAGTTGGATTTAAATGTGAAAGGTGGGTTAGTAATTGAGTTGTTTTGTTTGGGTGTGCTTGAAGAATGGCCTTGTGTCATTTGTAGGGTCACCGAATTTCTTCTCTCCATCCCCACTCGATAGGATATGAGTGGTAATGTTTTGGCCATGCTCGTCCTTGGAGGCATATGTGAAAAAAATTCCCCTTCCACTCTGTCTTATCGAAGTTGGATGGGGTTGTTTTGTGTGGCTCCTTGAGATGACTGGCCACTTGTCTATATATCTCTCATGCCCCTTGGTCGCTCATTTTATCTGTTGCAATCATCTCTTCACTATGTCCCTCTCGTGGCCTTTGGTCACTCGTTTGCTCCATTGAAATAGGCTCTTTACTGTGTTTCTCTCATGCCACTTGGTCACTCTTTGGATTTTTTGAAATTAGCTCTTTCTGTTGCTTGGTCACTCATTGGCTTCATTGAAATCAGCTCTTTGCTATATTGTTTAGCTCCTCCCTTTTTGGTGTGGGGCCAGGGGTTGGATTTTCATGTGAAAGGTGGGTTGGTAATTGAGTTATTTTTTTGGGTGCGCCTGAAGAATGGTCTTAGGTCATTGGTAGGGTCATTGATTCTCATCTTCTCTCCATCCCCACTTGGTAGCACATGAGCGGAAATTTTGGCCATGATCATCATTGGAGGCATATGTGAAGAAACTTCCCCTTCTGCTCTGTGTTCTCAGAGTCAGTTGGGGTTGCTCTGTGTGGCTCCTTGAGACTACTGGTCACATGCTTATGTCACTCTCATGCCCCTTGTTCACTCATTGGCTTTGTTTAAATTGGCTCTTCTCTATAATGTTTGCCTCCTCCCTTTTTGGTTGGTGGGAGGGGGTCGGATTTTGGTGTGAAAGGTGGGTTGGTGATTGAGTTGTTTGTTCGGTTGTACCTGAAGAATGGCCTTGGTTCATTTGTAGGGTGGCTTACTTTCATATTCTCTCCATCCCCACTTGGTAGCACATGAGAGGTAATTTTGGCCATGCTCGTCCTTGAAGGCATATGTGAAGAATTACCCTTTCACTTCGTGCTCTCGGAATTAGATGGGTTGTTGTGTGTGGCTCCTTGAGATGACTGTCGTCTTCATTGTTTGGATATTTATGGTGTCAGTTTCTTATGCTTTTACTCTTTCTATGACATCATTACAGTTTGGGATACATACATTTAAGAGGAATGTTGAAGTGTTTTGGTTGTAAGCTTCCCCTCTTTCTTGCTTTTTCCATTGAGCAATGTAAGGAGGGGTTCATCTTGTTGTAAAATTAAGGTTTGGAATTCCTTTCAGAGTGCACATCGTTTGTCCCTACATTGGATTTGAGGTTTTGGTAGATGTGGTGGCCCATATGTTTGATAAAGTGGTCAAATATTTCCTTGCATCTTGCGTGGACAGTAGAATTTTGTGGCTTGGAATGTTGAGACAGAAGGTGATGGATATTTCTTTTTTTTATCATGTATGTGATTATGGTCCAATTGGGAGGAGGCTTGCTAAGTTGATGGTGGGGGATATATCTCGAAGGATGACTTCAAGGTGGAATGCTTTGACCTCCATCCTCTATGTGGAGGTAGCTACAAGTGAAAAGTATTCATTGTCCAGTTGGTAAGTCGGTGGGGCAATCTCCTAGGTTGCTTGTACGTAGGGTGTGTGGGGTGCGAGGTTGTCTGATCTCTCCTCCTCTTCGGATATGTTCATGCCTTTTGTAATGAGCCTCCTGATTTGAATTTATTTTGTTCCTTTTCCTTTGCATTGAGGTTGTCGCAGGCGATCAAGTAATCGAGGTCCACCGTTGCTGCTGTCTGGGTGGAATCCTAGGTGGCTTTAGTGTGGGGTGGGGAGGGCTGTGGGGGAATTTTTAAGAGAGGTTGCAAGCCCGGTCATTATTTTTTTATTTCCTAACTTTTCCTTTTACATTGAGGGTGTCGTAGGAGATCAAATGATCAAGGTCCACTGTTGCTGCTGACCGGGTGGGCTCCTAGGTGGCCTCGGAGCAGGACGGGGAGGGTTGGGGTGGCATTTCTAATAGTGGTTTTCGACTTGGTAATTCTCCTTTTAATTCTTTCATTTTCCTTTGTAGTGAGGTTTCTGCATGCAATCAAGTGATCGAGGTCCACTGTTGCTTCTGTGCGAGTGAAATCCTAGGTTGCCTCATTTGAGGGAATTTTTAAGAGACGTTGTGGGGTCAGTTGTTCTCCCTTTATTTCAGGTTTTCCACCCTAGTCCTTCTCAGGGTGGCCACCCTAGTCCTTCTCGGTCATTATTCTTTACAATTCTACCCTTTTTCAAAAGGCACGAGGTTTGGAAATCTCTTCCTATTTGTCTTCTTGATATTTCCCTTGTGAGGGGGTGGGATTCACCTTCTCTTTTTTTCTATGATATGCATATATGTTTTTTCCCCTTCCCTTCCTCTTGTCGGCCCCCAGCAACATTATGGAGAAAGGGGGGAACTGTTGTGATTGGCTCTTTGAGAGGGATTAAAAGTAGCAGGAGCTCCTGGGTTGTCCACCCTAGTTCTTCTCGATCATCCTTCCTTGCAGTTCTCCCCTTTTTGAAAATGCATTGTATCTCAGGAGCTTTTTTGAGCCTCCCCTTAAATGAGTGGGTTATGGAGTGTAGTTGTCTTGAGGGGGAAGGGGGCTTGTTTCTTGTTGCAATGTATTGTACGTTGGGTTGTATTTTATCCATTTCTTGTGGGGGTGTGTTTTTTTGGTAACACATGGAAACGAATCTCGGCAACATATATCTCAACTCTTGGTATGATGAAGAATGTAGTGAAATGCGATATTTAGTGTGAATAGGAGAATCTCGTGAATCATTTAGTTTTTGAATGAAATTTGCGCCTGAGGCTTTGGTTCAGGGCACGTATGTCTGGGCATAGCATACCAATTAAAATTGCTTCTTGCAATATGTTAGGGAGCAAAAGAGGTGGTGGTCCGTCCCCAATGTAGTGCAGTTGGCTGAAATGTGGCAGGTGATGTTTTGTGGCATGTGTCGGCAAGGGGTGATATTTTACCCTTGGTTGGGCAGTTGGTGTTAGCTGATATTGCCTTTGTGTGGCATCCCCAGAAATTTCTTTAATCTCTCTTGTCCTCCCATTGGGTAGGGATGATTTAGCTCCAACTTGCGACCTCAGCTCAGGTGAGAACAGCCTCTAAGTTTAAGCATATAATTAAATGGAGGAAAAGAAACTTACAAGGATTCTCCTAGCAGCGGCGAGAAAAAATGGAAGAGCCCAACATGAAAATAGTGTGGCAACGTCACTTGAATTGTAGTATATAGAAGTGTCCTCAGTGGCAAGACTGGGCCAAGTTCCTTGGAAGGGGGTGCCTGAGAGGGTGACATCCCTGTCGGGTTGGGACCCTGCCACATCACAAGGCATTTTCGGTGTGTCAGGTTGTTTGGTAATGCAACCCTAATTGGGTGGAAAATTTAGTCCAAGGCTAAATACAGGTGAGAGACTGATAATGAACAAGTAATTTGAGGTAAATATGAAAAGGAATTTGAAAAGAGAGTTAAAGAGTGCTTGAAATTGTCAGGAGGGAAGAAGATGGAGGCTGTCGATGCGTCTCAGTCGGATATGGAATGGATTAGGCTAGTGTGCCACTCAACTTAAGGTGAAAACCAACATGGTCTCTTGCATTTTCATAGGCGTGGGTTGAGTACCACTTGTCGGTTTACCGTTGTGGTGGTCGAGGAACAAAGCACGTACCCTTGTGGCGAGATGTGTGCACCTGCGTGCCCGTGGTGTTGGTTGGTGAGCTTTCCATTTGACCCATCTTGAAACATGGACCAAGGATTCTAACATCTGTGTGAGTCAACGAGTTTGAAAAATTGCAAGGCGCAAGGAAGCATATGGGCGATATTCCCTCTCTAGGAGGGGTGCATCGTCAACCGAACATGAGCTTATGTGAAGGGTTCGAGTGTGAGCACACCTATTGGGACTCGAAAGATGGTGAACTATGCCTGAGTAGGGTGGAGCCAGAGGAAACTCTGGTGGAGGCTTGTAGCGATATTGACGTGCAAATAATTTGTCTAACTTGGGTATAGGGTAAAAAGACTAATCAAACCATCTAGTAGCTAGTTTCCTCTGAAGTTTCCCTTAGGATAGTTGGAGCTCACGTGCGAGTTTTATCGGGTAAAGAAAATGATTAGAGGCGTTGGAGGCATAATGCCCTCAACCTATTCTCAAAATTTAAATATCTAAGAGAGTGTGCCTGCTCCATTAAGCTATGCCATGGAATCAAGAGCTCCAAATGTGCCATTTTTTGTAAGGAGAACTCAAAATTCGGGATGAACCAAAAGTTGAGTTACGGTGATGAATTGTGCGCTAATCTAGATCCCACAAAGGGTTTTGGTTTATTAAGATTGCGGGATGGTGGTCATGGAAGTATAAATCTGCCAAGGAGTGTGTAAAAAATCACCTGCCGAATCAAATAGCCCCGAAAATGGATGGCACTGAAGCATGCAACCTATACTCGACCATCAGAGAAATTTCCTGGCTTCGATGAGTAGGAGGACATGGGTTTTGGTGAGAAACCTTGGGTGTGAGCTTGGGTGGATCGGCCCCCAGTGCAGATATTTGTGGTAGTAGCAAATATTCAAATGATAAATTTGAAAACTAAAGTGGGGAAAGTTTCCATGTGAACAACACTTGGACATGGGTTAGTCGATCCTAAGAAATGGGGAAGCCTTGTATTAAGGGTGCACTTTGCATGAGCATCGAAAGGAAATCGGGTTAATATTACCGAGCCGAGACATAGAGGTTGGCGACAACGTTAGGAAATCTAGAGACATCATCGGGGACCCCAGGAAGAGTTATCTTTTAATTTTAACAACTTCCCCACCCTGGAATCAGTTCACCCAAAGTTAGGGTCCAGCAGCTGGAAGAGCACCGCACGTCTTGTGGTGTCTAATGCACCCTCGGCGGCCCTTGAAAATATGGAGGACTATAATATTCCCAAATCTTCATATCATATTTGGAATATTATAGTCCTTGATTTTCTTAATGAATTAAGTAAATAAAATGGTGGAGGGACCCATAATCCTCAATATGAATAAATATCCACTTTTCTATGTGAATGTGGATTAATTAAGCCTAGATTCACATAATAAGGTAGTTGAGCAACTACTAATGTGAATGGAATTGGAGATCATGTCTCATTCATGCGATAGATCATGAAGGTTGACACAGTCAACTAAGATCTTGAAGATGTAGAACAGAAGATCATGGAATATTTATAATAAAGTGATGGAGGATGTTGTGCGATTAAAGCACACATGATGGGGAGGGTGTACATTGCACCTAGACATGATGGCTGATTTGGTCAAACAATGCAGTAAAACTTGGAGGATCTTGTCCACATGCACAACACATTCTAGATGAGGGCCAAGGCACGAGAAGGCTCAAACATTATATAAAGAAGATGAAGGTAGATTTCAGAAATTGCAGATTTCTGAAGATCAGTTTGCAAGGTGGAATTTTTCTTCAGTACTTCAGCTGGAGAACTAATTAGGGTTTATTCCTATCACCTTGGGCTTATAGATCAACTTCCCAGAGCTTTATTTTAGATCTTGTATCAGGAAGAAAGTTATTTACCTCCTAGCAGCAGTATTTCCTTTAGGAATTATGCTGTCCAATTTGCAGATCCAAAAGAAGGAAGGAAGTTACTATAATTTCAGCTAGTAATGATGTGAGGGATTATCCCCTCACATTGCCATTTGCCTTACCGTTAGCCTAGAGTTTATTGTATCATTTTTCAGCAAGAAGAAGGCCTCTCTTTCCCTCACAGTACAGTTTCTATTGGCAGTTGTGTTGCAGCAGCTGCAATTATTATTGGAGGATTGAGAAGTTAGTTCTAGGGCTTCTAGCTTGCAGATATGAAGAATAGATCAGCCCTTCAATCTTAGATCTAATATTGCAACACATTTCAGCCATTTATTTGATAGATCTAGCTTCAGATCTATCTTTCCTAGCAGATCAAGGATCAAATCCTAGGAGGGTGATTTTCCAAAGTTGTAGATCTCGAAAATCCTTTCTTGGTTATCTTGGGAATCCATCACATTGGCCAGATCTTGAATCTTGCCATCATCTAAGCTTCATATTTTATTATATCTGCATTTTCATTTTCATCCTATAGCTATATGTTCATATTCTGCTGAAGGGAAAATGTAGTATTTTCTTCAGAGCCTCTCCAGTTACGTTGTACCTATTGTGGCATGTCTTATGGGTGATTCTAGGCCATCTCTTTCGCTATATCTACTTATATTTTGTACATTATGCAACTGATTCTTCTCCAATATAACAAAATGGCTCAGCTTCTCTATAAATTCTGATGTTTTCTTCATATTTATTGTTTACCTTGTTGCAATTCTTATATTGTGTTTAAGTATTACTGCATTCTCCCTTTTGGGATATTACAGTGGTATTAGACAATGATATTTGGCTAAGCTTGTGGAAAATTCATATTTTACATCAAAAGAAGAAGAAAATAGATGAGATCTATCATGGAGGATGAAAATTCTTCCACTCATTTCTTTAGATCCATGCAAGATCTCTCCAAGGAGGTCAATCCAATGAAGAAGGAATGATAGAAAGAAGATCCAAGAAGAAGATGTGATAAGGAATGTCCAAGAACTTCCTATTAGCAAAGAAGAAAAACAGAGAATCATAGATCTCCTCATAGATCCATTGGGCCCACTTTCTTTGGAGAAGGTGAGAGGTGTACAAATGAAGAAAGGAATGAACCTGAGACTCATGAGAATCTCAGTCTATATCTTGAAGAGTACAAAGCATATTTTAGAGAATTCAAGGAGAAGCTAACTCTCCAACAATCTTCCTCAAGCACTGTTAGAGCTTGGAGGAGAGAGTTAGATGCATTTTTCAGGCTACATCCTGTAGCTCAAGGAGAGGTTGTTCAAATTGCAACACTTCATATTTTAGGTGAAGCCAATGATTGGTGGTTTGGCCACATAGAGCATGCAAAGGTGACTAAATATTCATATTTCTTTCACAAGTTGAGGGAGGAATTTGATGTGAGAAAACCAAAGATGTGCCACAAAGTAACATTTCCTAAGGATGAGGATGCCAATCTTGTCACTCTGGACAAGAAGTCACTTCATTCACCACTAGCTGCAAAAGTACTTGGATCCAAAGAAGAGACACTTGAATATTTGCAATAAAGTCTTGATATATTGACATATAGAGTCCCATGCATGATTTAGGAGATGCATGAGGTAAAGGAGGAAGATTTCAGCGTTGGTACACTTGGAGAAGAGCAACCATCACTCTTACCAATAGTTGGAGGCACTATTGTCCCGGTTGGAGGAACTCCTGTGTTCTGTCAAGAGGTTACAACATATAATTTGATCCAAGGTATTCATACACATTCATCACCTATTGTTTCAGTATATCTTATTTAAACTTATGGGGAAATGCCATTAGGACCAATGCATAACCAAGGGTTAGATCCAAATGCTGATTTGAAGCAGCAAACTATCACAATGCAGAGGACCCTTGATCTAATCAAGGAGGAGATGAAAAGCTATCCCATTTTTTCATGGATGGACTAAATTCAACCTCTTGAGTTGAAATGTAGAGTTTCAAAAGAAGGGGTGAGCATGATCCTATGTACAATTATTGGTTATGAGATCAGTAGATGTATTACCTTATAGATCTACAGTGCTATCACTAGGTAGCTATGAAAGTAAAGAGGCCCCATCATTCTTGGAGCATTCTGAAGGTAGCTTCACTCATGAAGCAATGGAGGTAAATATGACAAATGGTAGACATCTTGAGATGAGGAACCTCTCCTCCTTTCTAGATGACCCTTTCTCAATGAGAATATCATAGCTCAAAGAGAGAATTCTACTATAGCAGATCCAAGACCTCATTGGTTTTGGAAGTCCATGGATGAGAAGAAGGTCTCATTAAGAGATCTCATTGGAGGTGCACTTCAACATTTCATGAAGTACAAAATTCTTCATCAGTTTGGGGAAGATGGTATTCTACAATGGGAGGACACCATGATTATGTAGTACATCACTCAACATCCATACTGGGGTGAGTGGGTGAGGATGATAAGCAAGGGGTTGCATGAAAAATTGCATATTTATGATATGGGCCAGCAAGCTTGGTTACGTTGGTTGCCCTTGGGAGATCTTTGTCACTTCCCAAAGGCTCCTATTTCTTTGATCCATGCCTTAAAGAACACTTATGAAATGAAGAAGGAGGCATGGTTGCACTGGCTTCTCTTGGGTGAGTATGGTTACCACCCAATAGCTCATATTTTTTTGATTCATGCCTTGTGTATCAATGATAGAATGCAGCAAAATAAGGCATGTTAATTTTGGTTTCACTTGAGAGAGATTGGACACCACATGACATCTCCTACGTCTATGCGTTTTGTATTTGGTAAAGCTTGGCATGATGCTCTCATGATGTGCATTGATAATGTTTCTTTGTATTGGGCTGATGTGACATTCCATATGTCCATTAATATTTTTTTGCTTCATGATGCACAAGAGGAGGAGAGAAAGCAACAAGATCTCTTGTTGCTTTGGTTCCTTTTGGGGGATTTTGGCTTGTCCATCTTACATAAGGGAGATGGAGGATGGTAGCAAAGGGCCTTACTCTGGTGGTTGCTATTAGGAGAATATGGTTTGACATCTTTGACTACCCATATGTCTCCTTTTCTTCTTTTGCATAATGTTGGAATGATGTTTGGATCCAACAATGCCAACAAGGCTAAGGATGAGAGCATATCAATGCTCAATCAAATCCATGAAGCATGGGATAGAGGGATGTATTGTGAGATGGAGCTTTCCCTTTGTGGAAATAGCCACTTTATTTTATGTATCTCATGTATTAATGATTATTTTGGAAATCTTATGGTTGTCACTTCGTACTTCATGGTGGAAGGAGGACATCTAACCATACAATTAGAGGTCATTCTATGTAATGTTGAAAGACAACTTTGGAGCCAAACATGCATGACACATTGCAGAAAATGGAGGAATCCTTCCTTATCTAGATGCCATTGGGAGGGGAATATATGGCTTTGAATATAATTTTGGATTTTTTTGAGGACAAGCAACATTTATCTACGGGGGACTGTAATATTCCCAAATTTTTATATCATATTTGGAATATTAAAGTTCTTGATTTCCTTAATGAATTAAGTAAATAAAAGGGTGTAGGGACCCATAATCCTTAGTATGAATAAATATCCACTTTTTGTGTGTGAATGTGGATTAATTAAGCCTGGATATGCATAATAAGGTAGTTAAGCAACTACCAATGTGAAGGGAATTGGAGATCATGTCTCATTTATCGAATAGATCATGAAGGTTGACACAGTCAACTAAGATCTTGAAGATGCCAAATAGAAGATCATGGAACATTCATGATAAAGTGGTGGAGGATGTTGTTAAATTAAAGCACACATGATGGAGAGGGTGTACATTGCACCTAGACATGATGGTTGATTCGGTCAAATAGTGCAGTCAAACTTGGAGGATCTTGTCCACATGCACAACGCAGTCTAGATGAGGGCCAAGGCATGGGAAGGATAAAACATTATATAAAGAAGATGAAGGCAAGGATGGAGGCATGTTGGTTATTCTTGATATAAGATCTTTTCAGATCTGGAATTGTCATGTGACATTCCATTGCTTTCTCAGGCTGTTTAGCATAGATTGACAGTGCTGTTTAGCATAGGGTGTTCCTGGTCAGGAATCCCACCTCTTTCTTAGAGTAGCTCTAGAAAGAGTATTGTACTTCCTTCTATCAGGCATTGGTGCCACATCTATTTTCCTAATTTCTGCAGAACATTCATATTCAGAAATTCAATATTTCTAAAGATCAGTTTGGAAGGTGGAACTTGTCTTCAGTAATTCAGTTGGATAACTAGTGAGGGTTTATTCCTATCACCTTGGGCTTATAGATCAACTTCCCAAATATTCATTTCAAATTTGGCATCAGGAAAAAACTTATTGACCTCCTAGCAGCAGTATTTTATTCAAGTTTTATGTTGTCCAATTTGTAGATCCAAAAGGAGGAAGGAAGTTACTAGAATTTTAGCTAGTAATCCTGTGAGGGATCATCCCCTCACATTGCCATCAATCTTACCATCAGACTGGAGTTTATTGAAACATTTTTAAGCAAGAATAAGGCCTCTCTTTCCCTCATAGTGCAATTTCTATTGGCAGATGTGTTGCAGCATCTGCAATCATTATTGGAGGATTGAGAAATTATATCTAGGGCTTCTATCTTGTAGATCTGAGGAACGGACTAGCCCTTCAAGCTTAGATCTGATATTGCAACACATTTCAGCAATTTTTTTGATAGATATAGCTTTAGATCTGTATTTCCCGGTATATCAAGGATCAAATCCTAGGAGGGTGATTTTCCAAAGTTGCAGATCTAGAAAATCCTTTCTGGGTTATCTTGGGAATCCATCACATTGGCTAGATCTTGAATCTTGGCATCATCTGAGCTCCATATTTGAGTAGATCTACATTTTCCTTTTCAGCTTACAGCTATATGTTCATATTATTTTAAAGGGATAGCACAATATTTTCTTCAATGGCTCTCCAATTACGTAGTACCTATTGTGGCATGTTTTCTAGGTGATTTTAGGCCATCTCTTTGGCTAGATCTACTCATATTTTGTACATTGTACTGATTCTTCTCCAATATAATAAAATGGCTCAGATTCTATATAAATTCTGATGTTGTCTTAAGATTTATTGTTTACCTTGTTGTAGTTCTTATATTGTGTTTAAGTATTATTTCATTCTCCCTTTTGGGATATTACAAGGACCGAGTAACGTTCATGCCTGGTCATACTCATAACTACATCAGGTATCCTAGGTGAACAACCTTTGGTCAATAGAACAATGCAGGTAAGGGAAGTTGGAAAAATGAATCCATAACTTCAGGAAAATGATTGGCTCTAAGGGCTTGGCCTGTGGGTCTACGCCCTCAACTCATGGGTCGTTTGATGTATACCCGAGCTGCTCTCATGGCGAGGGTGGGCAGTTGCATGCCGATTGGGCTACAAGCATATAATTCCCCCTCGCAAGGGCTCTTCACTAGGTAGTGAAGATTTGACTTTGAATTGGTATAGATAAGGGGAATCTGAATGTTTAATTAAAACAAATAATTGCAATGGTCCCAGTGCTATGAATGTCAAAGTGAAGAAATTCAACCAAGCACGGGTAAACGACAGGAGTAACTATGACTCTCTTAAGGTAGCCAAATTCCTCGTCATCTAATTATTGATGTGCATGAATGGATTAACAAGATTCGCACTGCCCCTATTTACTATCTAGAAAAACCACAACTAAGAGAACAAGCTTGGCAGAATCATAGGGTAAATAAGACCCTATTAAGCTTGACTCTAGTCCGAATTTGAGAAATGACCTGAGAGGTGTAGAATAAGTGGGAGACGTTTTCTGTGCAAGTGAAACACCACTAAATCTAACATTATTTTACTTATTCTATGGGGTAGAGATGGGGGAATTTCCCCTATTTTTGGCCTTAAGGCACATTTCAGTGGGTCGATCTGGGTGGAAGACATTTTCAGGTGGGGATTTTAGCTGGGGCAGCACATATGTTAAAAGATAACGCAAGTGTCCTAAGATGAGCTCAATGAGAACACAAATATCATGTGGAACAAAAGGATAAGAGCTCATTTCATTTTTATTTTTAGTGAAAATAAAAACCATGAAAGTGTGGCCAATATATCCTTTAGAATTTCAAAATTTGAAGCTAGAGGTGTCAGAAAAGTTACCACAGGGATAACTTGCTTGTGGCAGTGATTAGGAGATCATGTCCAAGTTAATAAAATTGCTCAAAAATCGTTGGAATCTGAACGACCAGAAAGGTCTCATCACTGCAATTCTGACGTCGTAAACGGTTCTCAAAACCGAGGTCGTATGTGAAAGTTACTGTGGTTTGAAATTGTCCAATGAACTCCAAAACATGACTTTTTAATTAAATTGACTATGTTATTTTAAAAAATAAAATAAAGGGAAAGTCAAATTTTTAATTATATTTGAGGGCCTATCAAAGGGTGCCACATGGCTTTCCTGGAGGCTTCCATGTGGCCCTAAGCTAAAGGGTTGAAATGGCATAAAATTGGTTGGTTAAGGTTTTTGAACCCTCGACCCGACAACATGGGTAGAATGACCCGACCGACATGTTACAGGAGTTGGTTGATAATTCAGGCAGGTGGTAAACGTTGAGTTGGTTCTGCTAACGGATGGGTGGAGATATTTGGGGTCCATCCCCTCAGGTCCATCCCCTGTTGCGATGTGACCACAAGAAATGAACCACAGGCTTAAAGCCTTTGCACCGAAGGAGGATTTTAAATGGGCTAGCGCCAACCTCAATGTGACCAGTAGTGACAACCAGGGGCGTGACATTTAACTGTAACCGTGCAATTCAGACCTCATGTGGCCAAGCACTCATATCAAATTAAATTTTCAGATAAGATGTAGGTTAGGAGGTGGTTTAGGCAGAGTTCGCAATTTGACCACTCCCGCTTAGCATTAAACTTAACCACTAACCGTTTCCACCATCTTTGGATCACGCCACCAAATTCGGTGATATTTTCTATTCTAGTGGAGTTAACTAAAGCTATCCCACTTTTAGTGGGGTTTTTGGGGGACATTGGGCATTTTCTTGTAGAAGTCATAACTCTCTCATTATTTAACAAAATTGGGTGAAAATATAGTCAATTTTGGCTATATTCAACATGCTGAAGAGTTTGGTTTAGGTTTGAGAGCGAACATAGGTGATTTACAATAGCTTTTTATTCAGGGAAGAGGAAGGAGCCATCAGGGCCATCATGGAGAAGGAATTGTATTGGGTTGTATTTCACTGTTTAAGGTGAAAAAAAAGCCATTTCTAGCTATTTTATATCTTCCGAAGTTGAGTTTATAGTTGGTTTTTCCTGTTTAGGCATATTTTTCACTGTGTAACCATTTTGAGAAAATTAAAAGAGCAATGAAATGCCATTGGGGAGCCTTGGACTGGCAGATGTAGCCTATGACAGGTGAAATGCCTCAACAATTTGTTGTGTTATGTTATGGTGAACTTTACTTGCTGTGTATTTCTGTTGTGATATGTTAAATAGTAAATTTAATTAACAAATCCTCACACATAAAACTCAGAAACAAATAAAAACTGCTTTGTTTAACCTGCAAGTCATGGAGAAGACTTTGCACACTAAATTATTTGAGAATGGATACTTTGCATATCATTAAAAATAGTTCCATTTTCATATCAGTTTGTATCAGAGCTATATTTTTAATCTACATTTGTTCTTGTGCAAAAATATAGTTGACTGTTTGCAAGTTTTGATGCTTACTAGGCTTAAGCTCAAGAGAGGGGAAGGAAAATTGGTTAGAGCTCAAAATAGTCCTCAACCAAGGAGGGCCAGAGTGCCACTAACTCCACCTTATAATTCACCTCCAAGAGCCACATAAGAAGTCTTAAGCATATCGTCAAGAGAAGGATAAGTTCCTAAAGACATTGATCCCAAAGAAGAAGAACATGTGTTCTAAAAGGAATTCCTGGACATGACTGAGATGGTGAAGATACTCTACCAAGAAATGAATGAAAGGCTTGAAGGAGAAGGGTTGAAACACCACAAGGAAGGAGAGGGTTCTTCAGGCGGAAAGAAAAGTGATGACAAGTCAAATAAAGAACATGGAGGAAATGGTGATCCACCGTGCCCAGATTCATCCTCCTCCTCTACATCGTCATCATCTAGTTTGGTGAATCAATCTCAGAAGTAAAAAAACACTAGTAAAAGTTCATTTTTAAATATTGATGTTAAGTTTGAGTTGCCTATGCTTAATGCTGAGGTCAATGCAGAGAAATTTCACAATTGGATAAGGCAGTTGGAGGTTTACTTGTGGGTACATAACCTTCATGATGATGACACCAAGATTCAGCTAGCCTCTTTGAGAATGGATGGTGCAGCATTGGTATGGTGGGAAGCCCAAACCAAGGATGAGATTAGAAAACATGGTAAGATCACTTTATCATGGGCTAATTTTATTTCTACAATTAAAAAGAAATTTTATCCATTAGCTCATTTACAAAAGGATATCATGAATTGGCAAAGTTTTAGACAATTTAAGGGACAAAATGTACAAGATTACACCCAAGAGTTTAGATGAAGGGTTATTTTACTAGGAATTGATTTTCATAGCCAAGAGAGTTTGCTAAAATATATAGGTGGTTTACACAACTATTTTATATATACTATCCTTATGTTCAATCCTACTAGTCTAGATGAGTTTTATGTCCAAGCCACACATTTAGAGGCTAGAGGTAAACAATATTTTTATGGCAATGAGGATAGTGAATTTAAAGGAAAAGGGAGAAAGAGAAATGAAAACTCTAGAAAAGATAATGGAAAATTATTTGTAAAAATTGTTCCAAAACAAGCCATGATGAAGACCATTGTTGGAAACTTCATCCGAAGTTGAAACCAGAAAAAATCAAAACCAAACATAAGGCCAAAGAAAAAGGAAAGACGGTTGCAATAGCTCAACATAACTTAGGGTCTAAATCAGGAGATGAAACTAAAACCATAGCTATGGCACTAAAGAAAATAAAGGGGAAATATATTTTAAATGAAACAAATCCGAGTTGTAGCATTTCAAACTATCACAAAGAAGCTCCAAATGAGGAGAGGAGGATTGCGTTGTTTCATGTGAGGATCATTTCAAAACACACAAAGATAGACACACTATTTGATAGTGGGTCACAAGAGAACCTCATATTAGAATACTTAGTCAAGAAGCTGAATCTTGAAACCATCCGACATCCTAAACCTTATCCTCTTGGTTGGATTTGCAAGGATGCAAATTTACAAGTTTCAAGGAAGTGCATGTTGCGCTTCACCATAACAGCTCATTATATTGACATGGTTGAATTAGATGTGGTACCACTTGACATTACAGGTGTGGTGTTGGGTAGTCCTTACTTTTATGACAAGAAATCTATCCATGAGAACAAGTACCATTTATTCAAGGATGGCAAGGAGTTTATTGTGAGAGCACATCGGAAGAAGCTATAATTTTCTTTAGTGAATGTAGGGCAGTTGAAAAGGCTTATCAATGCAAGTGAAAATTTGACTTTGTTGATGATTAAGAAAAAATATTTTGTACATAATCCTTTTCATGTTGTTGTTGATGTAAATAATCAGTTGTTTCAGTCTGAAAGCAAGTCATTTTTGGAAGAAGATGACAAGAAGTTGCAGCAAGTTTAATTGGTGTCGATTGGTGCAGAAAACAAAGTTTCAGTGCAAAGTGGTGCAAAAATACAACAGAGGATAAAGCATGCAAGAAAAGAGGGCACAAATCTTAGCATGGATCAATGCTGGTTTCAAAATGGCAGGGTACTACGACGAGAAAACTTGGTCAGGAATCGACACAAGTACATGGCTCATTCGGTAAAAAATCGCCATGATGATAGTTGGCAAGGTGAATCTTATTTTCAGTTTCCTTTGAAGGTAGACCATTGTAGGAGCAATATGTTTTCTGCAAATTTCATTTTTTGTTCTACAAGTTTCAAAAATTTTCATCATGACACAGTCAAAGTTAGCAACAGTTGGTCAACAAATTCAAGGAAGAATTTGTTTTTTTATGAGAAGCTCAATTGAATGAAATCAAGGATATTTCAGTGGATCAAGGTTGGAAGAGTGGAGAATTATTCTCCTGATCTTTAGTTTCTATAGTCCAAAGAGATTTTGGGAACCAAAGGTTTCCCATTGGGTAGGTGTGATCAGGATATCATGTCCAAGTTAAGAAAATTTCTCAAAAATGGAAGTGCTCATAAATGGTTGCAATCTAAATGACCGAAAAGGTCTCATCGCTGCGATTCTGTCACCGTGAATGGTTATCAAAACCAAGGTCGTATGTGAAAGTTACTGAGGTTTGAAATCATCCAATGAATTCCAAAACATGACTTTTTAATTAAATTGACTATGTTATTTTTTTAAAAAAAGGGAAAAGTTAATTTTTTTATTATATTTGAGGGCCTATTAGAGGGTACCACATGGCTTTCCTAGAGGCTACCATGTGGTCCCAGGTCAAAGGGTTTAAATGGCATAAAATTGGTTGGTTAAGGGTTTTGAACCCTCAACCCAACAACATGGGTAGAAAGACCCAACCGGCACCTTACATGAGTTGGTTGATAAATCAGGCAGGCAATAAACATTGAGTCAGGTCGACTAACGGATGGGTGAAGAAATTTGGGGACCATCCCCTCAGTGCTAGCCACTGTTGCAATGTGACCACAAACAACGAACCACAGGCTTAAAGCCTTTGCATAGGTGGATATTTTTCAAGGGGCTAGCCCTGACCTCAATGTAACCAGCAGTGGCGACTAGGGGCGCAACATTTAACTGTAACCGTATAGTTCAGACCTCATGTGGCCAAGTGATCATATCAAATTAAATGTTCAAATAATATGTGGGTTAGAAGGCAGTTTAGGCAGAGGTCGAAATGTAACCACTCCCGCCTAGCATTAAAATTAACCACTAACCATTTCCGCCATATTTGGAGCGTGGCACCAAATCCAGTGTGATTTTCCATTCTGGTGGAGTTAACTGAAGTTCTCCAACTTTTAGTGTGGTTTTTGGGGGACATTGGGCTTTTTTGTTTTGCAGAAGTCATAACTCTCTCATTATTGAGAGAAATTGTGTGCAAAAATATTCAATTTTGGCTTTCTTCAGCATTCTGAAGAGTTTGGAATAGGTTTCAGAGTGAACAGAGATGATCTACAATAGATTTTTCTTCACAGAAGAGGAAGGAGCCATCAGGGCCATCGTGGAGAAGGCACTGTATTGGTTGTATTTCACTATTTAAGGTGAAACAAAAGCCATTTCTAGCTATTTTCTATATTTTGAAGTCAAATTTATAGTTTTTTTTTCGTTTTTAGGCATATTTTTCACTGTGTAACCATTTTGGGCAAATTAATAGAGCAAGGACATGCCATTGGGGAGCCTTGGACTGGTATATGTAGCCCAGGAGGGGTGAACTGCCTCAAAAATTTGTTGTGTTACGTTATGGTGAATTTTACTTACTGTATATTTCTGTTGTGATATGTTAAACAATAAATTTAATTAACAAATCCTCACACATAAAACTCAGAAACAAACCAAAACTACTTTGTTTAACCTGCAAGTCATGGAGAACACTTTGCACACTAAATTATTTTAGAATGGATAATTTGCATAACATTACAAATAGTTCCATTTTTAAATCAAACATCCAAGCATTCATAGTGATGTTGCTTTTTGATCCTTCGATGTCAGCCCTTCCTATCATTGTTTAGCAAAATTCACCAAGTGTTGGATTTTTCACCCACGAATAGGGAACGTGTGTTGGGTTTAGCCCATTGTGAGACAGGTTATTTTTACCCTACTGATGAACCACACTACAAGAGTAATTCAAATTAGTACGATAGGAAGTACTGATTCACAAAATTGGTCATCACACTTGGTTGAAAAGCAAGTGGCACAAAGCTACCATGTGTCGCATTATGACTGAATACCTCTAAGTCAAAATCCACACTAGAAACGATGCATGTCACTCTTCAGCTGTATCTTGACCCAAAATAGGGGCATCTCTTTGTCGCCCCTAGGGGCCTGTGTCATTTTCAAATTGTGGTCGTGAAGCATCTCGGTTGGGGAAGCTTTGAATATCAATTTCAAATGGTCATTGAAAATAATCCTTTGTATATGACTTAAATACGTGATGGGGTATTGTAAGTGGCAGAGTGGCCTTGCTGCCATGATCCACTAATATTCAGCCCTTGGTCGCCTCCATTTGGAGCTTGAATCTTATCACTTTATTCAAAATTTGGAAAATTATCGCCGTTGCACCTTTTACCCCCCGTCCTTCATTCAAACATTTTTTCTTTTGTTCGCATATCAAAAATGCATTTCTTGGGGGTAGGAAATTTGGGGTTTCCATGTGATGAATACAAGAGAGATTTCCAATTTGTGGAACTTGTTATTGGTGGTTACATGTCATGGCATGTCCAAAATATTTATCGCCCAAGTTCGGGGAACATGGCGGGTGTGCTTCCATTTCGCGGCATGGTGTAAAACCAACCTAATCCTGCGAAACTTGGGTTTTTTGTGTCCTCCCATGCTCCTGAGGTGTTATCACTCAGTAATTTCTCAAGGTTAAAGAAATAATTCACCGAGGTAACCAAAAACCTACTTTTAAACTCTAGGATCTAGCCTTCCTAGGGTTCAGAGAGGGATCTCTCTGTTAGATTTAACTTTGTTTTGATTATAAGATATTAGGCTAGTTATGATTGTGAAATTTGGTTATAATTTGGTTTGGTTTGGTGGAAAAAATCACTTAATGAGATGGATAATGGGAAATCTGTTTTTCCATTGGGCTACAGAGTCAAAATTCAAGCATACAGAACTAGGATAAAGGTCAAAAAGTCAAAAGTTTTCAGGGCAAGATAGATAAGTCTTTGAATATCTTGGAAGGATGTTTGGTGAAGTGGTTTGAATGGGATAAAGAGAAATGAAGGTTTCTTTGATCTAGAAAAATGAAGGAGTAGATAGAGGAAAAATGAAAGAGGAAGTAATTAAGGGTTCCCTACTCTGGAAATCAGCAGAAAACATCAAAATTTGGAAAACTATCATCGTTGCACCTTTTGCCCCCTGTCCTTCATTCAAAGATTGTTTCTTTTGTTTGAATCTCAAAAATGCATTTCTTGCTTGGGGCCAGGAAATTTTGGGTTTTCATGCGACAACTTCCAGAGAGATTTCCAATTTGTGGAATTTTTTGTTGGTGGTTACATGTCACGGCATGGCCAAAAGCTCCACCACCCAAGTCTAGGGAACATGGCCGGTGTGCTTCCATTTCACAACACGGCGTAAAACCAACCCAAACCTATGAAAATTGGGGTTTTTGTGTCCTCCCGCATCCCCGAGGTGTTATCACTTAGTAATTTCTCAAGGTTAAAGAAATAATTCACAGAGGTTACCACAAACATACTTTTAAACTCTAGGATCTAGCCTTCCTAGGGTTCAGAGAGGGCTCTCTCTATACGATTTAACTTTGTCTTGAGTATAAAATATTAGGTTAGTTATGATTGTGCAATTTGGTTTGGTTTGGTGGGAAAACCCACTTAATGAGATGGATAGTGGGAAATCTATTTGTCCATTGGGCTAAGGAGTCAAAAGTCAAGCAGATAGAACTAGGATCAAGGTCAAAGTCAAGTGTTTTTAGGGTAAGATAGATAAGTCTTTGAAGATATTTGAAGGCCATTTGGTGAAGTGGTTTGATTGGGATAAAGAGTAATGAACGGTTATTTGATCTGGAAAAAGGAAGGAGTAGATAGAGGTCAAATGGAAGAGGGAGCAATTAAGGGTCCCCTACTCTGGAAATCAGCAGAAAACATAGAAATGATAAATAGTAAAGGCATGGTGCTTTTAAAAAATCCTAAAATAATACTCCTATTTATTCAGTCAAATTTAGAATACATAATGGATACATGAAAACATGTGAAGATAAACAATGACAAATAGAAAGTGCTTCACTTCAATGGCTCATCACATGAATCCTGAAATATGATGCTAGTTGATTTGATCTAGTATGCTACTCAAAATTTGCAACAAAAAGCTTCCAAGTCCAATAAAAATGACTATATAATTTTTCAGCAATTTATTCCACAATAATACTTCAAAGAGTGAAGTATTTATACAAATTCTAAACTAGAATATCTTGGAAAAATATCAATATTGGTTTACAAATATCTCAAACTATTTTACATAAATTAAAACTTAATAAAAGGACACTAAAAAATAACAAATATATTTGGCACTATACTTATGGATTTATTGTGACAAAGAAGAGAATTTGAATTTGATATCAAATCTTAGTTGATGATGAGGCATCCAAGTCACTAACTTTCTCCTTCCTTTGTGCATTTTGCTCCAGAAATTCTGCAAAATCAGGGTCCAATGATACCTTTTTATTTCTCAATATGAAATAGATATGTGAAGAGTGAAATAATTTTTTTAGATACATATGTTTCTAAGATAAACCTATCTCCATTTCCCAAAATTCAATTTTAGTTGTTCACCATATGCTCTGCAACAATATGTGTAAAACAGAACTTTACATAGTCTGAACAATAGGCTGTCAAGATGTGCATGTATCTCTCATTCTGTAATAACTGTGCATAAAGTGAGATAAATTTTTGTAACTTATCATATTAGGAACATAAACCTCCATTTTGTCAAAATTAATCTTGGATTGGCCGCAATAGTTTCTAAAAAGAAATGACTTAAATAGGAAATTTCTACAAAAATGTCCCTTCATGCTCTGTTTTCATCTTTTAACCTTATTGTTCTTTTAACTGTTTTTACTTTCACTTTGGATAAGCTTCATTGTTTTTGGTGAAAGTATTTTCATCTCTATTTACCATTAATACCTCTGTATTTACTTTTACATTTTACCTTCACTGTGACTTTTATCTGATACACTTTAACTTTGATGATATTTGACATTTCTGTTTTCACTATCACTGTGAATTATTATTTCACTTTTACCATTTAATATGTAATTTCATCATTATGATCTCTCTCTGAATTCGATTTAATCTGTTCTTTGTATAATTTTTTTTTTCAATGAAGCTTTTGAATTAAAATCGGAGAATTTGGAGCAAACAATTTTGTCAACTAGTATTGAAACTGTTGGCCCAATTTCATATTCTTGGAATAATCTACAAAAAATCAAACAATTTTTTAATAATACTCTGGTCTTAAGGGAAGCCAGTAATGACTTTAGGGAACAGGGAATATAGAGAAAGGATTTCTAGCCATAGTAGGGGTTTTCTCACAATTTTTACCATTAGATCTTAGGAGCTCTTTTTTAGGTTTTTTGTACACTTCTGTAACCTTAGGCTGTTTACAGAAGGTATTCTTGGTGTGAAAGAGGTCTATTGAACATTTATAGATAGAATATGCTTTCTTCTAGTTTTAACCTTCAAATTTAGCTTTCAAACTGATCTTAAAACTCTTTACAATTTCAGGAAAAAGTAGAACCATGGTTTTCTTCTCTTCTTGGATAAATTGGATATTAAATGGTTTAATTCAGGTGTAGAAGGATTATGTGATTATTTACAAAGGGTTTCTTTAATCAAAGGAGTATTTAAAGTCTATGAAAGTCTAAAAATACTCCAATTTTGATTTAAAAACATATTACACTATCAAACTGGGGTTTTATCAGAATTTTACAGCGAATTATTTCTTTGCAGCTAAAATAGGTATTTCTGTGGGAAAAATAGGGTTTAGTAGGTTTGAATTTCTTTCAGAAATACTCTTTTCAATGATAAACAGGTCGTTTTTCTATGAAGAATGCCTGTGTATGCAGTTATTTGGGTCTTTAACTGATTTTCGAGGTGTCAGACAGGTTCTGATGGCTTTTGAAGGTCTTTGGAAGTAGAATTTGAAGCTTCCAATGGTTTTAATAGCATCTCCAATGGATTTTTTCAGGTTCTCTGGGCATAAAGTAGTGTACTAGGAGCTTTGTTTCTTCAGTCAGGATGGATAAATGAACTGAAAATGTAGAAAAATATTTAATGCGTGCATATGGAAGGTTTATATAAAATTTTAGGTTTAAAGAGTATGCATTTAATGGCGGTCATATTAGAGCAGAGGTGGTTTTCAAGCTTCAAAGGCAAAAAATGGTAAGTGGTTATCGCATTGGTTTAAATTTGTAAGTAGTTTTCGATGGATCGAATGCGATCCTGTGAAATGCTGCTAAGTGGAGGATAGATAAGAGAGCCAAACTACACATTTTGCAAATTTTTGAAATCGTTAATGTTCACACAAGTCAAAATGCAATACAGTGTTTTTATCATTGTATCAGAGGATAGGGAAGCAAACGACTGAGATTAACTTATAAAGCTGCTTGACGGTGGGGCATGGGGCCCAAGTTTGCTTGTATTATGTGATCGGTTTAGTTAACGTTTAAAACATAGTTTTAGCATAAACCAATGTATTTATTTAGATTGGCGGGGAGATATTTATATCTTTTATAAAATATTTACAATTTTTTTATGATCATTTGGGGTGGGTTTAATGTTTTTAACCTATGGGGAAAGGGTAGGGTTTATTTCGGCACACATGGGGTAATTAAAACCATAGGTTAAAATAAAATAATCGGTTTTTAGGGATATTTAACTAAAATGAGTTAATAAAATATAAGGGAAGGGGTATTATAAAGGGATTTAATATTTTATGTTAAAAATTAATATGAAATGAAAGGTAAATGAATGAAAATACATAGAATTAAATTAAGTAAAGTGTAAAATATGCATTTTAGCATCAAATTATCCCATTTTGATATTTGCACATAAACTTAGGATAAATTGTATTTTGTGGGTTTTTTAGTGTTTTTGGATGAAATGAGATTAATTAAGAGCGGATTTTACTTTTTCTACGAAAAAAGATGTTTTACTTAGGAAAAGCGTTTGTTTTTTGGAAGAGGGTGAATTTATTGAAGAAATGGGTTTTCATGAAGGGAATCCAATACTTTAACCAATCAGTCATTAAGCCTTGGGTCTGGTCCCAACAGAGGTCAGAGAAATGCTCTGAGCCTCTTTAACTGAAGGTTTTGAATACTAGATCATTGTGGGAGGGAATTTTCCCGATGATGCTTTATTACATTCCTTGCACAGCTGCTTTCTACCTACCCATCATTATTCTAACATTTTTTACTTCATTTTCATGGGTGTATTTAAGCTTGCAACCCTAAATCCATTTTTCTTTTAAAGCATAAAACTGTCTAATTCTAACCTTATTTCATCCGAGGGCTTAGATTAAACTATTGAGCTCCTCATTTATTCTCTAACTATCTACTGATTTGTCAAGTTTAAATAGTTTGACATATCTTTATTCTCTATCTAAAACATGAAATTTAAGTCATGAGAGGTCAAGTTTAAGTTGTTTGACCCTCATGGATTGTGGCATTTAGGACAAGCTGTGCACAATATTATTTGAAAAAGTAAACTAAAGTAGTGGCATTTAAACTTGCAAATCTTTCATGATATATTTTTGATGGGGTTCATATTTAATATTCTTTGGATTTTTGTTTCCTTTTTTCCTTTGATTATTCTTTTGGGACATACCCTCTTTCCATTTTTTAATTTGGGAATACATTTGCAGAAAACAAAGGGTATGTACAATAATTCAAGATTTTAACAGTGTCAATTCAAAATTATGAATCCTATATTTATAGGATCCTAACAGTGGCTTCACATGGGGATGGAATCTCCTTATGGATGTCAAGAACACCGTAGAATAGTAGCCTGGTCCATTGGGACAATCCCAAACATGCATTTTGTTTGTTATAAAATCTTTGTGACTGAAACTCTTGAACGTAAATTTACATCCTTTTCTACAAAATAAAATTTTCTCTAAGAATAAAAGGTGCTGCAACCTTCAAACCAAACTACTAAATCATAAATATCTTAGTGCTTTTCCCTTGGCTTCAAATCTTAATGAATTATTTCAAAAGTAGCTCAAAAATGAAAACTTAAATACGCTGAAATCCTACCTACTTACTCTAATCAGTTGTCCAACCGTTGGTTAGGTAAAATTAAATATACAATGCAACCATTCAATCATTATATACAATGAGGCATTTTGTTGCATGTGCTTATTGATTGTCAAAACTGTAATTCTGCAACCTTTTAGAAACTTGTCAACAAATGAGAGGATAAGGAAATACTTGATTTCCTTTGTTGACTCTAGAAAATTTTCAAAAGGATCTTCCAATATATATACATTAATGTTTAACCGATCCAAAAAACTATACATATGTTCTGGATGGCCTCCATGCCATGAAACTAAAATGTTATTTTCATCTTTATCTCCTGCAAACTTTCAGATAACATTTGTGATGATATTCCTACTGATGGAAATGTCTATTTGAGGAGACTTTTATCATCTTGATTTTAAAACTCACAGTTAGTTAATGGAGGTAGACTTTGAACGTATTCAATATCCAACATATCTGTAATTGGATCATGAAAAAATTGGGAAAATTGTTGCAACCTATGGCATATAGAACTCCATGGGACTTCATAAACTTCAACAAGTTGCTCATACTTTTCTTTAAAGATATTATACCACATTTCCTTTAAAATATGAAATGATTCAAAACATAGTGGTGTGGAACTTTCTTGTGTCATTTGATCAGATGTTTCAATAAAATTTAATAATTGTAATTGTGAAACTAAAGAATCCTGATCAGGATTTTCATTTACTTCTTTCTTGCTAGTCACTATTCTTAAATATTGTTGATTATTGATGGCATGAAAGTTGTTTCTAATGAACTAAAATGAAGAAAAACAAAGAGTTAAAGAATCTTTACTTATTTCCAAATTTTTTTCTCTTTCTTCCTCACTCTCATAGATGATTTGAATTAGCTGATTACTGTCTTCAATCTGTTGAAACTACATTTCTTAATCCTGCAAAATATATTTTGATTTATCTGTAAAGTTAGCTTGAATTTGGAGAACATAATTGTCATCATACTGATCATAGTTGGGCACATCATTAAATGAAGGAATGTCATCAAACATACACATTAAATTGATAGAATTCTCTTTCACATATTGATCTGTAAATCCATATTCTAATCTATGATAGTTGGAATTAGCAGGAATTTGTTCATGGCTATCAACATCTTCTATTTCGTCATCGTGGTTTTGAACAAAAAAATATTTTTTCATGGTGATCTTCTATATCATTTCTTCTATTTTACTTACCAAAAGGCTGAGTTTTACCTCTGCAATGTTTTTCTTCTCTTCTTCAACTTTCAACTTTTCATTCTTGATTTGCAGATTAACTTCTACATCAACTACAATGTTCTACATCTGTACAAGTGTTTCTGGATCTCTTTCTCTTAACTGAAATTATATTTCTGGATCAAAGGCACTTGGATAATGTAAGAGTGTTGAATCATGAGGAGGTCTTATATTTTCTGGCATTGAATAATATAACTGATTAAATCTGTCAAAAATTTGTTTTATTGTTTCATTTGGATGTCTTTTTAACTGATTATATTCTTCTATGATCACAAAAATATTTACTTTAATTATCCATCTGTCAAGAAAATTTTTGGAAATATGTTGGAAATCTGAGATGCTTGCATTAGGAAGATTCTTGAACCAACTCTTTATTCTATTTTGCAAATAAAGAGCCAAGAGTATGATTCTAACATCATCTTCATCAATCTCAAATAAATCTAGATAATTTTCAAAACCTTTATGTTTTTGGGCAGTGGTGTTATTATTTTCTCCATCAAATCTAGGAAGATGTTTGTAGTAATTATCAAGAAAATTGTGGAGTATAGGAGGTAAAATGAGGGGCTTATATCTATCTGGAACTTTATATGGTACATGAATATGTATAGGGATTGTAAGATCAGTCTTGATTATTTGAGGCTTCTTAATTAAAAAATGATCATCATTATATTCAGAAGAAAGCTGCTCAAAGAGATTAAGAGAATTAGTACTTACAATCTTCAAAGGAAAATAATTAAAAACTAATCTAAGATATTCTATAAATACAATAAACATTGAAAAAATTTCTTCATGCGAAAGAAAATAATGTCTTGGATTAAGATCCAAGTTGAAAGCCTGATATTTGCATATTGTTCTTTCAGGTTCATTCCTCCAGTGGAAACTTGATTGTGAAATTTATTTAGAGTCGCCAGGTGGATGATTTTAATATTTGTGTGTCTCGTCACTGTCCACCATCATAGATCATATCTAAACTTGTAAAATATTTCCGAAGAAAATGTTATTTTCCCTAGTATGGTTTCCAATATGTTATCACTTAGTCATTTCTCAAGGTTAAAAAAAGAATTCACGGAGTTAACCACAAACCTACTTTTAAACTCTAGGATATAGCCTTCCTATGGTTCAGAGGGGGCTCTCTCTGTAAGATTTAACTTTGTTTTGATTATAAGATATTAGGATAGTTATGATTGTGAAATTTTCTTTTGATTTGGTTTGGTTTGGTGGGAAAAATAACTTAATGAGATGGATAGTGGGAAATATGTTTGTCCATTGGGCTAAGGAGTCAAAATTCAAGCAGACAGAACTAGGATCAAGGTCAAAAAATCCAATTTTTTTAGGGCAGGATAGATAAGTCTTTGAAGATCTTAAGAGGCTATTTTCTGAAGTGGTTTGATTAGGATAAAGAGAATTTAAGGGTTCATTGATCCAGAAAAAGGGAGTATATAGAGGTCAAATGAAAGAGGGAACAATTAAGGGTCCCCTACTATGGAAATCAGCAGAAAACATAGAAACGATAAATAGTAAAGACATGGTGATTTTAAAAAATCCTGAAATAATACTCCTGTTTATTCATTAAAATTTAGAATACATAATGGATGCATGAAAACATGAAAAGATAAACAGTGACAAGTAGAAAGTACTTCACTGCAATGGCTCATCACATCAATCTTGAAATATGATGCTAGTTGATTTGATCCAGTCTGCTACTCGAAATTTGCAAAAAAAAGCTTCCAAGTCCAAAAAAAATGAATATAGAAATATTCATCAATTTATTCCACAATAATAATTCAAAGAGTGAAGTATTTATACAAATTCAAAACTAGAATATCTTGAAAAAATATCAAGATTGGTTTATAAATATCTCAAATTGTTTTACAAAACTAGAAATTAATAAAAGGAAAGTAAAAAATAATGAATATATTTGGAGCTATACTTATGGATTGATGGTGACAAATAATATAATTCAAATTTCATATCAACTCTTAGTTGATGATGAGGCATCCAAGTCACTAACTGTCTCCTTCCTTTGCACATTTTTCTCTAGAAATTCTGCAAAATTGGGATTCAATTATACCTTTGTATTTCCCAATCCGAAATAGATATGTAAAAAGTGAAAGAGTGTTTTTTATATAAGTAATTTACTAAGATAAACCTATCTCCATTTCCCAAAATTCATTTTTAGTTGTTCACCATATGCTCTGTAAAAAGATGTGTAAAACAGAGCTTTGCATAGTCTGAAAAATAGGCTTTCAAGATATGCATGTATCTCTCATTCTGTAAGACCTGTACGTAAAGTGAGATAGGTTGTTGTAAGTTAGAATATTAGGAACATAAGCCTCCTCTATTTTGTAAAAAATCATCTTTTATTGGCCACAATATTTTCTGCAAAACAATGACTTAAATAGGAAATTTCTGCAAAAATGTCTCTTCATGATCTGTTTTCATTCACTTTGGATAAACTTCATTCTTGTTGATTAAATCATTTTCATCTCTATTTACCATTACTGCCTCTATATTTATTTTTTATTTTTACCTTGACTGTGACTTTTATCTAATACACTTTAATTCTGATGATCTTTTGATTGTTCTGTTTTCACTATCACTGTGAATTATTATATCACTTTTACCATTTACTATGTAATTTCCTCATTCTGATCACTCTCTAACTTTGATTTAATCCTTTCTTTGTATACAAATTGTTTGTTCAATGAAGCTTTTGAACTAAAATTTGAGAATTTGGAGCAAACAATTTTGTCAACTAGTATTGAAACTGTTGGCCCAATTTCATATTCCAGGAATAATCTGCAAAAAATAAAACAATTTGTTAATAAAACCCTGGTCTGAAGGGAAGTCAGTAATGACTTTAGGGAACAGGGAATATAGTGAAAGGAGTCCTAGCCATAACAAGGGTTTTCTCGCAATTTTGACCTTCAGATCTTATGAACTCTTTTTTTAGGTTTTTTGTACACTTCTATAATGTTAGACTGTTTACAGAAGGTATTTGTGGTGTGACATAGGTCTATTGAACATTTAGAGATAGACTAGGCTTTCTTCTAGTTTTAAACTTCAAATTTAGCTTTAAAACTGATCTTCAAAATATTTACAAGTTCAGGAAAAGGTAGAACCAGGGTTTTCTACTCTTCTTGGATAAACTGGATTTAAAATGGTTTTACTCAGGCACTGAAGGATTCTGAGGTTAATTACAAAGGTTTTCTTTAATCAAGGGAGTCTTTAAAGTATATGAAAGGCTAAAACTACTCCAATTTTGATTTAAAAATATATTACAATATCAAACTGGGGTTTTATCAGAATTTTATAGCGAATTATTTCTTTGCAGCTAAAATAGGTATTTATGTGGGAAAAATAGGCTTCAGTAGGTTTGAATTTCTTTCAGAAATACTCTTTTCAATGACAAATAGGTCCTTTTTCTATGAATAATACCTATGTATGTAGGTATTTGGGTCTTCAACTGAGTTTCGAGGTGTTAGACAAGTTTTGATGGCTTTTCAAGGTCTTTGGAAGTAGAATTGGAAGCTTCCAGTGGGTTTAACAGCATCTGCAATGGCATTTTTCAGGTTCTCTGGGTGTAAAACAGTGTACCAGGAGCTTTATTTCTTCTGTCGAGATGGATAAATGCACTAAAAATGTAGAAAAGGGTTTAATGGGCACATATGGAAGGTTTATATAAAGTTTTAGGTTTAAATAGTATGCATTTAGTGGCGGTCATATCAGAGTGGAGGTGGTTTTCAGGCTTCAAAGGCGAAAAAAAGTAAGTGGTTATCGCGTTGGTTTAAAGTGGTAATTGTTTTTTGTTGGATCAAAGGCGATCCAATGAAAAATGGTGCATGGAGGAGAGATAAGAGAGCCAAACCACCCATTTCACAAATGTTTGAAATGGTTAATGTTCACGCAAGTCAAAATGCGATACAGTGTTGTGATCGTCGTATCATCGAATAGGGAAGCGAATGGATGGGATTAAATTATAAAGTTGGTCGATGATGGGGCATGGGGCCTGGGTTTGCTTGTGTTATGTGATGGGTTTAGTTAACGTTTAAAACATAGTTTTAATGTAAACCAATGTACTTATTTTGATTGGCATGGAGATATTTATATATCGTATAAAACATTTACAAAAGTTTTATGATCACTAGGGGCGAGTTTAATGTTTTTAACCTATGGGGAAAGGTCTAGGTTTATTTCGGCACATGGGGCAATCAAAACCATAGGTTAAAATAAAATAATGGGGTTTTAGGAATATTTAACTAAAATGAATTAATAAAATATATGGGAAGGGGTATTATAAAGGGATTTAATATTTTATGTTAAAAATTAATATGGAATGAAAGTTAAATGAATGAAAATACATAAAATTAAACTAAGTAAAGTGTAAAATAGGCATTTTAGCATAAAATTATCCCATTTTGATATTTACACATAAACTTAGGATAAATTGTGTTTTGTGGGTTTTTGAGTGCTTTTGGATGAAATGAGATTAATTAAGAGGGGATTTTACTTTTTATAAGAAAAAAGGTGTTTTAGTTAGGAAAAGGGTTTGTTTTTTGGAAGAGGGTGAATGTGCTGAGGAAATGGGTTTTCATGAAGGGAATCCAATACTTTAAACAAACAGTCATTAGGCCTTGTGTCCAGTCCCAAAATAAGTCAGAGAAATGATCTGAGCCTCTTTGATTGAAGGTTTTGAATATTGAATCATTGTGGGGGAGGGGAAATTAGTAATTTTCCTGAAAATGCTTCATTACACACCTTGCACACCTACTTTCTACCTACCCATCATTATTATAACATTTTTTACTTTATTTGGATGGGTGCATTTAAGCTTGCAACCATAAATCCATTTTTATTTTAAAGCATAACACTATCTAATTCTAACCTTATTTCATCCGAGGGCTCAGATTTAATTATTGAGCTCCTCATTTATTCTCTAAATATCTACTAATTTGTCAAGTTTAAACAGTTTGAAATATCTTTATTCTCTATCTAAAACATGAAATTTAAATTATGAGAGGTCAAGTTTAAGTTGTTTGACCCTCATGGATTGTAGCATTTAGGATAAGCTGCACACAATCTTATTTGCAGAAGTAAACTAAAGTAGTGGAATTTAAACTTGCAACAATTTCATGATCTATTTTTGATGGGGTTCATATTTAATCTTCTTTTGATATTTGTTTCTTTTTGACCTTTGATTGTTGTTTTAGGACATACCCTCTTTTCATTTTTTAATTTGGGAATACATTTGTAGAAAGCAAAGGGTATGTACAATATTTCAAGATTTTAACAGAGTCAATTCAAAATTAGGAATCCTATATTTATAGGACCATAACACAAGGGAAACACACTAGGGAAATTAGGGTTTCCATGTCGCGTCATGGGAAATATCTTCGCCCAAGTTAGGGATCATGGGGATTGGGGATTCGATTTCACAGCACATAGTGGAGGGTCACACCCAATCCTAGAAAACTTGGGGTTTCCATGTGCCACCCCTGATGGAAACCGCGAGTTTCCATATTTTACAAAATACTATAAACTGGGGTCTTTTTCTGAATCCCTGATGCGGGAACTTAGGGTTCCCATGATGATGGAAACCGCCACCCGATTCTAGGGAAATTAGGGTTTTTTCCATGTCATGGCACATAAAAACCCACTACCCAAGTTAATGAAACTTGGGGGTTTCCATTTCGCCACATGATAGGTAACTGACCCAATTTGGAGAAACTTGGGGTTTCCATTTCGTGGCACAACTGAAATTTCCCAAGTCTAAGAAACCTAGGGTTCCCATGTCCCACTGCGATGGAAACCACAACCCCATCATAGGGAACTTGGGGGTTCCATACCATGGTGTGACGGAAACTGCTACCTAATTATGTGGAACTTGGGGTTTCCATGCCACACCACAGCTAAAAGTGCTGCCCAAGTATGGGAAATTTCAAGTTTCCATGTCATGGCGTGACAAAAACCACCGCCCAAGTCTGCAGAGCTCGGGGGTTCCCATTTTTTGGCATGACAGAAACTGCCCAATGATGGGAAACTAGGGGATTTCCATGTCCCACCATGACAGAAATTGTGACCTCGGTGTGGGGAAATCGGGTTTCCATGTCAAGGCACGATGGAGAACTACCCAAGTCTGTGGAACATTGGGGCCTCTATTTCGTGGCACGAGGGAAACTGCCTAATTCTGGGAACCTTGAGGTTTCCATCTCCCTCACCGATGAAAACCACAACCCTGATAGGGGGAACTTGGGTTTCCATGTCACGTCATGACTGAAATCGCCCAAGTTTATGGAACTTGTGGTTTTCATTACGCGAGAAGATGAAGAACCTCCCAATTCTGGAACACTTGGGGCTTCCATTTCATGGTGCAATGGAATCCGCTTCCTTGGTCTGTCTCTAGAGCTTGGGGTTTTCATGCCTCGTTGTGATGGAAGCCACGTCCAAGTGTGGGGAAGGTTGGTTTTCCTTGCCTCGTCGTGAGGATAGATGCCCAACTATGTGAAATCTAAGGTTTCCATGTCCATTCTCAATGGAGAATGCCCAAGTATAAGTCCATCACGACGGAAACCACCTCTATAAGACCCACGAGATGAGGATGATGACCAAGGGTGTTGGAAGAATTTAGTGGACATGAGATGAACAACGGTCAATGAAGTGACTAAAACTGTGATGATAGGTTAGACGGCCACACCAACGGACAAAAATAACATTCAAGTATTATGCGACGTTATCATGGTGACCGTGCAACATTCAGGAGTGACGTGCATAAACGCATCCAACAATAGCTAAGTGTTTTCTTGGATATTTATAGGCTAGTTGTGGTGGAAAGACGATTTTAAGGAGGAAATGTTACAACATAACCAAGGATTTATGGGAATTTAGTGGGTTCGCCTTATATGGGTCAAGCCCCACCCATGGAAGTAATGTGTGGGAAAATGCACATATAAAAGGAGGACATGCGATGGATGATAAAGGAAAGAAAGAAGGACATCAACATCTTGTTGATTCCACCTTTGGAAAGCTAATGTGTGAGGTAGAGTGAAGGTCAAGGGTGGAGGGAAAAGGCACAACAAGGAAACAGAGTCTGGGCTGAGTCGGGTAAAAATGCGTTCAACATTCACTCACAAGTGGATTCAGATTCCTTCCACAGGGTGTGTGCAGAACAGTGTTCAGGGCAGGGTCGAGTTAGGTTCGTGTAGTGCATCCATGTTCAGGACATGTAGAATAGTGTTTGAAGGCTCAGAGGTCGTTCATCAGGGTTGGGTCATGTCGAACATGACCCGAACATGTTTCAGAAATGTGTGCAAACCATGACCTCATTGACCTGTGTGCAGAAATGTGTTCAGGGTGTCGACGGCATCTCTGGCCCGAGTGACTCACTTGAAATAGAATTCATGTAGACTTTAGAAACATGTTCTAAAAGGGAATTTTGGGGTTCCTTTGGATTATTTGCACTGTTGAGAAGTTTTTGAGTCTAGACTAAGGTACAAGCACATTTGGTAAGAAGCATAAATGGTTTATGTAGTCTTGTTTTTATAATTATTGCAGATTGTACATATTTATTGAAACATAATATCATGCAGAATTATTAACGAGAGTTTTCCATCCCTTGAATGTATGACCATTCATGTGGTTTGATATTGATGTTTATTGTTGTTTTATTTCCGCACAGGAACACTTTGGAAGATTAATTAAACAAGTGTTGAGTTAGGCGAATTCTACTTTTTGAGTATTTGAAAAGAAAAAAAAAAAGGTAGTGTCGCACCTGTTTATAGAGTGGTTGGTAGAATCCCACATGTATAGGGGCATGAAAGTTGATATCAGAGCAGCCTTTTCAGGGCTTTTTGATTATTGAGCAAGGATATAGTTGCAGTGTTGCAAGTGGTATTGAAGCTTCATGGATGATTTTGTTTCATTGCAAATGAGCTTTAAAAAAATTAAAGAGAAGTCTAAGGAAGTGGAAAATGAGTTTGATGAGATGAGTTAGACCATTGATACATTGTGCAAGAGGAGGAAATCTGACATGAAAAAAGATGAAATCTTTCGACTTATGAAGAAAGTGAAAATTATTCGAGCAAAAATAGATAATTTGGAAGAAGAGTGAAGGAAGTTACTTGATAAGCTTCTCAAACTTAGAGACCTTGGAAAGATGAAGCATGATGGTAGGAAGCCCACTATGGATGAACCAACGGATGTTGTAGATGTTATTTAAGTCAAGGAAGAACTTGATGAACAAGTTGGGCTAGGACCAAGCACATTACAAGCATTGATGGTGGATGATTCTCACAAGGATGATGCAGATGTGGTAGAAGTCAAGGATGAACTTGATGAATAGGTTGGATCGGGGACAAGCACATTTCAAGCATCCGTGATGGATGATTCTCGAGAGGATGTTGAGGATGTGGATATGATCAAGGAAGAACTTGTGGAAAAAGTTGAACTTGGACCAAGCACATTGCAAGCATTAGTGGATGAACCACATGAAAATTTTGCAGAAGTGACAATGATCAAGGAGGAACTTGATGAGTAGGTGGTACTAGGATCGGAAGCATTAGAGAAATTTATGAGGATGGAGGACACTTTCTTAGAGAGTATTCATGAAGATATTACTTGTGTTTCAATTGAGAATTTGGGAAATGGACCATATGTAGGGATGAGCAAGAAGATGAATTCTTTGCCAATACCATGGAGGACCTTTCCTTGGATGACTATGATGGAACCATGTACATTGGAGAAGTAAGGAACATTTATTTTTGTAGACCTTGATAGGGTAGTTTGTGACCTCGCTCTAGTATGTTCAAATTCTCGTGACAAGGGTGGAACTTGATGATATTTGTAATAGATATGGGTCATGCTTAGCCACATGGAAATTGGCTAGGTGCCCGACATGACTCATGGACTGCCTTGGTGCCAGGGCACATTGTTTGGGTAGACTTATTCATGGCTTACAACCAAGAAGGAAATATTGGAGCACCTTTAGTGGGGGAGAATCCTTGAAGGAAGTACTCATGCTGATGATGGTAGAAGTGACCAAAGGCACTTAACCTATACACTATACACATGATGATGAATAGAGATGAGGTAGGTATACTATTTATTGACACATGGGAATCCGAAGTCATGTACATTGACATGAGGGCATGGTATGACATTATGTTGATACATTATGCAAGTTCACCTAATAGGTGACAATTATGAGCATCATGGAGGAGTGTCAAGAATGATATTGAGCAGGATGGATTGTTGGTGCTACATGGAGATATCTTATATATGGGTTGATGCATGTTGTTCACTTTGAGCAAGAAGACATTGGTTGGATGAGCAACCTATGAGAAGCCTATGAACACATTCATATGACTTGTGGGGTGAAAAAAAATTGTGGTGGCATTCAAGGCCAATAAAAGTATTCTTGCCAACACTTTGGATAGGATGATGCATGGGAGTTCATGATGGAGTTTCATTCATTAGAGGCTTCATAGTGCAATATCTTGCTATATTTGGTACACTGAAGAGCTGAGATCAAGATCGGTCTTGGTTTTCATGCATTATGGGATGCGTACCTTTGAGAAAATTTGTGGGGTGTGTTTGTGATGAGTCACTTGATCGAGATGATCAACGGGACACTTTGGAGCTTGATGGAGATGAAATGATGAGATTCTTGGTGGTATACACTTGGGCATGAGTTGAACCTTCTTGACTTAACATTTGTACGCATGTTGGATGCATATTTCATATGGGAAGAACATAGCTTCATGGACCTAAATATGGCACATTGTTGAGAGGATATACTTGACTTGATTTGAGGAGGACATTTCACACATGGATGATGCTTGATGGTTGTGACTGTCTTTCGGACAACACATGGATATTGGAATCATGGGCAACACATTTCAGATAGAGATGGCTTGCTGGATGGACAGCATTTTGCGAATGAGATGAAGGGCACCTCATGGACCTGAACATGGATTAATTTACACTCGTATGGGACAGATTCTTGATTGATTTGATGGATGTGATAGGATGCGAGAGGAAAAACTAACACATGGTATGAGGATGTGAATTCTCACGATGAGCATGTATGGTTGGACTGATCACCCAACTAGTTCGATTTGTGAGGGCTATAATAGTGTGCAGAGTTATGTGAGATACATAGCAAGTTTTTATTATGTTGTGTTGGTTGGAGTACTCGATGTAGAGATTCATATGATATCGATGATATTTGATGGTTTGACACAATATATGTTGCAGCGACATGTGGCCATGATGGAGAGGTTGACTTCCCACGATGGTATAGCATGTGGTGATTGTGACGGATGTGTTGATGATCATGGATTGAGGAGATATTTCCCTTGGATATGTTATACATCAACCTTGATGGTTTATGCGAGGATATTGTGCAATGATACATTGCGATGATATATTAGAATGATATGATGTGATGATCATGGTAGCACTATGAGGTACGATACTCTTATTTTAAGTGGGGGAGTATGTAAGACCCACGATTTGAGGACAATGACTGAGGGCGTTGGAACCATTCGGTTGAAATGCAACGAACAATGGTTGAAGAAGCAAGGAAAACCTCAACCTGTACAAGTTCTGAAAAATCCTCCCTTGACATTCCTCCCAACTTTCCATGTCTTATTATGCAACTTTGACCTTGACCAATGTCTTTCCCCTACCCATGTTTTAGTGAGACCAAAAAATATAATTTCCAAGCTTCGATACCAACTGTAGCCCTATAGTTGTATTCCTACTTCAATATTAAATCTTCAACAAAGCGCAATTTTCCCTGAATTGAGCTTTGATACCATCTTTCACGAAGTGGTAGTGGTGCCAGTGCTTCACCCATGTGAGGGCGCCTAAGGAAATACGTTCAGGTGGGTCAGGTTGGGTCACGTCATGTGAGGGTGGCCATTTCAAAAATACTAAGTTGTGATCATGGGTGTGCCTTGTGCACGTTCGGGCGGGTCGGATCATGCCCTCCGAGTTATGCGTTCGGGCAGGTCGAGTCATGTTTTTTGGGTCGCATGCTTGGGTAGGTTTGGTCATGCATTTTGGCGGGTGGAGTTGTGTCATTCATGTCATGCATTCAGGTGGGTCGAGTCGTGCATTCAAGTGGGTCAGGTCATGCGTTTGAGCAGGTCAGGTCAGGTCGTGTGAGGGCAGACATGTTAAAAATGATAATTTATGACCACCCATGTGCCTTGTGCACATTCGTGTGACCCATTTTTTGTTTGCTCCCTTGTGCCTTCATTCGGGCGGGTCGAATCGTGTCATTGGAGCACACCCAAGGAAACATGTTTAGGTCAACTCGAGTGGAGTAGTGTGATGGAAGCCATATAAAAAATTATATGTTATGACTGCTCCTATGCCTTGTGCATATTCATGCAACTATTTTTTTGTTTTCTCCCTTGTGCCTTCGTTTGGGCAGGTCAGGTCGGGTCATGTGAGGGTGCCCAAGGAAAAACATTGAGGTTAGGTCGTGCCATGTAAGGGTGCCCAAAGAAACAGGTTTGGGTTGGTTAGGTCATGTGAGGTCACCCAAGCAAACAGGTTTGGTTCAGGTTGTGTGAGAGCACCCAAGCAAAGGCATTGAGTTGGGTCGATTTGGGTTGTGTTGTGTCAGGGTGCCCAAGGAAAAGCATTTGGGTGGGTCAAGTTGGGTCATGTCATGTAAGGGTGCACAAATAAATGTGTTTAGGTTGGGTCGGGCTGTTTCATGTGAGGGCATCCAAGGAAACACGTTCGGGTGGGTCGGGTAGGGTCGGGTCGAGTCGGGTCATGTGAGGGTGTCGAAGGAAACGCATTGGGTTGGGTTGGGTCAAGTTGTGTGAGGGCAGCCAAGGAAACGTGTTCGGGTCGGTTCATGTGAGGGTGGTCATATCAAAAATGCAAAGTAGTGATCGCCCATGTTCCTTGTGCAAGTTCGTGTGACCTATTTCCCATTTTCTCCCTTGTGCCTTCGTTCAGGTGGGTCAGGTCTTGTCGTGTGAGGGTTCCCAAGGAAACGCATTCAATTCGGGTCGGGTCAGGTCATGTGAGGGATGGTCCTATAAAATATGCTAAGTTTTGACTACCTGTGTGCCTTGTGCACATTCGTGCGACCCGTTTGTCATTTTCTTTATTGTGACTTCGTTCGGGCGGGTCAGGCCGGATTGGGTCGTGTTGTAAGAGGGTGCCCAAGGAAATGCATTCAGGCAGGTCAGGTTAGGTCGTGTCATGTGAGGGTTCCTAAGGAAACACATTCGGGTGGGTTAGGTTGGGTCAGGTAGTGTCATGTGAGGGTGCCCAGGGAAACGCGTCTGAGCCGGTCGGGTAAGTTCAGGTTGGGTTAGGTCAGGTTGGGTCAGGGCGGCCGTATAAAAAATGCTAGGTTGGGTTAGGTCAGGTTGTGCACGTTCGTGTGAACCATTTCCCATTTTCTCCCTTATGCCTTTTTTTAGGTAGGTCGGGTCATGCTGTGTGAGGGCACACGAGGAAACGTGTTTGGGCGGGGTCAGGTTGGGTCCTATGAGCGAGACCGTATAAAAAATGGTAAGTTATGACTGCACATATGCCTTGTGCACATTTGTCTAACCCATTTTCCATTTTATCCATTGTGAATTCGTTTGAGTGGGTTCGGTGGTGCCATGTGAGGGCGCCCAAGGAAATGTTTTCGGGTCGGGTCGGGTCGTGTCGGGTTGTGTGAGGGTGCCAAAGGAAATACATTCAGGTTGGGTCTTGTGAGGGAGGTCGTATCAAAAATGCTAAGTTGTGGCCACCCGTGTGCCCTGTGCATGTTCGTACGACCCTTTTGTATTTTCCTCCCTTATGCCTTCGTTCGGGAGGGTCGGGTCGTGCCGTGTGAGGGCGCACAAGGAAATGAATTTGGGTCAGTTTGGGTCAGCTCGTGTGAGGGAGGTCATATAAAAAATGATAAGTTTTGATTACCCGTGTGCCTTGTGTACATTCGTTCGACCTATTTTCCATTTTCTCCCTTGTGGCTTTGTTAAGGTGGGTTCAGGTCGGATCAGGTCGTGTGAGGGTGCCCAAGGAAATATGTTTAGTTCGGGTTTGGTCGAGCTATGTGAGGGCACCCAAGGAAATGCATTCAGGTCTGGTCCTATGAGTGTGCCGAAGGAAACACGTTCGGTCAGGTGCACCATGTCGTGCCCTGTGAGGGCGCTTGATGAAACGCGTTCTGGTCGAGTCATTTCATTTGAGGGAATTTGTATCAAATTTGCTAAGTTCTGACCACCCGGGTGCCTTGTGCACATTTTTGCAGCCCATTTTCAGATTTCTCCCTTGTGCCTTCGTTCGGTCGGGCGCGTTGTGCTGCGTTGTGTGAGGGCGCTCGATGCATAACGTTTGAGTCAGGTCATTTCATTTTAGGGCAGTCATATCAAATTTGCTATGTTGTGACCACTCGGGTGCCCTATACACGATCGTGCAGCCTGTTTTCCATTTTCTCCCTTATGCCTTCATTCGGTCAGGCACTCTGTGTCACGCCATGTGAGGGCACCCAATCAAACGCATTCAGGTTGGGTCGTTTCATTTGAGGGTGGCCGTATTAAATTTTCTGGTTATGACTGCGCAGATGCTTTGTGCACATTCGTGTGCCCCATTTTCCATTTTCTCCCTTGTGCCTTCATTTTCTCATGTGTGTCATGCCGTTCCATGTGATACTACGCGATGAAACACATTTAGGTGGGGTAATTTTGTTTGAGGGAGGGCATATGAGATTTGCTAAGTTGTGACCACTAGGGTGCCTTGTGCATGTTCGTGCAGCCTATTTTCCATTTTCTCCATTGCCCCTTCATTCAGTCAGGCGGGTCATGTCACACTCTGTGAGGGCGACCAATGAAATGCGTTTAGGTCAGGTTGTTTCATTTGAGGGCACTGGATGAAACACGTTCAAGTTGTCTCGTTTCGTTTGAGGGTGCCCGATAAAAAGCATTCAAGTTAGGTCATTTTGTTTGAGGGTGGTTGTATCAAATTTGCTAATTTGTGACCGCCCAGGTGCCTTATGCACATTCTTGCAACCCATTTGTCATTTTCTCCCTTGTGCCTTCATTCATTTGTGCAAGTTGTGTCACATCATGCGAGGGCGCCTGATGAAACACGTTCAGGTCGGGTCATTTGGTTTGAGGATGGTCGTATGAAATTTGCTAATTTGTGACTAGTTGGGTTTCTTGTGCACATTCATGCGTCCCATTTGAAATTTTCTCCCTTGTGCCTTCATTCAATCAGGCGTGCTATGTCGCATCATGTGACGGCGCCCGATGAATTGCATTCGGGTCGGGTCCTTTCGTTTGAGGGCGTCCGTATCAAATTTGCTAAGTTGCGACCACCTAAGTGCCTTGTGCATGTTCATGCGGCTCATTTTCAGTTTCTCCCTTATGCCTTCGTTCGGTCAGACGGGTCGTGTCACGCCATGTGAGGGCACTCAATGAAACTCGTTCGGGTCGGGTCATTTCATTTGAGGGTGGTCGTATCAAATTTGCTAAGTTGTGACTGCCTAGGTGCCTTGTGCACGTTCGTGTGGCCCATTTTTCATTTTCTCCCTTGTGCCTTCGTTTGGTCGGGCCCCCTGTGTGAGGGCACCTGATGAAACGCATTCGGGTCAGGTAATTTCATTTGAGGGCGACCGTATCAAATTTTCTAGGTTGTGACCACTCGAGTGCATTGTGCATGTTCGTGCGGCCCATTTTCCGTTTTCTCCCTTGTGCCTTGATTTGATCATGTGAACCATTTCATACCGTTTGAGGGCGCCCGATGAAACATGTTAGTTCTAGCCATTTCGATTGAGGGCAGTTGTATTGAATTTTCTAAGTTGTGACAGCTCGGGTGCCTTGTGCACATTTGTGCAATCTGTTTTCCATTTGCTCCATTGTTCCTTCATTCAGTCGGGCGCGCCATGTCACGCCATGTGAGAGTGCTCGATGAAACGTGTTGTGGTCATGTCGTTTCATTTGAGGGTGGCCATATCAAATTTTGTAAGTGGTGACTGCCCCGGTGCCTCGTGCTCGTTAGTGAGGCCCATTTTCCATTCGCTCCCTTGTGCCTTCATTTAGTTAGACGGGATGAGTCACGCCATGTGAGGGTGCCCGATGAAATGCGTTCGGGTCTGGTCATCTCGTTTGAGGGTGACCATATCAAATTTTCTACGTTGTGACCACTCGAGTGCCTTGTGCACATTCATGTGGCCCATTTGTCATTTTCTCCCTTGTACCTTTGTTCGATTAGGCACGTCGTGTCGCATTGTGTGATGGAACCCAATGGAACGCGTTTAGGTTGGGTCGTTTCATTTGAGGGCGGCCATATCAAATTTTCTAAGTTGTGACTGCCTGGGTGCCCTGTGCACATTCATGTGACCCGTTTGTCATTTTCTCCCTTGTTCTTTTATTTGGTAGGGTACCCTATTGCACCGTGCGAGGACGCCCGATGAAACACGTTGGTCTCAGGTCATTTCGTTTGAGTGCGGGCGTATCAAATTTGCTAATTTATGACTGTGCGGGTGCCTTATGCACGTTCGTGCAACCCATTTTCCATTTTCTCCCTTGTGCCTTCGTTTCGTTGGCCATGCCTTATCGCACCATGTCAGGGTGCCCAATGAAATGCGTTTAGGTCTGGTTGTTTAGTTTCAGGGTGGTCGTATCAAATTTTCTAAGTTGTGACTACTTGGGTGCCTTGTGCACATTTTTGGAACCCATTTTTCATTTTCTCCCTTGTGTCTTCATTCGATCGAATGCATCATGTTGCATCATGTGAGGGTGCCCAATGAAATGTGTTCAACTCAGGTCGTTTCATTTGAGGCACCTGATGAAACGCATTGGAGTTGGGTTGTTTTCTTTGAGGGTGGCTGTATCATGCCGTGTGAGGATGCCAGATGAAACGCATTGGTCTCAGGTCATTTCGTTTGAGTGTGAGCGTATCAAATTTGCTAAGTTATGACTGTGCGGGTGCTTTATGCATGTTTGTGCAACCTATTTTCCATTTGCCCCATTGTGCCTTCGTTTCGTTGGGCGTGCCCTATCGCACCATGTTAGGGTGCCCAATGAAATGCGTTTAGGTCTAGTTGTTTAGTTTCAGGGCAGCCATATCAAATTTGCTAAGTTGTGACTGCCTGGGTGCCTTGTGCACGTTCGTGCAACCCATTTGTCATTTTCTCCCTTGTGTCTTCATTTTGTTGAGTGCATCATGTCGCATCATGTGAGGGCACCCAATGAAATGTGTTCAACTCGGGTCATTATTTGGAGGTGCCTGATGAAATGCATTCAGGTTGGGTTGTTTCCTTTAAGGGTGGCCGTATCAAATTTTCTAAGTTGTGATTTCCTGGGTGTCTTGTGAATGTTCTTGTGCCTATGTTTGGTCATTCATCTATCCCCTTTCTAGTCGAGGGTAGGGGTTAGCTTTTTGTGTGAAAGGTGGGTTGGTAATTGATTTGTGTTGTTTGGGTGTGCCTGAATAATTGCCTTTGGTCATTTGTAGGGTTTGCAACTTTCTTCTATCCATTCCCCACTTGGTAGCATATGAGCAGTAATATTTTGGCCATGCTCGTCCTAAGAGGCATATGTGAACAAAATTCGCCTTCCGCTATGTTTTCTCAAAGTTGGATGGGGTTGTTGTGTGTGGCTCCTTGAGATGACTGGTCGCCTGCCTATGTTTCTCTCATGCTCCTTGGTCTCTTTTTCGCTCTGTTTCAATCGACTCTTTGCTATGTCCCTCTCGTGGCCTTTGGCCGCTTGTTTGATCCGTTGAAATCGACTCTTCTCTATGTCACTCTCGTACCACTTGGTCACTCTTTGGCTTCATTGAAATTGGCTCTTTGTGCTACTTGGTCACTTGTTAGCTCCATTGAAATCGATTCTTTGCTATATTTTTCACCTCCTTCCTTTTTAGTGTCGGGGCAGGGGTTGGATTTTCATGTGAAAGGTGGGTTGGTAATTGAGTTGGTTTTTTGGCTGCACCTGAAGAATGGCATTTGGTCATTTTTAGGGATGCCAATTTTCATCTTCTCTTCATTCCCACTTGGTATCACATGAGTGGTAATTTTGGCCATGCTCCTCCTGGTTGGAATATGTGACGAAACTTCCCCTTCCACTCTGTTTTCCTGGAGTCAAATAGGGTTTTTGTTTGTGGCTCCTTGAGAAAATTGGACACCTTCCTATTTCACTCTCGTGCCCCTTGGTCACTTATTAGCATCATCGAAATCGGCTCTCTACTATAGTGTTTGCATCCTCCCTTTTTGGTTGGGGGAAGGGGGTCAGATTTTCATGTGAAAGGTGGGTTGGTAATTGAGCTATTTGTTCGAGTGTGCCTAAATAATGTCCTTGGGTAATTTGTAGGGTCACCAAATCTAATATTCTCTCCATACCCACTCAGGAGCACATGAGTGTTAATGTTGGCCATGCTTGTACTAGGAGGCATATGTGAATATAGTTACCCTTTCGCTCTATGTTATTAGAGTTGGATGAGGTTATGTGTCTGGCTCCTTGAGATGACTGGCCGCCCGTCTATGTCGCTCATGCGCCCCTTGGTCGCTCGTCGGTTCCGTTGAAATTTTTTCTTTGCTATATTTTTCACCTCCTCCATTTTCATTGGGTGGGAGAGGTTGGATTTTCTCTCATTAGATCTGTGAAGTCATCTCTTTTCTATATTTTTCACCTCCTCCCCTTTTGGTCGAGGGAGGGGTTGGATTTTTCGTGTGAAAGGTGGGTTGGTAATTAAGTTTCTTGTTTGGGTGTGCCTGAAGAATGGACTTGGGTAATTTGTAGGGTGGTCGGATTTCATATTCTCTCGATCCCCACTTAGTAGCACATGAGCGGTAATGTTGGACATGCTTGTCCTTGGAGTCATATGTGAAAAATTCCCCTTTCGCTCCGTGTTCTCAAAATTGGAAGGGTTGTTTTGTGTGGCTCCTTGAGATGAGTGTCCTCTTCATTTTTTGGCTCTTTATGGTGCTAGTTTCTTGTGCTTGTACTCTTTCTATGTCAGCATTTTGGGTTGAGATACATACATTTAAGAGGAATGTGGAAGGGTTTTGGTTGTAAGTCACCCCTCTTGCTTGCTTTTTCCATTGGGTGATGTGGGAGCCATTATCCTTGTTGTAAAACTAAGGTTTGGACTTCCTTTTAGAGTGCAAGTCATCTATCCATATGTTGGCTTTGAGGTTTTGATAGATGTGGTGGCCCATATGTCTGATCAAGTGGTTGGATTTTTCCTTGCATCTTGCATGTAGAGTAGAAATTTACCACTTGGAATGTTGAGACACAAGGTGATGGGTAGTTCTTGGTTTGATCATGTATACGATTGTGGTCCAATAGGGAGGAGGCTTGCTACGTTCATGGTGGGGCCTATATCTAGAAGGAGGACTTTAATGTGGAATGCTTTGACCTCCCTCCTCTGTGTGGAGGTTGCTGTAGGTGAAAAGTACTCCTTGTCTAGTTGGTAAGTTAATGGGGAAATCTCCTAGGTTTCTTGTATGTAGGGTGTGTGGGGAGTAGGGCTGTCTGATTCCTCTTCCTGTTGAGATATGGTCGCGCATTTTGTAGCAAGCCTCTTGATTTGAATTTGTTTTCTTCCTTTGCCTTCACTTTGATGTTTCCATAGGCAATCAAGAGATCGAGGTCCACCATTACTGTTGTCAGGGTAGATTCCTATGTGGCCTCGGTGTGGGCTGGCGAGGTTTGGGTGGGAATTTTTAAGAGAGGTTGCAGGCTTGGTCGTTCTGTTTTATTTCCTTCATTTTCATTTTTCATTGAGGGTGCGGCAGATGATGAAACAATTGAGGTCCACTATTGATGCTGACGAGGTGGGCTCCTAGGTGGCCTCAGTGCAGGGTGGGGAGGGTCAGGGTGGCATTTCTAATAGAGGTTTTTGACTTGGTCACTCTCCTTTTAATTCCTTCTTTTTCCTTTGCAGTGAGGTTGCCACAAGTGATCAAGTGACCGAGGTCCACTGTTGCTATTGTTCGGGTCGACTCCTAGTTTTCCTCGCTGCTGGGTGGGAAGGGTTGGAGGAAATTCTTAAGATATGTTGTGGGGTCGGTTGATCTCCGTTTATTTAATTACTTTTCCTTCACATCGAGGTAGTCACAGGTGATCAGGTGATGAAGGTCCATCGTTGCTGTTGTCTGGGTGTACTCCTAGGTGGCATTGGTGTGTGACGGGGACAGTTGGGAGGTATTTTAGAGAGAAAGTTTGTGGGGTAGGTCATTCTCCATTTTTTTCATTTGTTTGCCTTTGCGATGAGGTTGACGGAGGTGCTTGAGGTCCACTATTTCCGTTGTGTAGGTGGATTCCTAGGTGGCCTTGGTGCGGGGGGGGGGAGGGGTTTGGGGGGGACTTCTAAGACAATCTTGTTTTTGTTTTCTCCCCTTTGTCTATTCATTGTGGCTGTCGTGGGTGATAAGGATTTTTCCATTCTTTTTGGTTAGGGTGTGGCTTCAAAGTCCTAGGTAGCCTCGGTGCAATGTGACTGGTCAGGGTGACCCATTTTTTCACTTTGTGGATCTTGCATCCATCATCCATCTCGTTTGATGTCAGAATTTATTTTTCATGTCATTGGCATGTAGTGTGTGTGGGCTCTAATCCCTTCTTGGGGATGTAAGAGGTGTATGGTATAAAATCTTTACATGATATTTTGACCTCTCTTTGACTTGATGGGTGTTTAGGCTAGCTCTTGGTAAGAGAGAAATTTGAATTCCCTTTGAAGTGGGAGGGTGCTACCTAGTTGATCCTGCCAGTAGTCATATGCTTGTCTCATAGATTAAGAAATGCATGTCTAAGTATCAACTGATTCAGACTGTGAAACTGCGGATGGCTCATTAAATCAATTATATTATTTTTATTGTACAATACTACTCATATAACCATAGTAATTATAGAGCTAATATGTGCACCAAGTCTTGACTCTTTGGAAGGGATGAATTTTTTAGATAAAAGGCTGTCGCGGGCTTGCTCGCTTCTCTGGAGAATCATGATAACTCGATGGATCAAACAACCCTTCTGTTGGGGATGCTTCATTCAAATTTCTTCCCTATCAAATTTCGATGGTAGGATAGAGGCCTACCATGGTGGTGATGGGTAACATAGAATTAGGGTTATATTCTGAAGAGGAAGCTTGAGAAACAACTACCACATCTAAGGAAGGCAGTGGGTGTGCAAATTACCCAATCCTAACATGGGGAGTTAGTGACAATAAGTAACAATACTAGGCTCATCGAGTCTAGTAATTGGAATGAGTACAATATAAATCCCTTAATGAGGATACATTTGAGGGAAATTCTAGTGCTAGCACCCACTATAATTCCAGCTCTAATAGTGTATATTTAAGATATTCCAGTTAAAAAGCTCGTAGTTGGATCTTGGGTCGTAAAGGTCAGTCCACCTGCTTGGTGTGCACCTGCAATTGCCTCCCTTTTGTTGGTGGCATGCTCTTGGCCTTAACTGGCTGGGTCGTGGCTCCAACATTTTTACTTTCAAAAAATTAGAGTGCTCAAAGAAAACTTATGCTCTGAATACATTAGCATGGAATAATGTGATAGGAGTGTGGTCCTATTGTGTTGGCCTTCAGGACTAGAGTAATGATTAATAAATACTATCGGGGACATTTTTATTTCATTTTCAGAGGTGAAATTCATGGATTTATGAAAGACGTACCACTGCGAAAGAATTTTCCAAGGATTTTTTCATTAATCAAGAATGAAATTTGGGGGCTCGAAGATGATCAGATACCATTCTATTCTCAACCATAAACGATTTTGACCAAGGATCGACGGATGTTTCTCTAAGGCCTCTGCCAGCACCTTCTAAGACATCATAGAATTTGGATTCCATGGGGGGTATGGTTGCAAGTGAAACTTAAAGGAATAGACAGAAGGGAACCACCAGGAGTGGAGCCTATGGCTTAACTTGACTCACCGTGGGGAAACTTACAAGGTTTAGAAATAGTAAGGATTGACATTTTGAGAGCTCTTTCTTGATTCTATGGGTGGTGTTGCATGGTCATTCTTAGTTGGTGGAGCAATTTTTATGGTTAATTCCGATAACAAACGAGACCTCATCCTCCTAACTAGCTACACAGAGGTTTCCCTTCGCTGCCAACTTCTTAGAGGGAATATGGCCATTTAGGCCATATAATATTGAGGCAATACTAGGTCTATGATGCCCTTAGATGTTGTGGGACGCATGTGCACTACATTGATGCAACCAACAAGATTTTCTTCCTAGTTCCAGAGGATCGGGAAATCCTCTCAAATTGCATGATGATGGGGAGAGACCATTATAGTTATTTTTCTTCAACAAGGAGTTCCTAGTAAACTTTTGTCATTAACTCATGTTGACTACGTCCCTGCCCTTTTTACACACCACCTGTCTCTCCTACTAATTGAATTATCTGGTGAAGTGTTCAAATTGCATTCAGGACAGTGGTTCACCCAAGGAAATGTGTTCAGGTTAGGTCAGGTCAGGTCATGTGAGAGAGGCCATATAAAAAATTCTAAGTTGTGACCGCCCTTGTGCCTTGAACATGTTCGTGCCACCCTTTTGTCATTTTCTCCCATGTGCCTTCATTTGGGCAAGTCGGGTCATGGTGTGTGAGGGTGCGCAAGGATACGTGTTTGGGTCAGGTCAAGTCGAGTCATGTGAGGGAGGCTGGGTTGTGTGAGGGTGACCAAGGAAACACATTCAGGTCGGGTCGGGTTGGGTCATGTGAGGTCGCCCAAGGAAACGCGTTCGGTCGGGCGCACCATGTAACGCCATGTGTGGGTGCCTAATGAAACCCGTTTGGGTCGAGTTTTTTCATTTTAGGGTGGCCATAACAAATTTTCTAAGTTGTGACCACCCGAGTGCCTTGTGCATGTTCTTACTGCCCGTTTTTCATTTTCTCCCTTGTGCCTTCATTCGGTTGGGCACATTGTATCGTGCCATGTGAGGGCGCTTGATGAAACATGTTTCAATTGGGTTGTTTCATTTGAGGGAAGTCGTATCAAATTTTCTAATTTGTGACCGCCCGGGTGCCTTATGCTCATTCGTGTGGCCCATTTTTTGTTTTCTCCCTCAAGCCTTTGTTTGTTAGGGCTGGCCGTGTCATGTCGTGTGAGGGCACCCGATGAAACGCGTTCGGGTCAGGTCATTTCGTTTGAGGGTGGCCATTTCAAGTTTGCTAATTTGTGACCACCTGGGAGCCTTGTGCATGTTCGTGCAGCCCGCTTTCCATTTTCTCCCTTTTGCCTTCATTCGGTCGGAGCCCCATGTCGCACCATGTGAGGGTGCCTGATGAAATGCATTCGGGTCGGGTCATTTCATTTGAGGGCACCCAATGAAACACGTTCGGGTTAGGACATTTTATTTGGGGGTGGTTGTACCAAATTTTCTAAGTTGTGACCGTCTGGGTGCCTTGTGCACGTTCGTGCGGCCCAGTTTTTTTTTTCTCCCTTCTGCCTTTGTTCGGTTGGGTGCGCCATCTCACACCATGTGAGGGCACGCGATGAAACGCATTTAGGTTAGGTCATTTCGTTTTAGTGTGGTTGTATCAAATTTTCTAAGCTGTGATCGCATGGGTGCCTTCTCCAATTTCGTGTGGCTGGTTCGTCATTTACTCCCTTGTGCCTTCGTTCCGTCGGGCGGGTCGTGTTGCACCGTGTGAGGGCACCCGATGAGACATGTTTAGGTCCGGTAATTTTGTTTGAGGGAGGCCATATCAAATTTGTTAATTTTTGACTAGTCAATTGCCTTGTGCAAGTTCATGTAGCCTGTTTTTCATTTTCTCCCTTGTGCCTTAATTCGGTCGGGTGCTCCATGTGAGGGCACTCGATGAAATGCATTCGGGTTGGGTCATTTCGTTTGAGGGTTGTCGTATCAAATTTTCTATGTTATAACCATCTGGGTGCCTTGTGCACATTCTTGCTGCCCGTTTTTTGTTTTCTCCCTTGTGCCATCGTTCGATCGAGCACGTGTGTCACGTTGTTTGAGGGCATGCTATGAAACCTGTTCGAGGTGGGTCGTTTTGTTTGAGGGTGGCCATATCAAATTATCTATGTTGTTACCACATGAGTGCCTTTTGCACATTCATGTGGAAAATTTTTCATTTTATCCCTTGTGTCTTTGTTCGGTCGGGCAAGTCGTGTTGCGTCGTGCGAGGGCACCCAATGAAATTCGTTCGAGTCAGGTCATTTCGTTTGAGGGTGGTTGTATAAAATTTTGTAAGTTGTGACCACCTGGGTGCCTTATGCATGTTTGTGTGGCTCGTTTTTCATTTTCTCCCTTGTAACTTGGTTCGGTCAAGTGCATTGTGTCACATCGTGTGAGGGAGCCTGATGAAACATGTTTGGGTCAGGACTTTTCGTTTGAGGGCACCCGATGAAAAGCATCCAAGTTGGGTCATTTCTTTTGAGGGTAGTAGTATCAAATTTGCTAAGTTGTGACAGCCTCGTTACCTTCGTCACGTCCGTGTAGACCATTTACCATTTTCTCCCTTATGCCTTCGTTTAGTCGGGTGCACTATGTTGCATTGTTTGAGGGCGCTCGATGAAATGCATTTAGGTCAGGTCATTTCGTTTGAGGGCGGCTGTATCAAATTTTCTAGGTTGTGACCTCCCAGTTGCCTTATGCATGTTCATGCAGACAATTTTTCGTTTACTCCCTTGTGCCTTCGTTCAGTCTAGCGTGTCGTGTCGCGTTGTGTGAGGGAACCCAATGAAACGCGTTTGGGTCGTGTTGTTTAATTTGAGGCTGCCCGATGAAACTCATTTAGGTCAGGTTGTTTCATTTGAGGGTAGTCGTATCAATTTTTCTAAGGTTTGATCGCTCGAGTGCCTTGTGAAATTTCATGCTACCCATTTTTCATTTACTCCCTTGTGCCTTCGTTCAGTCGGGTGCGCCATGTAGCATCATGTCAGGGTGGCTGATGAAACACGTTCAGGTCAGGTCATTTCAGTTGAGGGTAGTCATATCAAATTTGCTAATTTGTGACTGTCAGGTTGCCTTGTGCTTGTTCATGTGGACCATTTGTCGTTTTCTCCTTTGTGCTTTCATTCGGTTGGGAGGGCCTTGTCGCATCGTGTGAGGGCGTCAGATGAAATGCGTTCAGGTCATTTCATTTCATTTGAGGCCAGCTATATCAAATTTGCTAAGTTGTGACCATCCACGTGCCTTGTGCACGTTCGTGTGCCCCATTTTTTGTTTTCTTTCTTGTGCCTTTATTTGGTCGGGCATGTCATGTCGCATCAAATGAGGGCGTGTGATGAAACACATTTAGGTTAGGTCATTTCATTTGAGGGTGACCGTATCAAATTTTCTAAGTTTTGACTACCTGGGTGCCTTCTGCATGTTCGTGCGGCTCATTCATTGTTTTCCCCCTTGTGCTTTTGTTCGGTCGAGCGTGCCGTGTCATGCCTTGTTAGGGTGCTTGATGAAATGCGTTCGGGTCAGGTCATTTCATTTGAGGGTAGCAGTATCAAATTTTCTAAGTTGTGACTGCCTAGGTGCCTTCTGCAAGTTTGTGTGGCCCGTTTTCCATTTTCTCCCATCTGTCTTCATTCGGTCTAATGCATCGTGTTGCACCATGTGAGGGCGTTGGATGAAATGCGTTTGGGTCGGGTCGTTTCGATTGAGGGAAGTCGTATCAAACTTGTTAAGTTGTGATTGCCCAGGTGCCTTATGCACATCGTGTGGCCTGTTTTCCATTTGCCCCCTTGTGCTTTCGTTCGGTCGGGCACACCCTGTCACGCCATGTGAGGGCACCCAATGAAACACTTTTGGGTCACATCATTTCGTTTGAGGGTGGCCCTATCAAATTTTCTAAGTTGTGACCACTCGAGTGCCTTGTGCACGTTTGTGTGACCCGTTTGTCATTTTCTCCCTTGTGCCTTCATCTAGTTTTGCATGTCATGTTGCGCCGTGTGACAACACTTAATGAAACACATTTGGGTCAGGTTGTTTTGTTTGAGGCACTTGAAGAAACGCGTTGGGGTTGGTTATTTTCGTTTGAGGGTGGGCATATAAAATTTTCTAAGTTGTGACCGCATGGGTGCCTTGTGCACATTCTTGTGCCTTCATTTGGTCATTCAACTATCCCCTTTATATTCAAGGGTAGGGTCTAGCTTTTCGTGTGAAATGTGGATTGGTAATTGAGGTTTTTTGTTCATGTGTGCCTGAAGAATTACCTTGGGTCATTTTTAGGGTCATCAAATTTCTTCTCTCAATCCCCACTTCATGGCATATGAGCAGTAATGTTTTGGTCATGGTCATCTTGGGAGGCTTTGTGAAAAAAATTCCCCTTTTGCTCTGTGTTCTGGAAGTTGGACGGGATTGTTGTGTGTGGCTCCTTGAGATGACTAGCCACCTGCCTATATCTCTCTCATGCCCCTTGGTCGCTCGTTTTCTCCGTTGTAATCGGCTCTTTGCTATGTTTCTCTCATGGAATTTGGTGGCTCATTTCCTCCATTGAAATCATCTCGTGCCGCTCGGTCGTTGTTTGGCTTCGTTGAAATTGGCTCTTTGTGCTACTTGGTCACTCATTGGCTTCGTTGAAATCACCACTTTTCTATATTGTTCACCTCCTCCCTTTTTTGTGTGGGGGCAGGGGTTGGATTTTCGTGTGAAAGGTGGGTTGGTAATTGAGTTGTTTGTTTGGGTGCACCCTAAGAATTTTCTTGGGTCATTTGTAGGGTTGACGATTTTCATCTTCTCTCCATCCACACTCAGTAGCACATGAGCGGTAATTTTTTCCATGCTCGTCCTAGGAGGAATATGTGAAGAAAGTTCCCCTTTCACTCTGTGTTCTAGGAGTCATATGGGGTTTCTCCTTGTGGCTCCTTGAGACAATTGGTCACATGCCTATGTCGCTCTCGTGCCCCTTGGTCACTCGTTGGATTCATTGAAATCGACTTTCATTATAGTGTTAGCCTCATCCCTTTTTGGTTGGTGGGAGGGGGTCACATTTTCATGCGAAAGGTGGGTTGTTAATTGAGTTATTTTTTTGGGTGTGCTTGAGAATGTCCTTGGGTCATTTTTAGGGTCACCGACTCTAGTATTCTCTCCATCCCCACTTGCTAGCACATAAGCGCTAATGTTGGCCATGCTTTTCCTGGGAGGCATATGTGAACAAAGTTACCCTTTCACTCTATTTTCTTAGAGTTGGATGAGGTTGTTGTGCATGTCTCCTTGAGATGATTGGCCACTCATATATGTCACTCTTGTATCCCTTAGCCACTCATTGGCTCTGTAGAAATTTTCTCTTTGTTATATAGTTCACCTCCTCCCATTTTGGTGGGTGGGAGAGGTTGGATTTTCTCTCGTTGGCACCGTGAAGTCGGATCTTTGCACCTTGGGTCATTTGCAGGGTGACCAACTTTCATATTATCTCCATCCCCACTCAGTAGCACATGAGCGTTAATGTTGTCCATGCTCATCCTTGGAGGCATATGTGAAAAATTCCCCTTCCAATTCATGATATAGGAATTGGATGGGTTGTTGTATGTGGCTCCTTGAGATGATTGTCCTCTTCATTGTTTGGCTCTTTATGGTGTCATTTTCTTGTGCTTGTACTCTTTTTATGTCAGCATTTGGTTTGAGATACATACATTTAAAAGGAATGTGGAAGGTTTTTAGTTGTAAGCCACCCCTCTTGCTTTCTTTTTCCATTGGGAGATGTGAGGTGCGGTTATCCTTGATTTAAAATTAATGTTTGGAATTCCTTTCAGAGTGCACATCATATGTCCCTGCGTTGGCTTTGAGGTTTTGATAGATGTGGTGGCCCATTTCTTTGATTGAGTGGTCGAATTTTTCCTTGCATCCTAGCATTCAGAGTATAATTTTTCAACTTGGAATGTTGAGAGACAAGGTGATGGGTATTTCTTGTTTTGATCACATATGCGATTGTGGTCCAATTGGGAGGAGGCTTGCTACATTGATGGTGGGGGCTATATGTGGAAGTAGGAATTCAAGGTGGAACACTTGGACCTAACTCCTCTATGTTGAGGTGGTTGTAGGTGAGAATTATTCATTGTCTAGTTGGTAAGTCAGTGGGGTGATCTCCTAGGTTTCTTGTACGTAGGGTGTGTGGGGTGCGGGGTTGCCTGATCCCTCCTCCTGTTCGGATATGTTCATGTATTTTTTAGTGAGCCTGCTGATTTGCATTTATTTTATTCATTTTCCTTCACATTGAGGTTTTCACAAGCGATCAAGCGATCGAGTTCCACCGTTGCTGCTGTCCGGGTGGACTCCTAGGTGGCCTCGGTGTGGGGTGGGGAGGGTTTGGGGGGGATTTTTAAAAGAGGTTACAAGATCGGTCGTTCTTGTTTTATTTTCTTCCTTTTCCTTTTTCATTAAGGGCGCCATCGACAATCAAATGATCGAGGTCCACTGTTGATGCTAACTGGGTGGGCTCCTAGGTGGCCTCGGTGCAGGGCGATGAGGGTCGGGGTGGAATTTCTAATAGAGGTTAGCAACTTGGTCATTCTCCTCTTACTTCCATATTTTTACTTTTCAATGAGGCGTTCGCAGGTCATCAAGTGATCGAGGTCCACTATTCCTGCTGTTTGGGTGGACTCTTAGGTGGCCTCGCTATTGGGTGGGAAGGGTTGGAGAGAATTTTTAAGAGACAGTGTGGGGTCGGTTGTTCTCCCTATATTTCCTTACTTTACCTTTGCATCAAGCTCAGTACAGGTGATCAGGTGATCGAGTTCCATCGTTTTGCTATCACGTTGGAATCCTAGGTGGCCTCGGTGCTGGGGGGGGATGGTTGGGAGGCATTTTGGAGGGAGATTTTTTTGGGTTGGTTGTTCTCCATTTGTTTCCTTTGTTTTCCTTTTCATTGAGGCCACCGTAGGTGCTCGAGGTCCAATATTTCCGATTTGTGGGTGGAATCCTAGGTGGCCTTGGTGTCAGCCATGGAGGGTTTGGGGGCACTTCTAAGAGAGTCTTGTTTTTGTTTTCTCCCCTTTGTCTATTCATTGTTGCTGCCATGGGTGACAAGGCTTATGCCATTTTTGTTGGTTGCTGGGTGGTTGCCAACTGCTAGGTGGCCTCAGTGTAATGTGACTCATCAAGGTGACCCTTTTTCAGCTTTGTGGATCTTGCATCCATTTTCCATCACGTTTGATGTCGGCATTCCTTTCGCATGTCATTGTCATGTAGTGTGTGTGGGCTCTAATCCCTTCTTGGGGATGCAAGTGGTGCAAGGTATAAAATATTTACATGATATTTTGACCTCTCTTTGACTAGATGGGTGTTCAAGCTGGCTCTTGGTAAGAGAGAGTTTTGAATGCCCTTTGGAGTGGGAGGGTGCTACCTGGTTGATCTTGCCAGTAGCCATATGCTTGTCTCAAATATTAAGCCATGCATGTCTAAGTATGAACTAATTCAAACTTTGAAACTGCAGATGGATCATTGAATAAGTTATAGTTTTTTTGATGGTACCATACTACTCCGATAACCATATTAATTATAGAGCTAATATGTGCACCAAATTCTGATCCTTTGGACAGGATGTGTTTTTTAGATAAAAGTTTGGTGCGAGCTTTCTCGCTTCTCCGATGAATCATGATAACTCGATGGATCGCACAGCCCTTCTGTTGGAAATGCTTCATTAAATTTATGCCCTATCAACTTTTGATGGTAGGATAGAGGCCTACCATTGTGGTGAGGGGTAACAGAGAAGTAGGTTTCAATTCTGGATAGGGAGCCTGAGAAATGGCTACCACATCTAAGGAAGGAAACATGTGTGAAAATTACCCAATCCTGAGATGGGGAGTTAGTAAAAATAAATAACAATATTGGGCTCATCGAGTCTGGTAATTGGAAGGAGGAAAATCTTAATCCCTTAACCAGAATCCATTAGAGGGGAAGTCTAGTGTCAACAACTAATGTAATTCTATCTCCAATAGTGTATATTTAAGTTGTTGCAATTAAAAATATCATAGTTGGATCTTGGGTCGTAAATTTCGATCAGCCTACTTGGTGTGCACCTGCACTTCCATCCCTTTTGTGAGCAACATGTTGCTGGCCTTAACTAGCTGGGTCGTGGCTCCGGTGTTGTTTCTTTGAAAATATTAGAGTGCTCAAAGCAATCTTATGCTCTGAATACATTAGCATGGAATAATGTGATAGGAGTCTGGTCCTATTGTGTTGGCCTTTAGGACCATAGTAATGATTAATAGGGACTGTCGTGGGCATTCGTATTTAATTTTCAGAGGTGAAATTCTTGGATTTATGAAATACAGACCACTATGAAATCATTTTCCAAGGATGTTTTCATTAATCAAGAATGAAATTTGGGGCTCGAAGATGATCAAATACCGTCCTATTCTCAACCATAAACGATGTCAACTAGGGATCGATAGATTTTTCTCTAAGGACTCCACTACCACCTTCTGAGAAATCAGAGTGTTTGGGTTCTGGGGGGAGTATGGTCGCAAGGATGAAACTTTAAGGAATTTACAGAAGGGCACCACTAGGAGTGGAGCCTACGGCTTAACTTGAATCACCACAGGGAAAATTACCCGGTCCAGAAATAGTAAGGATTGAAATTTTGAGAGCTCTTTCTTGATTCTATTAGTGGTGGTGCATGGTCGTTCTTAGTTGTTGGAGTGATTTGTCTGGTTAATTTTGATAATGAAGGAGACCTCATCCTACTAACTATCTACGTGGAGGTTCCCCTTCGCTGCCAACTTATTAGAGGGACTATGGCCATTTAGGCCATGGAAGTTTGAGGCAATAATAGGTCTGTGATGCCCTTAGATGTTCTGAGCCACACACGTACTACATTAATGCATCCAATGATTTTTTCTTCCTATTTTGAGAGGATCAGGAATTATTCTCAAATTTCATCATGGGGATAAACCATTGCAATTATTTGCCTTCAACGAGTAATTCCTTGTAAACGTGTGTCATCAACTCATGCTGACTACGTCCCTACCCTTTGTACACACCGCTCGTCTGTCCTACCGATTGAATTATGTACTGAAATGTTTGGATTCCGTCGAGGATGGTGGTTCACTGCTATCAATGTCATGAGACGTTCATTGAACCTTATCATTTAGAGGAAGGATAAGTCATAACAATATTATCGTAGGTGAACCTGTGGTAGGATCATTGATAACAGGGTTTTTATTTTCCCATTTGGGTTTTGCTAGTTTCGATAGTAATATAGGCCCATGTGGTGTGTCTCTAGGAGAACGGGTTTGATAACTGTCGAGGTGGTGCCTCTTGTGAAATAAACTTGCAACATTGTTAGTTTCCTATCTTGATTTCACGCTTGTTTTTTTCTTGTACTTGTAAGTGATGCTTATGCTTGTCCAATCATTTTTTATTCTTTCCCCTAATGTTTTTTTTGTATGGGGTTTGGAAGCTCGTTGATCGGGAGCCCCCTCTCCAACGGTATGTTCTGTGGGGAATTTTTTCTGCAGTCGAGATGCTTGGGAAATACAATGGAAAAATTCATACTCATTCACCGTGGTGGTGCCCGGTCTTTTTTTCATTGGAATATGTGGGCCTCCATAGTTGGTTCTCTCCAAAAGGAGACGACGGTGGCTTATGTGTTGCTTGGGCGAGATTTCTTATTTATGGATGGTTCAAGGGAGAAGTTTCACATGTGCTTGCTACCTCAACCCTTTCATGAGGGGAAAATGTCGGAGTGGGGTCAAAATGGAATGGATGAAGAGCAGTGAAATCTGTTAGGCTGGCCACCCTAGTCCTTCGACTATTCCTTCATATGCCCTCGTGGAAGGGTTGGGTTTAGCTAATGAAAAATCCATCGCTCGGGCCGAGCTCTATCAAAATTTCAAGTTTCCCTGTCAATGGGCATGGGGTGGCATTATTTTCTTGTTCCTTTCATGTTAAGGGAATTCCTCCTCCCTTCTTGAGCCACTCCCCCTTCCAAGGAAAGTAGGAGCACTTTATGTCCTTGTTTCTCCATCTGGATTGTGGGTTTTTTGCATGACTTGGTCATTTCTTACATGTGTAAATTATTGAAATAGAATAGTGGTGTGCACTTTGGGGGATTCCCTTTTTTAGGGTGTGTCATTTCACCACCGGTGTATTTTTTTCCCTTGGCTTTATCCAAAATTGATTGTTAGCCAAAGATAACTCCTCTTTGGAGTTCGGTTGTTTGGCACCCCTTGAATTTTTGGCTGGAAAGGTTGTTGGGTGTCTTATACATGGAGGGGTGTAATAGTGGGGTGGGTTTTCTATTAGTGCATTTTTTTTTAAGCCTTGTGTGGGTTGCGGGGTCATTTAATTTTCAGTAGTACCGTGCTCCAGACACTCGTCTCGTCGTGGCCCTCAACTTTTCTAGTGGTGAAGTTTAGGTTGTGACTTGTCTGCTTGGTTGTTTGATTGGTGCTTGTTATGTTGTGTATATCGAAAGCATGTTGTGCCATGATGTATGTGGAATGGTTTGAAAAGGTGTGATGGTTTTGACTGGGTGCCTTGTTTCCTTTATTTTTGGTTAAGCCAACATCTCCTCACGTGGTGGTGACCCTTTGTTTTTACTATCGTTGCTTGAAATTTGGTCCCCTTTCTCCCAAATTAAGCTTTTGTCGTGAGTGTTATGTGGGTGGTGTTTGGTTTCTCTTTCTTTCAGCTCATTTTCTTCCCTTTCAGTCCCTAGATTTATGGAGAAAAGTGGAAATTGTTGTGGGTGGGTGTCCAAGAAGGATGAAAAGTTGTGCAAACTCCTGGGTTAGCCACCCTAGTCCTTGTCGGTCATCGTTACTTGCAGCTACCCCCTTTTTAATAAGGCACAGGTCTTGGAAAGCTTGTACTATGTTTGAGCCTCCCCTTGTGAGTCATTTTTCTCCCTAAATTTATAGATAAAATGGGGATTGATGTGGATTGGCATTTTGGGAAGGATTAAAAAGCAGTGCAAGCTCCTGGGTTGGTAACCCTAGTCCCTCTCGATCATCGATCTGTGCAGTTTCCACCCTTTTTGTGAGGGCATGGGGCCTTGAAAGAATGTTTTATGTTTTAGCCTCATTTTCTCTACTAGTAGCCATGTTTTGGATCTCCTTTTATTTTCTTTTCTTTTTTCATGTTTCTTTTTTCCTTTCCTCCTTCTGGCCCCTAGCTTTACGGAAAAGGGTGAATCGCTGAGGATTAGAATTCGTGAAGGATGTAAGGTAGTGTGAGCTCTCGAGGTGGCCATCGTAGTCCTTCCTGATTTTCTTTCCTTGCGATTCCCCCCCTTTTTCAAGGGGGCAGGGCTCAGGAATTTTGTTCTCTGTTTGAGCCTCCTCCTTTGAGCGGGTCGAAATTTTTTTTTCTCCTTCTTTGATGTGTTTTTATTAATTTCATCGCTCCGGCCCCTAGATTTACAGAAAAAAAAGGGGGAGCTGTAGTGGTTTTGATGTTTGTGAAGGATAAAAAGAAGTTTGAGTTTCAGGTTGGCCACCCTAGTCTTTCTTTGTCATCATTCTTTACAATTCTACCCTTTTTGAAAAGACACAGGGTTTGGAAAGCTCTTCTAGTTCGTCTCCTTGAGATTTACCTTATGAGGGGATGGGATCCACCTTCTCTTTATTTTTTGTTATATGCATAAATGTTTTTTTCCCCTTCCCTTCCTCTTATTAGCCCCTAGCAGCATTTTTGAGAAAGGGGGGAACTGTTGCAGTTGGGTCTTCGAGAAGGATGAAAAGCAGTGCGAGCTCTTGGGTTGGCCACCCTATTCCATCGCATTCATTGTTCCTTGCAGTTACCCCCTTTCTGAAAAGGCACGAGTTCTAGGGAGCTTGTTTGAGCCCTCCCTTTAGTGAGTGGGTTATGGAATGAAGTTGTCTTGAGGGGGAAGTTGTTTTGTTGCTTGTTGCAATGCATTCTATTTTGGGTTGGCTTTTAGCCATTTCTCGTGGGGGCACGATTTTTTCGTAACACATGGAAATGATTCTTGGCAACGGATATCTCAGCTCTTATTACGATTAAGAATCTAGTGAAATGTGATACTTAGTGTGAATTGCAAAATCCCATGAATCATCATGTTTTTGAATGCAATTTATGCCCAAGGATTTGGTCAAGGGAACGTCTATCTCGGCATCGCATACCAATAAAATGCACTCCTTGAAATATGTTAGGAATCAGTGGAGGTGGTCGTCCATGCTCAATGTGGTGTAGTTGGCTAACATGTGGTAGACAATGTTTCATGGCGTGTGTCGGCAAGTGGTGATCTTGTCCCCTTGGTTGGTTAGTCGGTGTTAGCCAATGCGGCCTTTTTGTGGCATCCCTGGAACTTTCTTTGCTATCTATTTTCCTCCCATTTGGTAAGGTGGATTTAGCTCCAAATTGTGACCTCAACTCAAGCGAGAACACCCGCTGAGATTAAGCATATAATTAAGCAGAGGAAAAGAAACTTACAAGGATTACCCTAGTAGCAGTGAGCGAACTGAGAAGAGCCCAGCATGAAAATCAGGTGGCAGTGTCGCCTGAATTGTAGTCTATAGAAGCCTCCTGAATGGCAGACCTGGGCTAAGTCCCTTGGAAGGTGGTGCTTGAGATGGTGATAGCCTCGTCAGGCTTATGCCCTGCCACATCACGAGGGATTTTCGACGAGTCGGGTTGTTTGCAAATGCAACCCTAATCGAGTAGTAAATTGCATTCAAGGCTAAATACATGCGAAAAACCGATAGAAAACAAGTACCGCAAGGGAAATATGAAAATTAATTTGAAAAGAGAGTTACAGACTTCTTGAAATTTCTGGGAGGGAAGCAGATGGAGGCTGTCGATGCATCTCGGTCAGATGTGGAATGACTCAGGCTAGTCCGCTACTCGACTTGAGGTGAAACTAAACACAGGCTGTTGCATCATCACAAGAGCAACTGGAGTACCACATGTCGGTTTGTCATTGCGGCGATGGAGGAACAAAGTGCATGCACTTGTGGTAGACCGTGTGCACCTACGTGCTCGTGGTGTTGGTTGGCGGGCTTTTCATTCAACCCGTCTTGAAACATGGACCAAGGAGTCTAACATGTGTGTGAGTCAATAGGTTTGAAAACCTACGAGGCAAAAGGAAGATGACGGGCGAGATCTCCTCTCTGAGGGGGGGTGCATTATCGACCGACCTTGAGCTTATGCGAAGGGTTCAAGTGCAAACACAACTGTTGGGACTTGAAAGATGGTGAACTATGCTTGAGCAGCGCAAAGCCAGAGGAAACTCTGGTGGAGGCTGGTAGTGATACTAACGTGAAAATAATTCATATAACTTGTGTGTAGGGCGAAATACTAATCGAACCATCATGTAGTTGGTTTCCTCCGAAGTTTCCCTTAGGATAACTGGAGCTCATGCACGAGTTTTAATGGATAAAGAAAATGATTAGAGGCATCAGGGCCATAACGCCCTTGACCTATTCTCAAAATTTAAATAGTTAAGAGGGTGTGGCTACCACATTCAACCGTGCCATGGAATCGAGAGCTCCAAGTGGGACATTTTTTAAGCAGAACTGGCGATGCGAGATGAAACGAAAATTGAGATACGATGCTGAATTACGCTCTAAACTATATCCCACAAAGAGTGTTGGTTGATTAAGATAACAAGATGGTGGCCATGGAAGTGGAAATACGGTAAGGAGTGTGTAACAACTCACCTATCAAATCAAATAGCCCTGAAAATGGATGGAGCTAAAGTGCGCAACCTATACTCAATCATTGGATAAATTGCCTGGCTTCGATGAGTAGGAGGACGAGGGGGTCGTTGAGAAACTTCGAGCATGAGATTGGGTGGATCAGCCCCTAGCATAGATCTTGGTGGTAGTAGAAAATATTTAAATGATAAATTTGAAGACTAAAGTGGGAAAAGGTTCCATGTGAAAAACACTTGGACATGGGTTAGTCAATCCTAAGAGATGGAGAAGCCTTGTATAGAGGGTCCAGTCTCCATGAGAATCGAAAGGGAATCAAGTTAATATTCCTAAACTAGGACATGGCAGTAGGTGACAAAATTAGGAAATCCAGAGACGTTGTCGGGGGCCCCAGGAAGATTTATATTTTCTTTTCAACATCTTGCCCACCCTGGAATCGGTTCACCCAGAGACAGGGTCTAGGAGATGGAAGATAACTGCATGTCTTGCGGTGTCTGGTGTGCATTTGGAAACTCTTGAAAATCTAGAGCACTGAGTAACATTCATGCCCGGTCGTACTCATAACCGCATCAGTTCTCCAAGGTGAATAGTCTCTGCTCAATATAACAATGTAGGTAAGGGAAGTCGACAAAAAAAATTTGTAACTTTAGGAAAAGGATTGGCTCTGAGGGCTAGGCCCAAGGGTGTACACACTTAACTCGTGGGTTGTTGGAAGTCTTCCTAAGCTACTCTCACAGTGAGGGTGGGCAGTAGCGTTTCGATTGGGCTATGAGCGTATAATTCCCCCTCGCGGGGGCTTTTCCCTAGGCGGTGAATAGTCAACTCAAAACTGGTAAGGACAAGAGGAATCTGACTGTTTAATTAAAACAAAGCATTGCAATGGTCCTAGCAGATGCTGACGTAATGTGATTTCTACCTAGTTCTCTAAATGTCAAAGTAAATAAATTCAGCCAAGCGCGGGTAAACAACAGGAGTAACTATGACTCCCTTAAGGTATCCAAATTTCTCGTCATATAATTAGTGACGCGCATGAATGGATTAACGTGATTCCCACTATCCCTATCTACTATCTAGTGAAACAACAACCAAGGGAAAGGGCTTGGCAGAATCAACAGGGAAAGAAGACCCTGTTGAGCTTGACTCTAGTCTAACTTTGTGAAATGACTTTACAGGTGTAGAATAAGTGGGAGTCATTTTCAGCACAAGTGAAATACCATTATTTTTAACGTTATTTTACTTATTCCGTGGGGCAGAGATGGGGTTTTGCCCCTGTTTTTGGCCTAGGAATGTTCCAGCAGGTCGATCTGGGTAGAAGACATTGTTAGGTGGGCAGTTTAGCTAGGGTTAAAAGATAATGCAAGTGCCCTAATATGAGCTCAACAAAAACTAAAATATTTTATGGAACAAAAGGGTAAAATCTCATTTGATTTTTATTTTCTGTATGAATACAAATCATGAAAGCATGGCCTATTGATCCTTTAGAATTTCATAATTTTAAGCTTGAGGTGTCAGAAAATTTACCACAGGGATAACTAGCTTGTGGCAGCTAAGCGTTCATAGCAACGTTTCATTTTGATCCTTCAATGTCAGCTCTTCCTATCATTGTGAAGCAGGATTCATGAAGTGTTTGATTGTTCACCCACCAATATGGAACATGATCTGGGTTTAGAACGTCGTGAGACAAGTTAGTTTTACCCTACTGATGAACCACACCACAATAGTAATTCAAGTTAGTACGAGAGGAACCAATGATTCACACAATTGGTCATTGCACTTAGTTGAAACGATAGTGTCGTGAAGCTACCATGTGTCGGATTATGACTAAATGCCTCTAAGTTAGAATCCATGCTACAAGTAGTGCATGTCACTCTTCGACTACATCTCGACCCATTTCATTTGCAAATCGTGATTGTGAAGCATCTCAATCGGGGCATATTTGAAGTTCAATTTCAAATAGTCGTTTAGAATAATCCTTTGCAGATGACTTACACGGGGTATGGAAGTAGAGGGTATAATCAGTCTTATCAATACATCTTGAAGGAAACAGAATTTGGGGAATTAGGGTTTCCATGTCACGTCATAGGAAATACTATTTCCCAGGTCAGGGGAACATGGGGATTAGTGATTCCATTTCATGTCACATGGTGGAGGGCCAAACCCAAGCCTGGGAAACTTGGGGTTTCCATGTCCTGCCCCTAACGAAAACCCTCGGTTTCAATATTTCACGGCACACTGGAAGCTCGGGTTTTTTCCTAATCCTCAACACGGGGAACTTGGGTTTTCCATGATGATGGAAACCGTTGCCCGAATCTACAGAACTGGTGGTCTTTCAAAACCACATCCCAAGCCTTTGGGAAAATTGAGGTTTCTTCCATGTCGCGGTGCATAAAAACTTGTCTCCCAATTCAATGAAACTTGGGGTTTTCAATTGTGCAACATGAAGGAAAAATGACCCAATTTGGAGAAAATTAGGGTTTCCATTTCATGGCACAACTAAAATTTCCCATGGCTGGGAAACCTAGGGTTCTCGTGTCCCACCACGAAGGAAATTGAAACCCATGCACGAGGAACTTGGGGGTTCCATGATATAGCCTAACGGAAACCACTACCCAAGTATGCGAAACTTGGGGTTTCCATGCCATGGCATAGAAAAAATTTCCACCCAAGTATGGGGGGGCTTAAATTTCCATTATCGCTAATTCGCGACATATAATTGCCACCTGGTCTAACGGGAATTTCGATGGATTTCCCATTTTATTTTGCACGACACGAATTCCCAGGTTGCTTAAGTTTCAAATGCTTCCACCCTGTGAGAAACTGGCGTCCCAAGAGTGCGATTATGATATTTGATTAGCTTTAGCTAGTTGGAATATTATATCTTCAAAGAAAGCTTTTATTCGTAGCTTTCCAATGTAAAAAAATTAGGGTAGAGGAGACGGTCTATATTTAGTAAGTGAAAAAGGTGAGGAAGCTCATCAAGGATATAAGGGAATGGATGGTATCCATGAGAGTAATTCATAATATTTTTTATGTTTGATACTTATGACTTCTTCCATGCTTTAGCTAGCTGAGTTTTCTATACTGTTTAGTACAAGGGTATTTCCACGCGGGAATCCCAGACTCTACCTTGGAGGACTTGTGAAGACCAGCTAGGACGATTTTTATAAGCTTCATTTCCACCATCTGGCATTGGTCCAAGTAGTCACCTTCAGCCACAATGTATTATCCTTGAGGAAATACGTTATTTTGTAGGGTATTGCAGTGGAGGGTTGAGAAACCCTATTTATGAGCTAGTTCCCTAGTGAAAGGAGCAGCCTTTCACCCGGAAATCTAGGGAGGGGAAGTTACAGCTATATCTTTGTATTTTCAGACATATTCCAGTAGAGCTTCAGTGATATAGTGTGATTCAGCCATATAGTTGCAGTCTGCACTTTTTGCATATTGTGCCTTTCAAGAAACCTTTGTCTAGTTATCTTGGGATTGTGTTTGAGAGACTAGTTCTCCATTTTCAACTCCTTTTGAGTAACATATCAGTAGATCCAATTGTTTCCATATTCCTATAGTAGTAACCCTCACTATTACTACGTTTTCATATATTTTGTAATTTCTGTATTGCCGCATCTTTTGGGATTCTAGTGTTTCAGGGCTTTGGAGGCTTGTTTTCCTAGTTTGAGTTATTTATTCCTAAACACATTGTATATTTTTTTGCTCTAATACATAATCTAATGGATATATGATTTTCTCATGTATTTTTCATTATTATTTGTTGTATATTTCAGTTTGGTGTTCAATATTGTTGTCTTTCCTAATTTGCAATATTACAGTGGTATGAGAGCTCTAATATTGGCTCAACTTGTGGGGGAAATACATCTATGAAAATGGAGGAGAAGGAGATTTGAAAACTTCTTCTTCAGACCATGCAGAACACTGCAAAATATATTGAGGAGATGAGATTAGAAAGAGAGAAGGAATACCCTAGAGGGTTTCACCATGGAGAAATCTCCCGCACTTCACATTTATGGTGGGAGCAATAAGTATGACACCCTTCTTCACAACACTCCACCATGCACACATTCCTATCATTGGAAGGTGAGGAAGGAGAAGCATTGAGGGAAGAAACCCTTGGTGACTATTTTGTGGAACATGAATCTCAAACTCAGAGTTTGAAGGAACATTTGAACTTTTAGGAGCTCTATCAGATTAAGGATGGTAGAAGATCCTCCAAACACCATAAAAGTCGAGAGTAAATGCATAACCAAGATCTACAACGCAGTTTGGGAAGATTATTTTTGCCCTCTTGTGATGGATCACCCAAGTTCATAGCTAAGCCTTGGGTAGAGATGTTGGATACTTACTTCCAACTCAATAGAGTTTCATAAAGGGAGGCTATTAAAATAGCAGTGCTACACCTATAAGGTGAAGCACATGAGTGGTGGTTTCATGGCCTATCTACACTTGGGCATGCTAGTGTAACTTCTTATTCAGACTTCACCCAGAGGTTGGTGGAGATATTCAATCCCAAGAATACAGAAGCACATTTTGTGGGGCTAACCAAGCGCAAGAAAGTATGGGATCTAGAGACTTATATCTCTGAGTTTCTAAAGCTTTCAGTCGTGTCATTTGACCTCACTGTGACCCAGAGAGTATGCATTTTCATTGATGGGATGATTGAACCATTACATGGGTTGGTGAAATCCACTAGATCAAATATGCTCCAAGAAGCTATGGAGATGGGTAGAGACCTACAACATGCTTTACCCAAGGCAAAAACCCCTTTTCAACAAAATTTCTCCTCTCAAACAAAGGAGGATCAAGAGAAGAAATATGTTGATGATAATTCCAGGAGAGATCTAGGGAGGAAGAAACTTTATTTCACTTGTCAAGAGCTATGGGAACCAAACCACCAATGTGTTGCAGGAAAGGCACATTGTATTGAGATATTTTATGTTGAGGAGAAGTAGACCAATGCTGTAGCAGCAGGAGGAGGTGCACCACCCATAGGAGATGTAGTGGGAGAATTTTCTCCAATGGGAGGGACACTTGCAGCTTTGCAGGGAGTTCCCAAGTATCTAACATTGAGGGTTAGATGCACTATTCTGGGAAAAAGAGTATCAGTATTGTTAGATAGTGGAGCTACCCATAACTTTATTAACACTCAGTTGGCGCATAGGATGGGTATTCACATAGAATATTTTGAGGGTTTCTTGTTTTTGGTTCCTGGAGCTAGAAACATGCAGTGTGCCAAATATGTTTTGGCATTAACCATCACTATGGGAACCTACACATTGACATACCACTTCTTTGTGGTTGATATTCTAGACACCAATGTGATATTTGGTGTCTTGTGGTTAATCACCTTAGGGAAGGTGACCACAGACTGGGAAACATAGAGATGGAATGGATAGAAAAGGGGAGTGATAAACATCAGAAAATCAAAGGCATACACACCTATCCACCCCAGATTGTCTCAGCACATAGGATGGAGGCTAATTTGCACAGAGGGGACATAGAGTGGGAAGTATAAATATGTATTTCAGAATCAGGGGGCAAGGTTCACCAATACATCCAGATTCACAATCTATTTTGGACTGATATTCCACAGTATTTGGAGATATCCCACCCAGGAGACCTCCTGACCGAGGATTTGAGCACACTATTGAGTTGGATCAGGGGATCAAAGTAGTGATCACCACACCCTATAGGCATCCCAAATCCTATACGGAAGAGATTGAAAATGCCATTCAAGAGCTTTTGGCCTTAGGACACATTCGGCCTAGCACGAGTACTTTTGCCTCTTTAGTGGTTTTGGTGAAGAAGAAGGACGACACATTGAGAATGTGCATTAATTATAGAGCCTTGAAAAAAAAGAACATGAATAAAAGATACCCAATTCCCAGGGTCGATGAATTGATGGATGAAGTAAGAGGGTCCAAGTATTTTTCCAATATCTATTTGAGATCGGGGTATCATGAAATCAAAGTGAGGGATCAAGACATCCCCAAGACAACATTTCGATGTCACTATGGCCATTTTGAGTTCTTGGTGATGCATTTTGGGCTAAACAATGCTCCGGAAACATTCCAGTCTTGCATGAATGAAATTTTCCATGGTTACTTGAGGGAATTTGTATTGGTCTTCATTGAAGACATTCTTATTTACAACCGCACATGGGAGGAGCATCTACAACGTATTGTGGCAGTATTACACATTATTGAAGAGTAGAAATTCTATGCTAAGCTCTCCAAGTGTGAGTTTGGGCTCACAGAGCTACTCTATTTAGGCCACATCATTGGATTATATGGGGTGAGAGTTCATGAAGAGAAGATCTGTGCTATCATATATTGACCCAAGCCAAAGACTGTCACAGAACTTCAAGGGTTTGTAGGAATTTGTACCTATTATTGGAAGTTTGTTAAAGGGTTTTCTCAACTAGGAGCACCAATTACAGATATAAATAAGAAGGGAGCTTTCATTTGGATAGCCATAGTGCCGAGATATTTTGATAAGCTCAAGGAGATGATGGGTAGCTTCTTGGTATTAGTTCTAGTATATTTTACCCAACCCTTTGTGTTGGAATGTGATGCTTCAGGAGAAGGCATTGGAGATGTATTAATGCAAGGGGGAAACCCCATATATTTTGAGAGTTAGAATTTTTTGCCACATGATAAACTGTATCCAATATATGATAAGGAGATGTTGGTTATTATGCATGCCTTAGCCAAGTTTCAGCAATATTTGGTGGGTAACAGATTTCGAGTGAAGACTGATCACAATAGTATTTGATTCTTTCTTGAGTAGAAGAAACTTCAGGAGAGGCAGAATAAATGGGCGAGTAAGATCCAATAATATTACAATGACATAGAATATATCAAGGGGAAGAGTAATGTAGTGGCAGATTTTCTATCTTGGAGGCCAACAACACTCTTCTTGATGAGCATGGATACAAATTGTAAGGCTTAGTTGCTAGTGGAATATTCCAAAGACCACTTTGCATGTGAGATCCTAGATGGACAGGTGACTAATGAGAGGTATAGAGTGATGGATGAGGTCATAGATTACCAAGATTGAGTCTTCCTGGCTAGATATTCTAAGCTCAAGAAGAAGATTTCGTAGGCATCATATGATTCACCACTTGCGGAACATCAATGTTTCACCAAGAATTACTGGGCTATTCGGGAGAGATTCTCATGGAAGGGTCTTAAGAAGGATGTGCTCCAATGCATCAAGGAGTGTGTAGTTTTCCACCATAACAAATGGGAGCACAACCATCACATAGGATTATTGCATCCACTCCCTATTCCGGATGGAAAATGGGAAAGTATTTCCATGGACTTCATCACTAGTCTACCTACAGTTCAGTGTAAGGATTGGATCTTTGTAGTTGTTGATAAACTAACAAAGTATTCACATTTATTTGCTATTTTTGCACGACATATTTCTTCATAGGTAACTAAGTTTTTTTTAGAGATGTGTTTAGATTCTATGGTCTCCCAAAGATCATAGTTAGTGATAGGGATATCCGCTTCATGGGTGGCTTTTGGTAGAAGCTTTTTTAGTTAGTGGGCACTGAGTTGACATCAAGTACTAGCTATCACCCAAAAACCAATGGATATATAGAAATACTAAACTAGTGTTTGGAAGGGTACTTTCAAATCTATGTTTTGGGGAAGCAAAGAGCATGGTTGCGCTGGCTCCATTTGGGGGAGAATTGCTACAACATAACATTTCATATATCCATTGGCATGACTCAATTTCAAGCTCTTTATGTGTATGATGCACTATCATTTTTTGATGTGATGTTTGGAGAAAGTAAGGTTCTTAGAGCAAAGGAGTGGATTTAGGAGAGTCAGGATATACTTTGGGCCCTCAAAGACATCATTGCTACATCACAAAACCAACAGAAGATATATGCAGACTGTGGTCGTATAGAGAAGAAGTTTGAGGTGGATGATTTGGTATATCTTCATCTTCAGCCATATAGAAAATATACACTTAAGGATAAGGGGGATGAGAAGCTTAAACCTTGGTTCTGTGGGCCATACAGGGTGATTTTCCGTGTTGGAGAAGTAGCATATGAGTTAGAGCTTCCTATTGGGAGCAAGATCCGTAAAAATTTTCATGATTCATGCCTCAACAAGGCCATTGGACAACATGTGGTTGCTACCATGGATCTCCCACCTATTCATGATGAGGTCCATCTATTTTTGCAACAGGAGGCTATCTTGGATACTCGAGAGAGGCAACTAAGGAGCATGGTGATTAGAGAATATATGATTTGATGGAGTAATATAACTAATGAGGATGCCACTTGGGAAGGAGAGAATATTTTATAGCATCCTTATTTACAGTTGCTTGAACACAAGAAAAAATTGGTAGGGGAGAACTGTAATATTCCCAATTAGCTTTTAGCTAGATGGAATATTATATGTTGCTTCTATTCATAGTCTATATGAATAAGTGGGGTAGGGAGACCCTTAAATCTCTTTAGTAGGAATAAATCACTTCCAGTATGGATGTGGATCAGTTTAGATAGTCAAAATAAATCCACCCTAGGTGTGAAAGGTGGAAATGCATGTAGACTAAATCAAGGTTGACCAAATCAACAGTGTTTCCAAAGAAGAGAGTGGAGCTAGTGGGGACAATGCAGTTTTGGAGGAGTAGTCTTTGCATGAAAGTAACCACATAAATGAGTGGGGCCAAGGATGAGGAAGCTAATCAAGGATATAAGAGAAGGGATGGTAGCCATGAGAGGCATTCAGAATATTCTTTATGTTGGAATCTTATGACTTCTTGCATGCTTCAGCTATTTAGCTGAGTTTGTGGTATTTTTTAGTACAAGGGTATTTCCACATGGGAATCCCACACTCTACATTGGAGGACTTTTGAAGGCCATCAAGGAGGGTTATTATGAGCTTCATTTCCACCATCTGGCATTGGGAAAAGTAGTCACCTTCAACTACAGCGTAGTCTCCTTGAGGAACTGCGTTGTCTTGCAAGGTGTTGTAGTGGAGGGTTGAGAAACCCTGTTTATGAGCAAGTTTCCTAGTGAAAGGAGTTGCCTTTCACCTGGAAATGTACGGAGGAGAAGCTATAGCCATATATTTTTATTTTCAGCCATATTCCAGTAGATATTGAGTGATACAATGTGATTCAGCAATAGAGTTGCAATATACACTTTTTGCACCTTATGCCTTTCAAGAAACCCTTGTCGAGTTATCTTGGGATTACGTTTGAGAGACTAGTTCCCCATTTTCAGCTCCTTTTGAGTAGTATATCAATAGATGAATTTGTTTCCATATTCCTCTAGTAGTAACCCTCACTAGGACTAAGCTATCATATATTTTGGAATTTATGTATCGAAACATCCTTTGGGATTCTAGTGTTTCTGGGCGTTGGAGGCTTGTTTGCCTAGTTTGAGTGATTTGTTCCTCAACACATTGTATATTTTTCTGCTCTAATACATAATATAATGGATCTATGATTTTATCATGTATTTTTCATTATTATTTTATGTACATTTCATTTTGGTGTTCAATATTGTTGTCTTTCCTAATTTGGAATATTACATGGGGGGAACTTGGGTTTCCATGTCTGGAACTTGGGGTTTTCTTGACTCGTCCCGATGGAAGCCATCCAAGTGTGGGGAAGGTTGGGTTTCCTCACCCCGCCATAATGAAATATTCCCAAATATGAAAAATATAAGGTTTCCATGTCCTTGCTCAATGGACACTGCGCAGGTATACGTCCGTCGTGACGAAAACTGCCCTATAAGACCCATGATTCGAGGATGATGACCAAGGTTGTTGGGAGAGTTCAGTGGAAATGCAACAAGTGATGGTCTACGAAGTGATGAAAATGGAAATGAAAGGATAGACAGGCGCACGATGGATGAAAACAACATTCGACTATTATAGGACGTTATCATGGTGATCGTGTGATGTTTAGGAGTGACGTGCATAAACGCATCCAAAAATGGAAAAGTGTTGGCTTGGAGGTTTACAGGCTTGCTATGGTGGAAATCCGATGTTAAGGAGGAAATTTCACATCGTAACCAAGGCTTTATGGGTGTTTAGTGGGTCGGACTTATATGGGTCAAGCCCCACCCATGGAAGTAATGTGTGGGAAAATGCACATATAAAAGGAGGACATGTGATCGATGGTAAAGGAAAATATGAAGGAAATTAAAATATTGTTGATTCCACCATTGGAAACCTAAGTCATGAGCTAGAGCAAAGGTCAAGGGTGGAGGGTGAAGCCGTAGCAAGGAAACAGGGTCTGGGTCGAGTCAGGTAAAAACGCATTCATCTTTCACCCACAGGTGGAGTTAGGTTACTTACATAGGGGGTGTGCAGAACAGTGTTTAGGGTAGGGTTGAGTTAGGTTCCTTCCACAGAACATGTGTGGAACAGTGTTCGGGGTAGGCACATTCAGGTCGAGTCAGGTTCATGCAGTGCATCCACGTTCAGGGTGTGCGGAACAATGTTTGAAGGTGCAAAGGTCATTCATTAGAGTGGGGTTGGGTCGAACCTGACCTTAACGCATTCAAGAAATGTGTGCAGACCATGACCCCAGTGACCCACGTGCAGAAATGCGTTCATGGTGCTGAGGGTGTCTATGACCCGAGTGACCCACTTGAACCATAATTCACGTAGACTTTAGAAACATGTTCTACAAGGGAATTTTGGGGTTCCTTTGGATTGTTTGCACTGTTGGGAAGCTGTTTAGTCTAGACCAAGGTACAAGAAGATTTGCAAAGAAGCATAAACGGTTTAAGTGGGATTTTTTGTATAAGTATTGCATATTGTACATATTTACTAAAAAATAATATCGGGAAAAATTATTAATGGGAGTTTCCCCTCCCTTGAATGCATGGGCACTCATGTGGTTTGACATCGATTTTTATTGTTGTTTTATTTCCGCACAAGAAAACTTTGGAATATTAATTAAACAAGTGTTGAGTTAGGCGTATTCTAATTATTGATTATTTTAAAAGAGAAAAATAAGGTATGCCACACCCGTTTATAGAGTGGTTGGGAGACAAACACATGTATAGGGGCGTGAAAGTTGGTATCAGAGCTGTCTTTTCAGGGATTTTTTATTATTGAGTAGGGATATAGATGTAGTGTTGCAGGTGGTATTGAAGCTTGATGGATGAGTTTATTTCATTGGAAATGAACTTTAAAGAAATTAAGAAAAGTCGAAGGAAGTGGCAAATTAGTTTGATGAGACGAGTCAGACCATTGATGCATTGGGCAAGAGGAGGACATCTGACATGAAAAAAGATGAAATATTTCAACTTATGAAGAAAGTGAAAATTCTTCAAGTAGAAATGGAAAAGGTGGAAGAAGAGCGAAGGAATTTAGTTGACAAACTTCTCAAACTTAGAGAACTTGGAAAGATGAATCATGGTGGCATGAATCCCACTATGGCCAAACCAAAGGATGTTGTAGCTGTGATTGAAGTCAAGGAAGAACTTGATGAAAAAGTTGGGCCAGGAACAAGCACATTACAAGAATTCATGGTGGATGATTTGCACAAGAATGCTACAGATGTTGTAGAAGTCAAGGATTAACTTAATGAGAAGGTTGGACCATGGCCAAGCACATTGCAAGCATCAGTGATGGATGATTCTGAGGAGGATGTTGAGGATGTGGATATGATAAAGGAAGAAATTGTGGTACAAGTTGAACTTGGACCAAGCATATTGCAGGCATTTGTGGATGAACCACATGAAAATGTTGCAGAAGTGAAAATGACCAAGGAGGAACTTGATGAGAAGGTAGTACCAGGATTGGAGGCATTGTAGATAATGATGAGGATGGAGGACACTCGCTTAGAGAGTCTTTATGAAGATATGAATTGTGTTTCAATTGAGAATTTTGGAGATGGACCATATGTAGGGATGAGCAAGAATATGACTTCTTTGCAATTACCACATAGGACATTTCCTTGTATGGAACCTTTTACATCGGGGAAGTAAGGAGAATTTCCTTCTGTAGACCTTGATAGGGAAATTCGTGACCTCACCCTATTATTTTAAAATTCCTATGGCAAGGGTGTAACTTGATGGCATTTGTGATATATATGGGTCATGCTTAGCCACATGGAAATTGGCTAGGTGCCGGACATGACTCATGGACTGCCTTCGTGGTAGGGCACATTGTTTTGGTAGACTTATTCATGGCTTACAACCAAGAAGGAAATCTTGGTGAACCTTTAGTGGGGGAGAAGCCTTGAAGGAAGTACTCATGATGATGATGTCAGAAGTGACTGAGGGAACTTAACCTATAAAATATACACATAATGATGACTATATTTGAGATGAGTCTACTCTTGATGGACACATGGGGAGCCAAATTCATGTACATCAACATGAGGGCATGGGAGGACATTATTTGGAAACATTATGCACGTGCACCTACTAGGTGCCACTTATGAGCATCATGGAGGAGTGTCAAGTAGGATGTTGATCAGGATCAATTGTTGGTGCTACATTGAGATGTTTTATAGAGGGGCTGATGGATGTTGTTCACGTTGATGAAGAAGACATTTTCTGGATGAGCAGCCTATCAGTAGCCTATTAGCACATTCATATGACTTTCGGGGTGATAACAACTTGTGGTGGCACTCATGACCAATACAAGTGTGCTTGCCAATAGTTTGGGTTGGATGATGCATGGGAGTTCATGATGGAGTTGAATTCTTCGGAGGCTTCATACTACAATGATCTTGCAGTATCTGGTTCACTGAGGAGTTGAGATCAAGATTGGTCTTGGTTTTGATGCATACCTCTGAGCACATTTATGGGGTGTGTTTGTGAGGAGTCACTTGATGGAGATGATCAACGGGACACTTTGGAGCTTGATGGAGATGAAGCGATTATATGCCTTGGTGGTATACACTTGGACATGGGTTGAGCTCTCTTGAATTAACTTTGGTATGCATGTTGGATGCATATTTCATATGGGATGAACATAGCTTCATGGACCTGAATATGGCACATTTTTGAGAGGATGTTCTTGACTTGATTTGAGGAAGACATTTTACAAATGGATGATGCTTGATAGTTGTGACTGTATTTTTAACAACACATGGATATTGGCATCATGGGAAGCACATTTTAGATAGACATGGCTGGTTGGATGGACAACATGTTGCGAATGAGATGAAGGGCACTTCATGGGCATAAGCATGGCTTACTTTACACTCATATGGGACAGATCTTTGATTGAGTTTACGGATGTGATAGGAAGCGAGAGGAACAACTAAGACAAGGTATGAGGATGTGAATTCTCATGATGAGAATGTATGGTTGGACTAATCACTCGAATAGTTTGATTTATGATGGCTATAGCAGTGCGTAGAGTTATGATGGATACATATTAGGTTTTTCTATGTTGAGTTGGTTGGAGTGCTCGATGAATATATTCAAATGATATTGATGATATATGATGGGTTGACACGATATATGTTAGAAAAAATGTGGCCATGATGAAGAGAATGACTTCCCACGATGGTATAACACTTGGTGATTATGACGGATGTGTTGATGATCATGGATTGATGAGATATTTATGTTGGATATGTTAGACATGAACCTTCATGGCTTATGCGATGATATTGTGTGATGATACATTGTGATTAAATTTTCCATATATATTATGATGATATGATGTGACAATGATGGTAGCAGTTTCAGGGATGACAGTCTTATTTTAAGTCGGGGAATATGTAAGACCCACGAGTCGAGGGTGATGACCAAAGGCATTGGAAGCCTTCGGTGGACATGTGACAAATGACAACCGACGAAGCGATGAAAACCTCAACCTGTACATGGTCTAAAAAATCCTCCCTTGAAATTCTTCCCAACTTGCCATGTCTTGTTATTCTGATTCGATCCCTGACCAATGTCTTGTCGTGGCCAATTTTTCACTGAGACGAACCAATATAATTTCCATGATTCGATACCAAATGCAACCCTATCGTTGTATTCCTTCTTTAATATTCAATATTCAGCAAATCACAACTCACCCTGAATAGAGCTCTGATACCATCTGTCAAAAAGTGGTAGTGATTCCAGTGCACCCAAGGAAACTCATTCGAGTTGGTCGAGTTAGGTCGCGTTGTGTGACGGCAGCCGTGTCAAAAATTCTAAGTGCTGATCATGCTTGTGCCTTGTGCATGCTTGGTCAGGTCGGGTCGTGTGGGTTGGGTAGTGCCATTAGGGCGGGTCGGGTCATGCAGTCCAGGTCATGCATTCAAGCGGCTCGGTTCGTGATGTTCTAGTCACATGCTCGGACAGGTTGGGTCATGTGTTTGGGAAGGTCTGGTCATGTCGTTCACATCGTGCGTTCAGGAAGGTCAAGTCGTGCATTCGGGTGGGTCAGTTCGTGCATTTGGGTGGGTCGGTTCAAGTCATGTGAGCGCATCCATGTTAAAAATTCTAAGTTCTAACCACCCATGTGCCTTGTGGATGTTCGTGCAACACGTTTTCCATTTTCACCCTCGTGCCTTCATTTGGGTGGGTTGGGTCATGTCATGGGAGGTTTCCCAAGGAAATTCATTTGGGTCAGGTTGGATCGGGTAGTGTGAGGGAGGACATATAAAAAATGATAATTTGTGACCGCTTTTATTCCTTGTGCATGTTTGTGTGACCCTTTTGTCTTTTATACCCTAGTGCCTTTGTTTGGGTAGGTCGGGTCGGGTCATGTGAGGGCACCCAAGGAAACACGTTCAGGTCGGGTAGTTTCATGTGAGGGTGCCCAAGGAAACGCATCCAAGTGGGTCGGGTCTTGTGAGGGAGCCCAAGGAAATGCATTCGGGTCAGGTTATGTGAGGGTGCCCAAAGAAACATGTTCGGGCGGGTCAGGTCGGGTCGGGTCGTGTTATGGCGCCCAAGGAAATGTGTTCGGACAGGTCAGGTCAGGTCGTGTCGTGTGCAGGCACCCAAGGAAATGCATTTGACCAGGTCGGGTTAGGTTGGGTCATGTCCTGTGAGGGTGCCTATGGAAATGTGTTCGGGCAGGTCAGGTATGATCGGGTTGGGTCGGGTCGTGTGAGGGCACCCAAAGAAATGCGTTCGGGTCAATTCAGGTTGTGTGAAGGCACCCAAACAAATGTGTTCAGGTCGGGTCGGGTTGAGTCATGTGAGGGAGGCCATATAAAAAATTCTAATTTGTGACCGCCTGTGTGCCTTGTGCATGTTCATGTGACCCATTTACCATTTTATCCCTTGTGCCTTCGTTTGGGTGGGTCGGGTTGTGCCATGTGTGGGCTTACAAAGAAACATGTTCGAGTCGAGTCGGGTCGGGTCATGTGAGGGAGGCTATATCAAAAATCCTAAGTTGTGATTGCCTGTGTGGTTTGTGCATGTTTGTGCAACCCATTTTCCATTTTCTCCATTGTTCCTTCGTTCGGGCGGGTTAGGTCATGTCGTTTGAGGGCGGCCAAGGAAACATGTTCGGGTCGAGTCGAGTAGGGTCGGGTCCTGTGAGGCTGCCCAAAAAAACACATTATATTCAGGTCATGTGAGGGAGGCCATTTAAAAAATTCTAAGTTTTTACCACACGTGTGCCTTGTGCATGTTCGTGCAGACCGTTCTTTGTTTTCTCCCTTGCGCCTTTGTTTGGTTGGGTTAGGTTGTGTGAGGGAGCCCATATAAAAAATGCTAAGTTATGATCACCCATGGGCCTTGTGCACATTCGTGTGAGCCGTTTTCCATTTTCTACCTTGTGCCTTCATTCGAGTCGGGTCCGGTAGTGTAAGGGTTCCCAAGGAAATGTGTTCGAGTCAGGTCGGGTCGAGTCGTGTTAGGGCACCCAAGGAAACGCGTTCAGATCGAGTCGTGTGATGGCACCTAAGGAAACACATTTAGGTCGGGTTGTGTGAGGGTGCCAAAGGAAACGCGTTCGAGTCAGGTTGGGTTGGGTCATGTGAGGGCGCCCAAGGAAACACATTCAGTCAGGCGTGCTGTGTCACACGGTTTGAGGGCACCCGATGAAACCCATTCAGGTTGGGTCATTTCGTTTGAGGGCGGTCATATCAAATTTGCTAAGTTGTGACCGCCCGAGTGCCTTGTGCATGTTTGTGCAGCTCATTTTTCATTTCCTCCCTTGTGCCTTCATTCGATCGAGCACGTCGTGTCATGTTGTGTGATGGTGCCTTTTGAAATGCATTCAGGTCGGGTAATTTCGTTTGAGTGTGGTCGTATAAAATTTGATAAGTTGTGACCACCTAGGTGTATTGTGATCGTTCATGTAGTTCATTTTTAATTTTCTCCCTTGTGACTTCGTTCCGTCAGGCAGGTTGTGTCGTGCCATGTGAGGGCACCTGATGAAACGTGTTTGGGTTGGGTCATTTCCTTTGATGGAAACCATATCAAATTTGCTAAGTTATGACCGCCTGAGTGCCTTATGCACATTCGTGTAGCCCGATTTCCATTTTCTCCCTTGTGCCTTCTTTCGATTGATCGCGTCGTGTTGCACCGTGTGACGGCACCCAATGAAACATGTTCAGGTCAGGTCGTTGTGTTTGAGGGCACCCAATGAAATGCGTTCAGGTTGGGTCATTTCATTTGAGGGTGGTTGTATCAAATTTTCTAAGTTGTGCCTGCCTTGGTGCCTTGTGCATGTTCGTGTGGCCCAATTGTTGTTTTCTCCCTTGTGCCTTCGTTCGATCGGGCGGGTCGTGTCACACCATGTGAGGGTGCCTGATGAAATGCGTTCAGATCAGGTCATTTTGTTTGATGGCAGATGTAACAAATTTTATAAGTTATTAACACTCGGGTGCCTCGTGCACGTTCATGTATCTCATTTTCCATTTTCTCCCTTAAGCCTTCATTCAGTCGGGCGCACCATGTCGCACCGTGTGAGGGCACCCAATGAAATGTGTTTTATTCAGGTCATTTCATTTGAGGGTGGCGGTATCAAAATTTGGTAAGTTATAACCACCCCAATGCCTTCTTCACATTCATGCAGCCCATTTACCATTTACTCCCTTGTACCTTTGTTTGGTTGGGCATGCTGTGGCGGGCCATGTGAGGGCACGCATCGAAACGTATTTGGTCGGGTCATTTCATTTGAGGGTAGTCATATCAAATTTGCTAAGTTGTGACCACTCGGGTGCCTTGTGCATTTTCATGTGACATGTTTGTCATTTTCTCCCTTGTGTCTTCATTAGGTCGGGTGGGTCGTGCTGCGCCGTGCGAGGGTACTCGATGAAACACGTTTGGGTCGGGTCATTTCGTTTAAGGGCGGCCATATCAAATTTTCTAATTTGTGACCATCCAAGTGCTTTGTGCATGTTCGTGTGGCCCATTTTCCATTTTCTCCCTTGTGCCTTTGTTATGTCGGGTGTGCTGTGTCGCACCATGTGAGGGCGCCTAATGAAACATGTTCATGTCAGGTCATTTCATTTGACGGTGCCTAATGAAATACGTTCAGGTCGGGTCATTTCCCTTGAGGATGGCCGTATTAAATTTGCTAATTTGTTACCCCCCGGGTGGCTTTTTCACGTTCGTGTGACCCATTTTTCATTCGCTCCCTTTGCCTTCGTTCGTTTGGGTGCGCTGTGTCACACCATGTGAGGGCACCCAATGAAATGCGTTCGAGTTGGGTCATTTCAATTGAGGGTTGATATATCAAATTTTTTAAGTGGTGATCACCTAGGTTCCTTGTGCACATTCGTGTGGCTTTTTTGTTGTTTTCTCCCTTATGCCTTCATTCAGTCGAGTGGGTCGTTTCACGCCATGTGAGAGAACCCGATGAAACGCGTTTAGGTCGGGCCATTTCATTTGAGGGCGCCCGACGACACACATTTGGGTCAGGTCGTTTCATTTGAGGGCAGTTGTATCAAAATTTGGTAATTTGTGACTTCCTGGGTGCCTTGTGCATGTTCGTGCGACCCATTTTACATTTCCTCCCTTGTCCCTTCATTCCATTGAATGTACCCTATCATGCCATATCAGGGCACCTGATGAAATGCATTCGGGTCAGGTCATTTCGTTTGAGGGTGGGCGTATCAAATTTTCTATGTTGTGACTTCCCGAGTGGCTCGTGCACATTCGTGCGACTCGTTTGCCATTTTCTCCCTTGTGCCTTCAATCGATCGGGCACATCATGTCGCGTTGTGTGAGGGTGCTATATGAAACATTTTTGGTTCGAAAAATTTCATTTGAGGGCAGTTTTATCCAATTTGCTAAGTTCTAACCGCCCGGGTGCTTTGTGCATGTTCATGCAGCCCATTTTCCATTTTCTCCCTTGTGCCTTCGTTTGGTGGGGTGTGCCATGTCGCGCCATGTGAGGGCACCCGATGAAATTCCTTTTGGGTCAGGTCATTTCATTTGAGGGCGAACGTATAAAATTTTCAAAGTTTTGACCATGCAAGTTCCTTGTGCATGTTCGGTTCGGGTCGTTTCATTCGACGCGCCTGATGAAACGCGTTCGGGTTGGGTCATTTCATTTGAGGGTGGCCGTATCAAATTTGATAAGTTGTGAACACCTGAGTGCCTCGTGCATGTTCTTGTTTCTTTGTTCAGTCATTCATCTATCCCCTTTCTGGTCGAGGGTAGGGGTTGGATTTTCGTGTGAAAGGTGGGTTGGTAATTGAGTTGTTTTTTTAAAGTGTGCATGAATAATTGCCTTGGGTCATTTGTAGGGTCGCCAACATTCTTCTCTCCATCCCCACTCAGTAGCGTATGAGTGGAAATATTTTTTCCATGCTCATCCTGTGAGGGATATGTGAACAAAATTCCCCTTCTACTCTATGTGTGGCTCCTTGAGACGAGTGGTCGCCTTCCTATGTCTCTCTCGTGCCCCTTGGTCACTCGTTTTCTCTGTTGGAATCAGCTCTTCGCTATGTCCCTCTGATGGCCTTTGGTCGATCATTTTATCTGTTTAAATCGGCTCTTCAATATGCCACTCTCATGCCTGTTGGTCTCCCTTTGGATTCACTGAAATCATCTCTTTATGATGCTTCGTTGCTCGTTGGCTCTGTTGAAATCGGATCTTTCCTATATTGTTCGCTTGCTCCCCTTTTGGTGTGGGGCTAGGGTTTGGATTTTCATGTAAAAGGTGGGTTGGTAGTTGAGTTGTTTGTCCAGGTGTGCCTGAATAATGGCCTTGGGTAATTTGTAGGGTCGTCAATTTTCATCTTCTCTCCATTCCCACTCGGTAGCACATGAGTAGTAATTTTGGCCATGCTCATCCTAGGAGGCATATGTGAAAAAACTTCCCCTTCCACTCTGTGTTCTTGGAGTTAGATGGGGTTTCTTTGTGTGGATCCTTGAGACGATTAGCCTCCTTCATATGTCACTCTCGTGCCTCTTGGTCGCTTATTGGCTTCGTTGAAATTGGCTCTTCAATATAGTGTTTGCCTCCTCCCTTTTTAGTTGCAGGGAGTGGGTCATATTTTCTTGCGAAATGTGGATTGGTAATTGATTTGTTTGTTTGGGTGTGCCTGAAGAATGTTCTTGGATCATTTGTAGGGTCACCGACTCTATTCTTCTCTCCATCCCCACTTGGTAGCATGTGAGCGGTAATGTTGGCCATCCTTCTCCTGGGAGGCATATGTTAACCGAGTTACCCTTCCACTCCGTGTTCTTAGATTTGGACGAGGTTGTTGTGTGTGGCTCCTCGATACAACTAGCTGCCTCTTTATGTCGCTCTCATACCCCTTGGTCACTCGTTGGCCCCGTTGAAATTTTATCTTTTCTATATTGTTCACCTCATCCATTTTTTGTGGGTGGGAGAGGTTGGATTTTCTCTCATTGGCTGCATGAAGTTTTCTCTTTTCTATATTGTTCACCTCCTCCCCTTTTGGTGTGGGGAGGGGTTGGATTTTCATGTGAAAGGTGGGTTGCTAATTGAGTTTCTTGTTCGGGTGTGCCTGAAGAATTGCCTTGGGTCATTTGTAGGGTGGATGAATTTCATATTCTTTCCATCCCCACTCAGTAGCACATGAGCGGTAATTTTGGCCATGCTTGTCCTTGGAGGGATATGTGAAAAATTCCCCTTTCACTCCGTGTTCATGTAATTGGATGGGTTTTTTTGTGTGGCTCCTTGAGATGATTTTCCTCTTCATTTTTTGGCTCTTGATAGTGCCAATTTCTTGTGCTTGTAATCTTTCTATGTCAACATTCTTGGTTGAGATACATACATTTAAGAGGAATGTGGAAGGGTTTTGGTTGTCATTTGCCCCTCTTGCTTGCTTTTTCCATTGGGCGATGTGAGGTGGTTCTCCTTCTTATAAAATTAAGGTTTTAAATTCCTTTCAGAGTGCACGTCGTATGTCCCTACATTGGCTTTGAGGTTTTGATAGATGTGGTGGCCCATATGTTTAATCGAGTGGTCATATTTTTCCTTGCATCTTGCATGCACAGTAGAATTTTTAAGCTTGGAATGTGAGACACAAGGTGATTAGTATTTCTTGTTTTAATCGCATATGCGATTGTGGTCCAATTGGGAATAGGCTTGCTAGGTTGATGGTGGGTGCTATATCTGGAAGGAGGAATTCAAGGTGGAATGCTTCAACCTCCCTTCTTTGTGTGGAGGTGGCTATAGGTGAAAATTATTCATTGTCTAGTTGGTAGGTTGGTGGGGAAATCTCCTAGGTTTCTTGTACGTAGGGTGTGTGGGCTACAGGGCTACCTGATCCCTCCTCCTATTCAGATATGTTCATGCCTTTTGTGGCAAGCCTTATGATTTTCATTTATTTTATTCCTTTGCCTTGACATCAAGGTTTTTGCAGGTGATCAAGCGATCAATTTCCACCATTGCTACTGTTCGAGTGGACTCCTAGGTGGCCTTTGTGCATGCTGGGGAGGGTTGGGGGGGAATTTTTAAGAGAGGTTGCAAGCTCGACCATTCTTGTTTTATTTCCTTTCTTTTCCTTTTGCATTGAGGGTGCCGAAAGTGATCAAACGATCATGGTCCACTGTTGCTACTGACTGGGTCGGATCCTAGGTGGCCTCGGTGTAGGGCAGGGAGGGTCGGGGTGGTATTTATATTAGAGTTTGTTGAATTTTTCATTATCCTTTTACTTCCTTTCTTTTCCTTTGTAGGGAGGTTTCCGCAGGCTATCAAGTGATTGAGATCCACTACTGCTATTGTCAGGGTGGACTCCTAGGTGGCCTCGCTACCGGGTGGGAAGGGTTGGAGGGAATTTTAATAGAAGTTGTGGGGTCAGTTGTTATCCCTTTATCTCCTTAATTTTCCTTCGCATTGAGGTCACCACAGGCGATCAGCTGATCAAGGTACATCATTGTTGATGTCCAGGTGGACTCTTAGGTGGCCTTGGTATGGGGCAGAGATGGTTGGGAGGAATTTTAGAGAGAGAGTTTTTGGGGTTGGTTGTTTTAAATTTGTTTCCTTTGTTTTCCTTTGCATTGAGGTCTCAACAGGAACTCGAGGTCCACTATTGCCATTGTGTGAGTGGAATCCTAGGTGGCCTTGGTGCGGGGTGGGGAGGGTTTGGGGGAATTTCTAAGAGAGTCTTGTTTTTGTTTTCTCTCCTTTGTCTGTTAATTGTGGCTGCCATGGGTGACAAGGCTTTTGCAATTTTTGCTGGTTGAGGGGTGGTTTCCAAATCCCACTTTTTCTCCTTGTGGATCTTACATCCATTTTCCATTGCATTTGATTTTCGAATTTATTTTTCATGTCCTTTGCATGTAGTGTGTGTGGGCTCTAATCCCTTCTTGGGGATGCAAGAGGTGCAAGGTATAAAATCTTTACATGATATTTTTACCTTTATTTGACTTAATGGGTGTTCAGGCTAGGTCTTGGTAAGAGAGTGCTTTGAATGCCCTTTGAAATGGAAAGGTTCTACCTGGTTGATCCTGCCAGTATTCATATGCTTGTCTCAAACATTAAGACATGCATGTCTAAGTATGAACTAATTCAGACTCTGAAACTATGGATGGCTCATTAAAGAAGTTATATTTTTTTTTATGATAGCATACTACTCAGGTAACCGTAGAAGTTCTAGAGCTAATACATGCACCAAATCTCGAATCTTTGGAAGGGATGAATTTTTTAGATAAAAGGTCAGTGCAGGATTGCCCACTTTTCCGGTGAATCATGATTACTCGATGGATCGCACAACCCTTGTGCTGGCGATGCTTCATTAAAATTTATACCCTATCAACTTTTGATTGTAGGATAGAGGCCTAAAATGGTAGTGACAAGTGACAAAGAATTAAGGTTCGATTCCGGAGAGGGAGCCTGAGAAAATAATACCACATCAAATGAAGGAAGTAGGCATGCAAATTACCCAGTCCTGACATGGGGAGGTAATGAAAATAAATAACAATATTGGGCTCATTGATTCTGGTAATTAGAATGAGTAAAATCTAAATCCCTTAATGTGAATCCATTGGAGTGCATGTTTGGTGATAGCAGTCGCGGTAATTCTAATTCCAATAGCGTATATTTAAGTTGTTGCAATTAAAAGGCTCATAGTTGGATCTTGGGTCGTAAAGGTTGGTCCGCCTACTTGTGCTATAGGGTAATATGCTTGGGTGGTGGTTACTAAATATCCCTCTCAGGGCTTTCCGGTGCCTGAGACAGACAGTCAGATTAGCTGTAAAGTTCAAAAAGAAGCTGCATACATGTTCATGCTAATGTCTATAATCAACAAAGTAAGACAGAGAGATTACCTCTTTTTCGGTAGCGAATCCTATGGAGAACAATGAGCAACGAAGTAGAGATCCTTCTTCAATGGCTCCAAATACAGATCCTGCAATCAATCAAAGCACTCGTGTGATCTCTACAATAGTATAGTTTTTTATTGACTACACTAGAATATAAGAAACATGAAACAATATAGATATAAGCCATTCATATCATGATACATAGGCAATTGAAAAAAATTGTTACACTTATGCATCGAATGGAAAAAATAGATACATTTCTATTGATTTATAAAAAGGAGGATTACAACCATTGGTTTCACTAAGCCCTCCTCAGTCTCCCAATTCTTCTCCTTCTTTCTCTATTTCTGAGTGTGATGATGCTCAAGGCAGAAAGCTCCCAATGTAATTTTTCCAATCTTCAAACCTCAAAATAGAACAATGAGATTCTGTTCTACATATATTCAATCCTTTGACCTTATACCACGAGCCCACAACTCTATTTTATAGAAGATGGAGAGGGAAAACGTTGCCAATCTATTCAACCAATTTTTAATGGGAAAGATCAAGATGTTTCCATGCTCTTCCATGCTTTTCCTCCTTAGGATTTCAGTTGTATTTGGCAAGGCCTAATAAAAGGTTTGTGCCTTTTAGTTTCTATTTTTTACTGGTCCTTTATGAGAAAAAGCTGGAAGTGCCAATCACTTTTCCGCAAGATCTTTTCCCTTTTCACACTCAAACATGGATAATGCTACCCATTTTGAAAGATAGAGAATTACCCTAGGTACTAAATAATTCTTCCTTTACATGTCTCAAGTGCATTATAATGTTGTCTAGCTACTTCTGGGGTGCATTACCTTGGCAGAAATGGGTCTTGTCTAGGTCATTTCCTTCCTTACATGTTACCTTTTCCTTTGAGCTGATGAGGAGGTAATTTGTCCTGTAATAGATGCCCCCTAAAGTGTGAGGTTATAGATGAAGATGATGGCCAAAATACTTTGTAACAAGCATAGCAGAATAAGAGGAATTGGAGGACTGAGGAAAACTTGAAATAACAACATATGTCAGAAAATATAGTATCTGTCTTGAGTTGGGCATTCCCATGCTCAATATCTAATCAAAATGATTTCTCTAGGATAGATATTTGAAAAATATGTCCACCAATAAGAATAACATGAAAATTTCTGTCATAATAGGATCAAACTAAAAAGTTGTCTCCAAAAAACAATATTGCAACTTGGGGGAGGAAACACGGCTATAATGGTGTAACCCTCGACCCAAGGTCTTGGTCGCCACTTCACTAAACTACATATTCCCATACATGTGAATAAATGAGTCATATTCAAACATGCAGGAAATCGTCTGATTACCAGTAATTAACAAAAAGTGTTAATAGAAGCGAGGGTGGCCACCGATAATGATTATGGTCCCCAAGATTCATTGTACAATATAGCGAGTGTGAATAAAAGGATTTTATGTCGAACACTCCTAGAATAATTAGATCGGGAGATAATAATAAGAACCCCCAACCAAACACAATATGACATGCCACTGATGTCTGCAAGTATCCAGTACTGATGTGTTTCTAGATCAACTTCCTAGATGAGACGTTGAAGTCGATAGGGGGAGATATGTCAAATGGTAGGCACTGAGGCATCCTACATCAGTTGACATGAAATGGGAAAATATGATTTTGTACTGATGGAAATAATCAAGAGAAAATGGGAATAACTAATGATAAATAAGTTCTTGCATATGATGAATTTGGTTGATACAAGGAGCAGTAGATAGCGAGATCCTCTTGAGCAATATAAGGCACTCTATGAAGGTACTAGGTAGCTTTGGATTAATGAACACCAAAGAGCATTAGGACTCACCAATATAGGAACACTAGGAGACGAAGGCTAAAGTCATAGATGGTAGGGTTTCGCTAAGTTTGAAATATTTTTCTAGGAAGCTCCATGTTCAAGATTTTGTGCTGCCAAATCGACCTTTAGAAAATTTAACAAAAGTAGTATCCATGATGTCCAAACTTTTTCCCCTTCTGATTAAGTTTAACGAGTCCATATGGGTAAACTCTATGGTTTTTTCATATTTAGAGAGTCTGAAAAACACCGTAAAAGACAATTCCGGGAGGTACCTTTGTCATGTTTGATAACCAGGCGTGATGAAGGGAGAATAGTAAGCCCGAAACAGTTCATTTTCCATGAGTTATTCCATTGAATCCAGAATAGTGAGAAAGCTATGTTTGATGGACATATACCTCAGTTTGTTATGAGTACGAGGAGACAAAGTAAACTCAATGTTCTTTTTGAAATTTTAACGAGTCCAACAAGGAAAAACTCGATGCTTTCTGTGAAATTTTAACGAGTCATGCAGAAAAAAACTCGATTTCTTTTTCTATTTTTAAAGAGCTTTGAAAAAAATGAAAATAATGGCTCATATGTCTTTGTCGTGGTAGTTTAACAAGCTCAAAAAATGTAACTTGACGTTTTTTTAGTTTTACGAGCTAGAAAAAGTCCCTAAAAAGAAAGCTCGAAACCGGTTCGAACATGGTCAGATCTGCATATAAACATTTAAAACCCATCAGAGCATCAGTAACATATAAAAACCAATTGTTCACGAAATGTAGCATGAATTTACCTCTTTGTATCAAACTAAATGAGTGAGTTTGACCTCCAGAATGGCTATAAGAAGGCCACAAGCCTTCATTTCCACTCTGTTGAGTGTTGTGATAGAGCTCTAGAGAAAAAAGTGGTGAAACTTCAGTTGTCGATTGTGGATGATTCGGGTGACGGTTTTCATTTCATTATGTTTTTAAGTATTTTTGTTGGTTAAAATTGTCAATTTTAGCAGGCCCTAAAAAATTTAAGCAGCTAACATGGGTGATGAGTGTTGTGCCCACATTAAACGCCCTTCCTGTGAAGAAATATTTCATTAGCATGCACTGTTGGGCACTATAGCCCACGTTAACCGGCAAAGACGTTTTAGGAACTCATTTTTTGCCATTCTAAAGTGTTCCAGACAAAAATAATCCATTGAAATGGTTGCTTGCTTAGGTATAAAGCTATTTACCATGAGTATTTGACATGGCAGGGAGCATAAGTGGGAAGAATGTGAAATGGTTGCATATGCAGCTACCTTGCTAGTTCTCCGTAGATGCAGATTGCTAAAGTATGCTCGTTTAGAGCTGTTGAGGGGACATGAGGACCTTCTGAGATGGATAATTCAACAATGCGATGACTTCCAACATGTCTTTCATATCGGGGGTAATGAACTCTCGATTGAAAAAGAAGATATATATTTTTTGACTGGCCTATCATGCCGAGGGCCAAGGCCCAATCTGACAGTATCTAGGACTGATCCCCGCACCACTGCAGATTTGATCCATATGCACTTGATAAAAAACACTATGGAATTGAGTAACCAGGTGCCTATTGCATAGGTGGCATCGAGACTGTTGAGGTCTCTACTATGGATGATAGTTTGCTTGGCTGGTGCCAAGAGTTAGGGCCACCAAGGCCCAGGTGTTGTTATCACTGGATTGTATGCAGCCCCAAGTATTTGACTAGTGTGAAGGGGTTTTCCATCGAGTTCGTGTAGATTTGACAACATGTAAGACTTGGACCCAAATAAATTTTGGGTATGGTACACTGATTGTCTCATTCATACTAGAATGGGTGCCAATTATGAGGCCAAGAATGGTCACGGATGTGTTGGGCCCACGGGAGCCAAGACAGGCTTACTGGGTAGCTTTTATTCTGTGGACTATAGAGGTTCCAATCCGTCACTATTTTGATGATGGATTATTCGAGTAGCTTGAAGACCAGATCATCATGATTGAAGATTATCCCTACGTAGGGATGAGCTATACAGGAGATCCAGAGTTGGTATTACCCCTAGGCACTCAATGGGGCCTAGATGGTAATAAAAAGCGTGATTAGTGCAGTCTTGAAGTATTTTTTAGTATCTTTCGAATGTTTATGCAATTTTTTGTTTAACAGGTGAAAATATATGTGGACATGAAGCTTTGTTTCTTGACACAGATATGGCACCTATCCGTCCTGCCGGAGCCCCTCGCTATGCAAGGCAAGGAATGCAGCTACCTGGGGTTGGTGCAGCATCAGAGGTTGTGGAAGCTGCTGAACAAGATGATGACACACAGATTTTGCAAGAGCTTACTAGAAACCTAGAGGGTTTAAGTATGGGTGTGCCGCCTCTTCCCATCAGAGAGATCCTAGTCCATCTATAGCGACATACCATGGGTGTGATGGAGAGATACTTGGTGCCTCTGAGGAGGATAGCCCAAGAATTTGTTTGCTATTTTGAGCAGCAGGCTCATTAGGAGGAGAGATAGATGTGTAAATGTCATAGTGAGGCTTTGGTGAAGCCAATTTTTTGTAAAACACCCAATTTTTGGGAAGTTTTTTGATGTAATCTAAACTCGACATGACATATATATATATATATATATATATATATATATATATATATATATATATATATATATATATATATATATATATATATATATATATATATATATATATATATATATATATATATATATATATACATATTTTGGTGATTTTGATCTGATGTGATTTTTTGATGTTTATTTATTTTCTAAAGTAAAAAATATATACTTATGTGTGACTCTTTCTATAACAAGTGTGACAAAGTCCAATCTAGCACATAATTTTCCAATGAATTAGCTAATGCATTAAATTCTTTAGGAATGTGCTCAAACGCAATGGTTTTAAAGTGACATTCTAAAAGTCGCACCCTTGAGAAATAACGTAACAAGACAAGATGACGGATGTAATAATGATTGTTTAACTGCATAACTATGAGTTGGGAATCTAACCTGATCACCAGATTGGAGATGTCGTGAGAGGAAGCCTCCATGAGGAGTTGGATCACTGAAATATACTCAACAATGTTGTTGGTGGCACTGCCCAGGAAGATTCCCTCGAAACCAAAGAGCTTTGACTCAGGTGTGTAGAAAACCCAAGCAGCTGACGCAATGTGCCTAGTATGATGACTAGCACCATCTGCATATTCGATGTATGATAATGATGACGAAGGCATATGTGTAAAAATAAAAAGAGTGTGTATGAGAAAAACTCAAAAACAAAAATATCCAAATACATCAAAACAAAGGAAAAACTCATATACATAAAATTACAAAGCATATGCCTAGAGGAGAACTAGGAAAAGTACTTCTTCAGATAGAGCCCATTGCGGGGATCTGCGAGTGGAATTCCATTACAGTATTGAAGTTCATAAAATAATTTTGAGAGGACTTTGGTGACTATGTAAGGACCAATCCATAATGGTTGAAGTGTTCAAGCCCCCAAGAGTTTGTTTCTCTGATCATAGAGTAGAAGGAGATCACCCTCTTGGAAAGAACGAGACTTGATAGATTTGTCATATTGAGCTTTAACTCGGTGCTGGTGAGCTTCCAGTGCTAGTGTGGCATCTCAATGAGTTTCTCCCAAGTGATCGAGTGAGAGAAAGCACTCTTCTATGGTAGTGGTGTCGGGTAGGAGTTCAAAGGTGAGCTTGAGTGATGGAATCTCACACTCGATTAGGATTACTACCTCTAGGACGAATGCAAGTTGGAATGGCATGAATCCTGTGGCAGTTTTGACTGATGTACGATATGCCCATAATGCAGAATATAACTTCCAATGCAATGTGGTCTTATGATTGCTGACTAACCAATGAATCATGGTTTTGAGGACGCCATTTACAGCTTTGACTTGAGGATGAAGACTGATCTTGTCGCAAGGCTAGCATGGAAGTTAATTTTGTGATCATATGGTTCTGAAAATGTGACCCGTGATATGTGACAATAGAAAGGGGTACACTGAAATGACAGATGAACTGATTTAACAAGAACAGAGCAGTAGTTTCTCCATCAGCCCTAAAAGTGGGAATGGCTTCTACCCATTCTGTAAAGTAGTCGACTACCACGACAATGTAGCTCTATTCGTTGACTGAAGTGGGGTTGCATGTAACGAAGTCTATTCCCAATTTAGCGAAAGGACCAACGGAGATAACCGGGTGGAGAGGGGCAAGGTGAGCATGCTTTTTCTTCATGAAAATTCTCCACGGATGATACTTCGTGACCACTGTGATGTAGTCTTTAAACAAAGTGGGCCAATAATAGCCTGCACGCAAGATTTTTTGGGCAATAGCTATGCCAGAAAGATGTCTGCCACACGCCCCTGCATGACAGTCATTTAAAAAGCATTCTACTTCGTCAAAAGTGAGACAATGCTGAAGAATAGTATCGACACCATGACGACATAGAGTATCGTTTAGTACAAGGTAGTGTTTCGCTTGGTGGAAAATACGACGGCGTTCATCAGATGTGAGAGTTGGGTGGAAGCGTTGAGTTTGGAGGTAGAAAAAAATTTCTCCATGCCAAGGATCAGAAGAATCAACTAAGTAGATGGATTCGTTAGAAAATGAATCCTGAGCTACATCACCTGGGTCGATTCTAGGAAGGTCCGACAATAATTCGGTGAAGACTAGAGATTTCTTTGCTTTGGCAGTAGTGAATACCCAGTCAAATTGTTGGAGGATTACTATCCATTTGGAATATTTTCCTCCAATAACTTGAAGAGACAAAATGTGTCGCATGGGATTCTCCAAATAAATAACTATAGTCTTACGTAGTAATATATAGTGTCAGAGCCAGGTGACAGCGAAGACCACAGGGAGAGAGAGTTTTTCCACATGTGAATATCGTAGTTCAGGTCTGATGAGACCTTTTGACAAGTAATATATCACATGTTCACTATCATCATCATGAAATTGAACCAGAACCATGCCAAGTGAGGATATTAAGGCTGCCAAGTAGAGGAGAAATTCGTGTGAATAATTGGGGGCACTAAGAGGTGGGGCAAAAATGAGTGCTCATTTCAAGGCGTCAAACAACAGTTGAGCTTGGTCATCCCACAAATATAGTGTTCCCTTATTTAATAAGCGCATAAAGCTTTTCATCATCTCGGTATAGTTCACTATGAAATGACATAAAAAAATTTCTTTCCCTTACAAACGTTGGAGTTGCATAATTGATTGAGGTGCGGGTAATTCAATGATTGACTTAACCTTATCAAGATCAACCCTAATCCCATGCTTGGAGACAATAAAACCTAGAAGGCATCTAGACTCGACAAAAAATACGCACATGTGGATTTAGACGTATATTGTAGAATCGACACTGAGTGGAGATTTGTTTCAGATGTGCGAGGTGATGGGATCGCTTCTTGGAATGAGCCAGAAGGTCATCCAAGTAAGCTTGTACAATATGCCTAATGTCGTGAAAGGCATAGTCCATAGCCCTTTGAAAATTTTCTCCCACATTATTCAGATCGAATGGGAGTTTATGATACGAAAATTTTCCCCAAGGACAGATGATGCCTATTTTATGTTGGTCATATTTTTTAATCACAATTTGGTTATATCCCAAGAAACATTTCATAAAGGAAAAAGACTCACATCTAGCGCAATCATCAAGGATATAATATATGAATGGCATAGGATAATTGTCTTTTTGACAAGCGGCATTCAAATCACGATAATCAACACAAACTTGGATGGTGCCTTGTTTTTTATCTACAGGGACCAGATTGGAAACCCATTCTTTCAAAGGAACGGGATAGATAAAACCAACGTTTAGAAGTTTTTTGGCTTCAATCTTAATGGCAACTGGTTTGCACGGGTGGATAGGTCAGAGTCTCTATCGAATATGTTTGGCATTTTCATAAACCTTGATTTCATGCTCGATGATAGATGGATCTATGCCAGGCATTTCATCTTAATACCAAGAAAACACATCACGGAATATCTTAAAAATGGATGTGAAGCATGCAATTTCCTCGGGATTGCAATCTGCCCCAATTTGAATATTTTCCACGATACCCATTTTGAATAAGATATCTATGAGCAAGGTTTTATAAAGGTTTCCCAAGTTCCCTTCTGAATCAATAGCTTGAACAGTCGTGTAAACATAGGAGATGATCTCAGGTGGGTCAAAATATGGGATTTGAGTAGTTAGCGTGTCTAAATCAAACATCAAAGTGTGATGGTGGAACTCTCCCCAAGGTCATTCTTCTAAAGACATGATCTCTCGAATAGCTTCGTCCATAGAAAAGACTTCATCAAGGATATCCTTAGAAATAACCATGATAGGGGGGAGGTTTGTACCATTGGTCGAAGCCATAGTTGTGGAGGGTTCAGATGTAATCTAGATGGCTTGATAAGCCAACTCGACTAGTGAGAGAGGAATTTGATCTCCATAGGAATAAATTTCTGAAGGGGCCGGTTGGATCCATGGGTCGATAGAGCTATCCAAAGTGGTAGATATCATTGCAACCATATGTGGAACCTCATGCGGCGGAAGAGGAAAGAAACCCATCAGGGAAGATGCCTTAAGAAGACCGGTACCAATACTAGCATACAAGTCAAGAACGCCTCCTATTAGGGGTACAATGTTACTTGGTAATGTGGCATAATTAAGGGTACAAAAGAATAGCTGATCCACTATGACTATTTTCCCATCTAATGGAAAGAGGATGAGTCGGAAGACCGAAGAAACAATGGCAGTCATTACGTATGACCAACTGCAACCCAGCAATAGATTATATTCGATATGACGATCTATGACTTCTATGTCCATAGTTATTGTTTTCCCACTAATGGAAATGGGAAAGCTAGCAAGGTAACCTTTTGGGAGGAAAGTGTGGCCATCGAAATATTTAAGGGAATTCAACAGTGAAGACAAAGTGGGAGAACCCAAAGCGAGCCAGCAAGTAGTTGACATAACGCAGGTCGAAGCACCTTCATCTATGACAGTATGATGGACTAGTCTCCCTTTCAACACAACTTGCACCCGAAATGCAAGTTGGTGTGAGAGGCGAGGTTTAGATTTCTCCATGTGAAATATAGCTAGTGTAGAATCCTGGGGGTCAATCCCACCAATGGCCGAAAGCAAGGCTTTCCTTTGTGCTGGGAAAGTTTGCAATACTTTGAGAGCAGACATAACTGACATTCCTATGCCAAATCTTATACAATATTCTAGTTTTGGGCGGTACATGTAGAGGTGTTATGTGTCGTGCGTCAAAGTGTCCCTTTGGGGGGGATGAATTGTGGGGTCAGCAGCAGGATGTTCGATATGAAAATATTTGGGCGATGGTGGATTTGAAATGGTACCAATTTCCTGAGTATCAATGACAGGATTTCCATAAAGTTTGGCTTGTGTTTGGAGTTCAAAACTTTCTATGCCATAAATGGTGGATGATCCTTCACCGGAAGGATGCATACCACCATTGCCCCTTTGTGGGGGTTGTGGTGGATTTGAAATCATGTGTTGTTGTTGCCACTATGGATTACGGAAGGGATTATGAAGGATGGTAGGTGTCCTCCCAGATTCCTTGTTTGTGATAAAATCTGTGCATTCCTGCAGCCAAGGACATTTGTATGTCAAGTGGTCCTCTACACAGATTCTGCAAGGAAATTTCATGGGTTTCGCTTTCCCTTTGTCATTTCTAGCAGTGTTTTTCTGATTGGTATTATTCTGATGATCTGACTGCTCTTCCGAAGAAGATGACTTTTTCTTGTTCTTCTTGTTTTTTCCACTAGGTTTTTGTGAAACTTGCATAGAATTTACCTCAGCAGTAGGAAGAGTAGTTGATTGGTTAGGGGCGGTGGTAGCCGAAGATGGCTGGGAGGTTTGCGCACTAGGTTGATTTATGGTTATACCCGATATTACACCGAAGAGGCCATCAATGTGTGCTCCAGGTTTCTGAGTAGCGGGAAGATTCAAATTACCAGGGGCATAGGGGAGTAAATCATATAGGATGCTGGTTTGTGAATGGATCAAATCTAAATGAAGTGCATGATGAATGGATCAATCTTCCATGACTGCATCAGATAGACAAATGTATTTAGCTAGGTTTGGTAAGAGTTACTTACAAAACCAATTAGATATGAGATGATCTAGGATTCATGCTTTCACTAAGCTCCTCCTACATCTCCATTCATGAATGTGATCGGAGATGTGGGTGGCGATGCCTTGGTGTAGCGAGGTTAAGAGTTCCGTGTTGGTTTAGCATATAATAGGTAGTTGGAATTTTTTAAGAAATTCAATAGCTAAAGCGCCAAAAGTGTTGACGGATGTGCATGGTAACTCAATATACCATTTGGCAGCATTTCTTGTGAGAGTGCAAGGGAAAAGTCGAAGTCGGATACTATCATCCACCATGGAATTAGAGATAGAACATAGATGAAAGGTGGTGACGTGCGTAGCTTGATCGTCCCCTTGTTTCCTGTCGAATTTAAGGATTTCAAACAAAATCTTGTGTGGTACTATAGGGTAGAGTGGGTTGTGATTGATGAGATCATTGGTTAGTTTGTAGATTTCGAGGATGTCTAGAGCTTCCAAAAATGAGAATTGCGTGTTTTCCCCCAGGTCCAACCTAGGAAGAATAGGCTAACTATTCGGACCATGGGGTCCGCCCATCAATGTGTTACCAATAGGGTAAGTAGGACTTTGTTGATAAAATTTCCCTGTGTGTGGGGGTGTAGGAATGTATGGCTGATGTGTGTATGGTATATTGTATTGGGGGGCTAATGGTTGGTTTCCCCCAGCGTAAAAGTTTTCCCCTTGTCCAAATGGATTTTGGGGTTGATTTTCCCATATGGACGCAATAGAGCTAGCCGAAGGCATGCTGGTATTCACATAGTTAAGCAATGACATATATCCTATACTGAAATTTTGACCACTTAAGGGGAAAATGTTAACATTGGGTTGTTCCATTTGTCCGGATAATTGCAGGGGTACCAAATTTCCCCCACTCATCTGTGTGTTGTTGACACTGCCCCCTAGCATGATAGCCAAGGGGTTTGAACTCAAAAAAGGGTTCCAACTGAAAGGATTGGTAAAAAGAAACAAATTAGCCATGCTCATGGGAGAAGGTACCATGGGTCCTGGCGTAGTCACCGTAGGAGTGGGTCCTAAAGGATTTGGAGACCCACTAACAGTTTTGGTGACCGCAATGCTGGGACTAGGCATAGGCTGGATACTAGGGTTGCCGATTAGCGGTGTAGAACTGACTACCGACAGGGAATATGGTGGAAAACTTGGGTTGGTTGCCATCTGCATCGACCCCATGGGTGTCGGTTGTGAAATGGATGTTGGTGCAGCCAAAGACATATCTTGGCTTGGTATAATCTGAACTGACACTGGCACCAATGAATCATTGAGTGGAGGATTGAAAGGAGGTATGACTACTTTCGTAAAAGGATCCTCTATAAATTCCATGTGATATGGTGCTATGTGAAAATCAGTGGTTGTCACTGGAGACTACTCTTCCAAAGAAGGCACGGGCCCACTAAGACTAGACTCCTCCTCTGGTGTCAATGGATGGAGACCTCACTATCGTTGAGACAGACGGCGAGGGTCAAAAGATGCCACAATGACCTATTTATTATTATCAAATTTTTATTATTTGTGATGTATTATAAAGTTTCAGTGATATTAACCACACACCTAAAAAAGAAAAAAGAAAAAAAAGTACTTTCTAAAATCAATAAACAAGAAGCCAGAATAGGGTGGCCCCATCCGAGTACTACCATTTGTTGGAGATGAAACCTAGTATCACAATGGCATACAGAGAGGTTTAGTCATAAATATAGTTATGGTTACTCTAGAGCTTCGTCCGAACCTCAGAAAATAGGTGTAAGCACTCTCGTGAAGACGATTACCCTCCCAAAGACCGAATACAGAGTAGGTCTGTATGTTTTAGGTACCAGGGAAACCCGTCCCAGTCACCTCGTGTAAGTACCTAAAATTTTTGGCCACTAAAGATACCTCAAATCACATACATCATCAGGGGGGTCATGGTGGTAGAAAACACACTATATGGGAAGAACACCTAGATCCTTGATCTATTTTTGACATCCCCAAAGGGAACCCAAATATATAGCATGCCCACTGAATGCACTCGAAGGTGGGGTACCTTCTCATGCACCCTGGTGTTGTCTCGCACTTAACTCTGATGGTGGTGGAGTGGTCCCGATAATATGAGTGCAGTAGGATTTCACTTATTAATGACTCTAGTCTCAAGTTTTAAGATCTTGGGTGATTTTCTCACTTCTCCTTCCCGAAGATCCTAGCCTGAACTATTGTTGGTGTGAGATCAGAAAAAGTTATATGATTAATTTTATTATCGCTTGATTCAAAGTGTACTTGATTATTATTCTTGCGGAGGGGGAGTGGACATATGAAATGTGATGAGACTCTGACTCAAAAAACCATGCAGAAAATATGCTCTAAATATTCAATTTGAATGAAGATTTTTTCTACAAGGAGAGATTTCTTTCAACACCCATGCACCAAAAATTCAAATAACACAATTCATATTTAAAGATTCAGACATCTATCTATCCTCTCTTAACAACCTTTTAACCAAAAATTTTCAGAAATAATCCAGCTAAGTTCAGAAAACTAAAAAGAAAATTTCTTCTTTCAAAAAGAAGATGTGATTTAAATTTAAATTTTCAAAATAAGAACAAAAAGACAAAAATGATAGCTGGTAAACAAGGATAGGGATCCAGCAAGAGAAACTATTCTGATGGCCAATAACTCCACAGCCAAAGGAGAAAAACAACAGGGGTGTAAACAACTATTTTGGTTGGGTAACGCAGGCAAGAAGAGGCTATAGAGCATTAGTAATGAGAATAACACACTGTATCTAAGCAAAGACCACATTATAATGCTCTGAAACACTTACAGAGGAAGCGTTAGTTAGGGTAAAGTTGCACAGATGGCTAAGCAGGGTTTGATCTGGACTCTATGAGATTTTGAGATGTTCACGTAGCATAGAAGCTAGTCAGAAGGATACATGAATATAAGGAAAAATGGAAAGTGATAGGAACAATCCAAAAACTTGGGGTTTACTCCCCATCAGAGTCACCAATTCTTCTATAGGTAATATTCTTGGGTGGTGGTTACTAAATATCCCTCTCAGGGCTTTCCAATGCCCAAGGAAAATAGTCATATTAGCTGTAAAGTTCACAAAGAAGTTGCATACATGTTCATGCTAATGTCTATAATAAAAAAAGTGAGACAGAGAGATTACCTCTTTATCAGTAGCGAATCCTATGGAGAACAACGAGCATCGAAGTAGAGATCCTTATTCACCGGCTCCAAATCTAGATCCTGCAATCAATCAAAGCACCTGTGTAATATTTACAATAATATAGTTTTTTATTGATTAAAATAGCATATAAGAAACATGAAATAATACAGGTCTAATCCATTAATATCATGCTACATAGATTATTGAAAAACAATTGTGACACTGATGCATCGAATGGACAAAATAGATATAGTTCTATCGATTTATAAAAAGGAGGATTACAACTGTTGGTTGCACCAAGCCCTCCTCAGTCTCCCAATTCCTCTCCTTCTTTCTCTATTTCTGAGTGTGATTATTCTCAAGGCAGAAATCTCCCAATGAAATTTTTCCTACCTTCAAACCTCACACTACAACAATGAAATTCTACTCTACGTATATTCAATCCTTCGACCTTAGACGAAGAGCCCACAACTCCATTTTATAGAAGATGGAGAGGGTAAACATTGCCAACCTATTCAACCAGTTTGTAATGGGAAATATCAATATGTTTCCATGTTCTTCCATGATTTTTCCTCCTTAGGAGTCCAGCTATATTTGGAAATTCCTAATAAAAGGTTTGTGCCTTTTAGTTTCTATTTTTCACTAGTCCTTTATGAGAAAAAGATGGAAGTGCCAGTCACTTTTCCGCAAGAAATTTTCCCTTTTCATACTCAAACATAGATAATGCTACCCCTTGGGCAATACAAAGCATTACCCTAGGTACTAACGCTTCCTTTACATCTCTCAAGTGTGTTATAATGTTGTCTAGCTACTTCTGGGATGTGTTACCTTGGCAGAAATGGGTCTTGTCTAGGTCATTTTCTTCCCTCCATGTTACCTTCTCCTCTGAGATGATGAGGAGGTCATTTGTCCTGTAACAACTTGGTGTGTACATGGCCTTTTGTCCTTTTTTTTGGTGACATGCTCCTGGCCTTAACTGGCTCAGTCGCAGCTTTGACACTGTTACTTTGAAAAAATTAGAGTGGTCAAAGCAAGCTTATGCTCTGAATACATTAGCATGGAATAACATGATAGGAGTATGGTCCTATTGTGTTTTTCTTTGAGACCAGAGTAATGATTAATAGGGATTGTCAGGGGCATTCATATTTCATTGTGAGAGGTGAAATTATTGGATTTATGTAAGAGGGACTACTGTGAAAGAATTTTCCAAGGATGTTTTCAATAATCAAGAACTAAAGTTGGGGGCTCGAAGATGATCACATACCATCCTAGTCTCAACCATAAACAATGCCGACTAGGGATCGGGGGATGTTGCTCTAAGGATTCTGCCAACACCTTTAGAGAAATTAGAATGTTTGGGTTCTGGGGGGAGTATGGTTGCAAGGCTAAAACTTAAAGGAATTGATGGAAGGGCACCACTAGGAGGGGAGCCTGTGGCTTAATTTGAGTCAATAAGGGGAGACTTACCAAGTCCAAAAATTGTAAGGATTGATAGATTGAGAGCTCTTTCTTGATTCTATGGGTGGTGGTGCATGGTCGTTCTTAGTTGGTGGAGTGATTTGTATGGTTAATTCCAATAATGAACGAGACCTCAACCTGCTAACAAGCTATGCAGAGGTTTCCCTTTATATCCAACTTCTTAGAGGGACTATGGCCGTTTAGGCCATGGAAGTTTGAGGCAATAAAAGGTCTGTGATGTCCTTAGATGTTCTGGGCCACACATGCACTACATTGATGCCACCAACGATTTCTTCTTCCTAGTTCAAGGGTATCAAGAAATCTTCTCAAATTGCATCATGATGGGGATAGACCATTGCAATTATTTGTCTTTAACGAAGATTTCCCAGTAAGAATGTGTCATCAAATCATGTTGACTACGTCCATGCCCTTTGTACACACCACCTATCACTCCTACCGATTGAATGATCTGGTGAAGTGTTCAGATTGCGTCCATGATGGTGGTTTGTCATTGTTGATGTCATGAGAAGTTCATTAAACCTCATCATTTAGAGGAAGGAGAAGTCAAAACAAGGTTACCATAGGTGAACCTAGAGTAGGATCATCGATATAAGGGTTTTCTTTTTCATTTTGGTTTTGTGTGTTTCAATTGTAATCTAGGCTCCTGTGGTGTGTCTCTAGGAGAGTGGCTTTGATGCTTTTCGTGGTGGTGCCTCTTTTGAAAGAGACTTGCAACATTGTTAGTTGCCTATCTTGAGTTCACAATTTTTGTTTCCTATCGTTTCAAGTGATGCTTGTGCTTGTCCCATCCTTTGTTATTCTTTCCCCTAATTTTTTTTTTGTATGTTGTTCGTAAGCTCGTTGCTAGGGAGCCCCCTCTCCAATGGTATATTCGATGGGGCTTGGTTGTTTTAGTCAAGGTGCTAGAGAAATACGATGGAAAAATTCAGACTCGTATATAGCGGTGGTGCTCGGTATTTTGTTCATTGGAATATGTGGGTCTCCATACTTGGTTCTCTCCAAAAGGTAGTGGTGATGGTTTATGTGTTTCTTGGGTGAGCTTTTTTTTTGGTGGTTGGTTCAAGGGAGTGGTTGCGTGTGCACTTGCTACCTCAAATCTTTAATGAGGGGAAAATTTTGGGGTGGGGTCAATATGGCATGGATGAAGATTGGTACAATCCATTGGTATGGCCACCCTAGTCCTCTTGATTGTTCCTTGATATGCCCTCGTGGAAGGGTTGGGTCTAGTTAATGAAAAAGCACTCCCCTAGCTGAGCTCCATCAAAATTACAAGTTTCCCTGTCAATGGGGATGAGGTGGCATTATTTTCTTATACGTTTGGTGTTGAGGTAATTCCTTGTCCTTTTTTGATCCACTCCGCCTTCCAAGGAAAGTAGGATTAGTTTATGTCCTTGTTTCTCCATTTGGATTTTGGGCTTTTTTCGTGACTTGGTAATTTCCTGGATGTGTCGATTGTTGCAATAGCATTATGGTGTGCGCTTTGGGGGCTTCCCTATTTTTAGGGTGTGACATTGCACCAAAAGTGTATTTGTGGCCCTTGGCTTTATCTAGCATTGAGTTTCTACCTGCGATAACTCCTCTTTGGAGTTTGTTTATTTGGCGTCCCTTGAATTTTTGGCTGGAAAGGTTGTTGGGTGTCTTGTACACAGAGGGTTCCATTAGTGAGGTGGGTTTTCTATTAGTGTATTTATTATTTGAAGCTGTAATATCCCAAAATGGAGAATGAAACAATGCTTCACACAATATAAGAACTTGCAGCAAGATAAATAATAAATCTAAATACAAATCTAAATATGCAGAAAGAGCTGAGCCATTTTTTTATATTGGAGATGATTCAGTTACACAAGTACAAGAGATAGGTAGATCTAGCCAGGAAAATGAGCTAGGATCACCCTGAAAACATGTATGAAGTAGGTACAATGTAAGTATTGAGGCTTTGCAGCAAATACTGCGTTGTCTCTTCAACAAGACATAAACATGGATTTGTAGGCTGAAAATAGAAATGCAGATCTACTCAAAACTGGAGCTCTGATGATGCCAAGATTCATGATCTAGCCAATGTGATGGATTCCCAAGATAACCCAAAAAGGATTTTCCAGATCTACAACTTTGGGAAAATCACCTCCCTAGGGTTTGATCCTTGATCTGCTAGGAAATAAAGATCTGAATCTAGATATGAAGAAAATATGGCTAAAATTTATGCTCAAATCAGATCTATGCTTGAAGGGTTGATCCCTTCCTCAGATCTATGAGCTAGGAGCTCTAGATCTAGCTCTCAATCCTCCAAAATATGACTGTATCTGTGATGTGAGGGAAAGAGAGGCCTTATGCCTACTAAAACATGGTGCACTAAAATCCAGACTGATGGTAAGACTGATGGCAATGTGAAGGAATTATCCTCCACTGGATTGCTAGCTGATGTACTAGAAACTTCCTTCCTCCTTTCAGATCTGCAATATGGACAACGTTATTTTTGGAGATAATACCACTGATAGGAGGTCAATAACATTTGGCCTGATTCCAGATCTGCAAGGTGGCTCCAGGAGTGTTGATATATAAGCCCAAGTGATAGGAATAATCCCTCACCTTGTTCTCCAGCTGAAGTACTGAAGACAAATTCCACCTTCCAAACTGATCTTCAAAAAACTGCAGTTTTGTGAATATGAATGTTATGCAGAAAGTGGAAAAAGGAAATGGAACTTAAAGCCTTATAATGAATTACAAACCTCCTCCTTAAATATCACTTGAAGAAAGAGGAGGGATTCATGCCCGAGAACACCCTGTGCAAAACAACACCTGCAATCTCTACTAAATAGCCGAATAATGCAGTGGAATGTCACCTGAAAATTCCAAATCTAAAAGATCATACATCAAATAATCCAAGATGCCTTTCACCTTTGCCTTCATCTCCTTTATAATGGTTGATCCATCCCAAGCCTTGGCCCTAATCTCAACTCGACAGTCTCATGTGGATAAGATCCTCCAAGTGGGACTGTGTTGTTTGACCAAATCAACCAAACAGTCTAGGTGCAATGTACACCTCTTCTATCATGTGTGCTTCATTTTCACATGATCCTCCACCACTTGATCATTAATGCTCAATGACCCTTTGTTTGAAATCTTCAATATCTTAGTTGACTAAATCAACCCTCCATGATCTCTCTCATTAAATGAGGCATGATCTCCCATCTCATTCATATTAGTAGTTGCTAAAATACCTCTTTTTGCAGATCTAGTCTAAATTAATCCACATTCACACACACAAAGTGGATATTTATTCTTGTTGAGGATTGTGGGTCCCTCCACCATTTTATTTAATTAATTCATTAAAAAAAATCAAGGACTCTAATATTCCAAATATGATGTGAGAATTTGGGAATATTACAGTCTCCCCCCCGAAAAATGTTTCTTGTCCTCAAGAAACTCGAAAAGTAGATGCAAAGCCATCTATTCCCTTCCAAATGGCATCCACATAAGGAAGGCTTCCTCCATTTTCTCTAATAGATTATGCATGTTTGGTTCCAAGGTTTTATTTTAAAAGCATAAATAATGACCTCCAACTGTTTGGTTAGATGTCCTCCTCCCATCATGAAGTACCAAGTGACAACCATATGATGTCCAAATTCATCTTCAATACATGAGGTGCATACAATAAGGTGGTTCTATTCACAAAGGAAAAGCTCCATCACACAATACATATATTCATCCCATGTTTCATGAATTAGATTGAGCATTGAGATGCTCTCATACTTAGCCCTGTTGGCCTTGTTGGACCCAAACTCCATCATTCCAAGGTTATGAAAAAGAAGAAGGGAAGAAGTAATATGGGTAGAAAAATATTTCAAAACATATTCTCCTAATAATAACCACCATAGTAAGGCCCTTTGCTACCATCCTCCATCTCCTCCATGTAATATGGACAAGCAAAACTCCCCCAAAAGAAATCCAAGCAACAAGAGATCTTGCTGCTTTCTCTCCTCCTCATGTTCATCATGAATCATAAGCATACTAATGGACATATGAGTTTTCACATCAGAAAAATACAAATAAATATCATTAATGCACATCATGAGATCATTATGCCAAATTTTACCCAATACAAAACACATAGACATAGGAGATGTCATGTGGTAGCCAACCTCTCTCAAGTGAAACAAAAATGAACATGCCTTCCTTTGCTGCAATTTATCATTGAAAAAAAAGGCATGATTTAGAAAATGATGAGCTATTGGATGGTACCATACTCACCCAAGAGAATCTAGCACAGCCATGCCTCCTTCTTCATTTCATATGTGTTTTTCAAGGCATGGATCAGAAAAATAGGTTCCTTTGGAGATTGACAGAAACCTCTCAATTGAAACCAATGTAACCAAGAATTATGGCCCATAAAAATCAGCAAGTGGTGTTGCAACCCATTTCTTATCATCCTTACCCATTCACTCCCATGTGGATGATGAATGAGGTACTGCATAATCATGGCACCCTCCCTTTGTATAATGTCATCCTTCCCAAACTGTTGAATATCTTTGCATTTCATGAAATGTTGAAATGCATCTCTAATGAGATGTCTTAATGAGATTCTCTCTCCATCAAGGCCCTCCAAAACCAAATAATTTTTTGATTTAATGCAATTAGAAGTTTCTCTTTGAGCAGTGAGAGGCTTATTGAGAAAGGGTCATCTAGAAGGAAGAAAAGGTTTCACATTTCAAGATGTCTACCTTTTTTCATCGTTGCTTCCATTGCTTCATGAGTGAAGCTACCTCTAGAGTGCTCCAAGAATGATGAAGCCATTCTTTTGTCACAACTACTAAGTGACAGCACTGTAGATATGTAGGGAAATATATATGCTGTTTCAAAGTAAGGTACAATACTGATCTCATAATCAACCATTGTACATAGGATAATGCTAATACCATTTTTTAAAACTCTACATCTCAACTCAAGGGGTTGAATGCAGCTCAATAATGATGAACATGGATAGTTTTCAGTCTTCTCCTTGATTAGATCAAAGGTCCTCTGCGCTATGATATGTCTCTGCTTCAAATCAGCATTTTGTTCTAATTCTTGGTAATGCATTGATCTTGAAACAATATGTACTGAAATTTTATGCCTACCTTGGATCAACTGATATTTGGGAACCTCTTGAAAGAACACAAGAGTTCCTCCAATTGGGGCAATAGTATCTCCAACTACTGGTAAGAGTGATGGCCTCTTTTCTTCAAGTGTACCAGTGTTGGTATCCTCTTCATCATGCACCTCCTGATCCATGCATGGGACTCAATATGTTAAGATCTCATGAGTGTCTTACAAAGATGCAAGTGTCTCTTCTCCAGATACAAGTACTTCTGCAGCAGGTGGTGAAAATAGAGACCTCTTTTCCAGAGTCACAAGATTGACATTCTCCTTGGTTTCCTTGGGAGATGCCCCTTTTTAGCACAACTATTTCCTCTCCATATCAGACTTCTTTCTCAAATTATAAAATAAATCTAAATACTTTGTCACCTTTGCATGCTCTAGGTGCTTAAACCACCAATCTTCTACTTCATCTAAGAGATGAAGTGTTGCAATTTGAACAAACTTGTATTCAGCCACAGGATGTAGCTTGAAAAGTGAATCTAACTCCCTCCTCCAAGCCTTTACATTTCTTGAGGAAGATCCATCAAATGTGGGAAAATAGAATCTATTGTGCCTCTTCCTTCTATTGTTACTATAGGATCCTCTTTCTTCTCTAATCTGGAGGAATTGTTGGAGAGTTAGGTTCTCCTTGAAATCTCTATATTGTGCCTTATACTCTTCAAGATATAGACTGAGAGTCTCATGAGTCTCAGGTTCATGCCTTTCTTTACTTCTATACCTCTCACCTTCTTTAAAGAAAGTGGGCATAGTGGATCTATGAGGAGATCTAGGATTCTCCGGTCTTCTTTTCTGTTTATAGGAAGTTCTTTCCTCATCAAATATTCTTCTTGGATCTTCTCTCTGTTCTTCCTCCTTCATTTGATTGACCTCCTTGGAGATATATTGCATGGATCTGAGGAAAGGAGTGATAGATCTCACATCCTCCATGATATATCTCATCCTCCAAAAGGGATAATGCACCAATACTTCACACAATATAAGAACTTGCAGCAAGATAAACAATAAATCTAAGTACAAACCAGAATATGTAGAAATATTTGAGCCATTTTATTATATTGGAGATGATTCAGTTACACAAGTACAAGAGATAGGTAGATCTAGCCAAGAAAATGAACTAGGTTCACCCTGAAAACATGTATGAAGTAGGTACATCATAACTGTTGAGGCTCTGCAGCAAATACTACGCTATCTCTTCAGCAAGAAATAAACATGGAGTTGCAGGCTGAAAAGAGAAATGCATCTCTACTCAAAACTGGAGCTCTGATGATGCAAAGATTCAAGATATTGCCAATGTGATGGATTCCCAAGATAACCCAGAAAGGATTTTCCAGGTCTACAACTTCAGGAAAATCACCTCCCTATGGTTTGATCTTTGATCTGCTGGGAAATACAGATATGAAGCTAGATCTAAAGAAAATATGGCTGAAATGTATGCTCAAATTAGATCTATGATTGAAGGGTTGATCCCTTCCTCAGATCTATGATCTAGGAGCTCTATATCTAGCTCTCAATACTCCAAAAGATGACTGCAGTTGCTGCAACACAAATGCCTCTAAAAATTGTGCTATGAGGGAAAAAGAGGCCTTATGCCTACTAAAATATGCTGCAATAAACTCCATACTGATGGTAAGACTGATGGAAATGTGGAGGAATGATCCTCCACTGGATTTCTAGTTGAAGTACTAGCAACTTCCTTCCTCCTTTCAAATTTGCAATATGGACAATGTTATTCTTGGAGAGAATATTGCTCCTAGGAGGTCAATAAAATTTGGCCTGATGCCAGATCTGCAAGGTGGCTCTACGAGTGCTTATATATAAGCCCAAGTAATATGAATAATCCCTCACCTTGTTCTCTAGCTGAAGTACTGGAGACAACTTCCACCTTCCAAACTAATCTTCAAAAAACTGTAGTTTTGTGAATATGAATGTTCTGCAGAAAGTGGAAAAAGGAAATGGAACTTAAAGCCTGATGTATAATGAAGTACAAACCTCCTCCTTAGAGATCACTAAAATAAAGAGGAGGGATTCCCTCTCGGTAACACCCTATGCTAAACAACACCTGCAATCTCTGCTAAACAACCCAAGAATGCAGTGGAATGTCACTTGACAATTCCAGATCTAAAAGATCATACATCAAATAATCCAAGATGCCTTTCACCTTTTCCTTCATCTCCTTTACAATGATTGAGCCATCCCAAGCCTTGGCCCTAATCTCAACTGTGAAGTCTCATGTAGACAAGATCCTCCAATTGGGACTGCACTTTTTGACCAAATCAACCAAACAATCTAGGTGTAATGTATGCCTCTTCCATCATGTGTGCTTCATTTGCACATGATCCTCCACCACTTGATCATTAGTGCTTAATGACCCTTTTTTTGACATCTTCAAGATATTATTTGACTGAATCAACCCTCCATGATCTCTCTCATTAAATGAGGCATGATCTCCCATCTCATTCATATTAGTAGTTGCTCAACTACCTCTTTTTGCAGATCTAGTCTAAATTAATCCACATTCACACACACAAAGTGGATATTTATTATTATTGATAGTTGTGGGTCCCTCCACCATTTTATTTAATTAATTCATTAAAAAAAATAAAGGACTATAATATTCCAAATATGATATGAGAATTTGGGAATATTACAGAAGCCTTTGTGTGGGTTGGGTGGTCATTTAACTTTCAGTAGTACCATGCTCTAGACACTCGTCTCTTCATGGCCCTTGACTTTTCTAGTGGTCAAGTTTAGGTTGTGACTTGTCTACTTGGTTGTTTGATTGCCGCTTGTTATGTTGTGTAGATAGAAAGGATGTTGTGACGTGATGTATCAAGAAGGGTGCGAAAAAATGGGATGGATTTTATTGGGTCCCTTGTTTTCTTTATTTTTGGTTAATCCAACATCTCTTGTGTGGTGGTGGCCCTCTGTTTTGATAGCATTGCTTGAAATTTGACCCCTTTCTCCCATATTGGATGTTTTTCGTGAGTGTTATGTGGGTGATGTTTGGTTTCTCTTTCTTTCTTCTCGTTTTCTTCCCTTTTTGTCCCCGAGATTTGAAGACTGAAGTGGGGAAAGGTTCCATGTGAAAAACACTTGGAAATGGCTTCATCGATCCGAAGAGACGGGGAAGCCTTGTATCAAGGGTAATCTCTTCATGAGCATTAAAAGGGAATCAGGTGAATATTCCCATACCGGCACATGGAAGTGGGTGGAAACGTTAGGAAATCCAAAGACGTTGTCAGGGGCCCTGGGAAGAGTTATATTTTATTTTTAAGAGCTTTATCACCCTTGAATTGGTTAACCCGGAGATAGGGTCTATCATCTGGAGGATTAGAGCATGTCTTGTGGTGTTCAGTGCACCCTTGGCAGCCCTTGAAAATCTAGAGGACCAAGTACCATTCATGCCCAGTCGTACTCATAACCGCATCAGGTCTCCAAGGTGAACAACCTCTGCTCAATGGAACAATGTAGGTAAGGGAAGTGGGCAAAACAGATCCATAACTTTGGGAAAAATATTGGCTCTGAGGGTTGGGCCTAGGGATTTTCACCCTCAACTCGTGGGTTGTCGAAAATCTACCCGAGATTCTCTCATGGCCAGTCGCATGCTGATTGGGCTACGGGCGTAGAATTCCCCCTCAAAGTCGACTTAGAACTGGTACGTAGAAGGGGAATTTAAATGTTTAATTAAAACAAAGCATTGCGATTGTCCCTACTGATATTGACGCAATGTGATTTTTTCCCAGTGCTCTTAATGTCAAAGTGAGGAAATTCAACAAAGCGTAGGTAAATGACGGGAGTAACTATGACTCACTTAAGGTACCCAAATACCTCATTATCTAATTAGTGACGTGCATGAATGGATTAACGAGATTCCCACTGTACCTATCTACTATCTAGTGAAACCACATCCAAGGGAGTGGGCTTGGCAGAATCAGTGGGGAAAGAAGACCTTGTTGAGCTTGACTGTAGTCCGAATTTGTGAAATGACTTGAGAGGTGTAGAATAAGTGGGAGCCATTTTCGGCGCAAGTGAAATACCACTACTTTTAATGTTATTTTACTTATTCCTTGGGGTGGAGACGGGCCACTTCCCCTATTCTTGGCCTTAAGGCACGTTTTGGTAGGTCAATCCAGGCAGAAGACATTATTAAGTGGGGTGTTTGGCTAGGGTGACACATCTGTTAAAAGATAATGTAGGTGTCCTAAGATGATCTCAATAGACAGATAATATTAGCTCAATGAGAAGAGAAATATCATGTGGAACAAAAAGGGTAAAAGCTCATTTGATTTTTATTTTCATTACAAATACAAACTATGAAATCTTGGCCTATCAATCCTTTATACTTTCGTAATTTGAAGCTATATGTGTCTGAAAATTTACCACGGGGATAACTAGCTTGTGGCAGCGAAGAGTTCTTAGCAACGTTTCTTTTTTATCCTTCAATGTTGGCTCTTCCTATCATTTTGAAGCATAATTCACCAAGTCTTGGATTTTTCCCCACCAATAGGGAACATGAGCTAGGTCTAGACCATCGTGAGACAGGTTTGTTTTACCCTACTGATGAACCGTACCATAGTAGTAATTCAACTTAGTACAAGAGGAATCGTTGATTCACATAATTTGTCACTGCACTTGCTTGAAAATCCAGTGGCACGAAGCTACCGTGTGTTAGATTATGACTCAATGCATCTAAGTCAGAATACACACTAGAAGTGGTTCATGTCACTCTTCGACTATATGTTGACCCACAGTAGGGGCATCCCTTTGTCGCCCCTATGGGCCCATGTCATTTTCAAACTACAATCGTGAAGCATCTCGGTCGGGGTAGCTTTAAAGTTGAATTTGAAATGGTCATTGAGAATAATCCTTTGTAGATGAATTAAATACACAACGGGTTATTATAAGTGGTAGAGTGGCCTTGCTACCATGATCCACTTATATTCAGACCTTAGTCGCTTTGATTCTGAGCTTTTCTTTTATCACTTTATTCAAAATTTGAACAAATATCATCGTTGCACCTTTTCCCCCCCATCCTTCATTCAATGCGAAATGTGCAAAAATTGTGATTCATTTCATGACAATTTATATTGCCGCGAAATGTGTTTTAGTAGGGACTCCGCAAAAATTTCCGGCCGACGGAACGTTATACTATAGTTCGGCCAAAATTTTGATTAAAAGTTCCGCCGAACTATTAATTCATTAGATTTAATGAGTCGTCGGTGGAAAACATAGTTCTACCAAACTTAGATTAAAAGTTCAGCCGAACTAACGCGTCACCAATTACGCAAAAACCAAGCTCTGAATATGGTTCTGCAACTTTGGACTGATTAAATTCCATGAAAGTTTGTTAATTAACTGTTGGAACCAAGAAAGACATTTTCAGAATTGAATCTACTTTCAGGAAATATAAATTTTATGGAATTTCATAAATGTTTACTAATTTTAATTATTTTTCTAATAAAATAGGTGCAAACAATTTTTGAGGGTCATTGTGATTCAGTGAAATCAAAATTTTGTATCTCCCAAAATACATTGTAAACAAAATTGAAAAAATTATGGGGCATTACATTGGTCCGTCGTCTCTAATGGGTAGCTTTTAGATTTTTAGTTTATAACTTATATGTTAAGAAATTTGTTGCGTCGTGAAACATATCCAAAATATGCAGTTTTTCGTATTGGACCAGTTCAAAAAATTCTAGTAATTATGATATGCATCCATTGGCTTTGTAAATATGAAGAAACCAAAGTAGACTCTGTCTAGATTGTTGTAACACATTTTGTTTTCTCAAAAACACAAATTTTCAATGAATACAACATTGCATCATAACATGACTTCTTATGAATCCTTTGATTGTTAAGAAACACACACTCAAAGAAACACTAAGTTGACATATCAAATTTGCATAAAAAAATTTCAAAAAATAAGTAATAGAAAGATAACAAAATTTCTCACAACTTTTATTTTTATCGCAAGATGAAATTATACACAGAAAAATTGTTATAGTTTGCAGAAAGTTGAAGAATCGAAAAAAATGAAAATTTTTTCTCAAAAAAGGGAAAAAAGTGTAACCCAGCTTCACATTTTCACCTTAACATTGTTCTTTTATTTGCATCCCAAAAATTCATTTCTTGCTTGGGGGCAGGAAATTTGGGTTTTCCATGCCACGACTACGAGAGAGATCATCAATATGTGGAACTTGTAGTTGGTGGTTACATGTCATGGCTTGGCCAAAAGCTCTACTGCCTAAATTTGGGGAACACGACGTGTGTGCTTCCATTTCACAACACGGCGTAAAAACAGCCCAAGCCTGTGGAACTTGGGGTTTCTGCATCCTCCTACACCCCTGAGGGAAACACGCTAGGGAAATTGGGGTTTCCATGTCATGTCATGGGAAACACCATTGCCCAAGTCCAGGGAACATGGGGATTGGGGATTCGATTTCCCAACACACAGTGGAGGGTCGCACCCAAGCCTAGGGAAATTGGGGTTTCCATGTCCCACCCCTGACATAAACCACGGGTTTCAATATTTTATGACACTGGAAACTTAGGGTTTTGACTGAATCCCTGACGCGAGGAACTTGGGGTTTCCATGATGATGGAAAGCGCTGTATAAGGCTAGGGAACTGGTGGTATTTCTAAACCATGACCCAAGCCTCTAGGGAAATCAACGTTTTTTCCATGTCGTAGTGTGTACAAACCCACCACCCAAGTCAATGAAACTTTGGGGTTTCCATTTCATCACAGGAATAAAAACGACCCAATTTGGAGAAACTTGGCATTTCCATTTCATGGCATAGATGAAATTTCCCAAGTCTGGTAAACCTAGTGTTCTCATGTCCCGCCGTGATGGAAACAACAACCCCAACATAGGGAGCTTGCAGGTTCCATGCCACAGTGTGATGGAAACCATCACCCAGGTATGCGAAAATTGGGGTTTCCATGTCGTACCATAGCTAAAATTACCGCACAAGTATGGGGAACTTTGAGTTTCCATGTCATGGCACGATAGAAACCTTTGCCCAAGTTTGCGGAGCCCGGGGGTTCCCATTTTTTGTGGCATGATGGAAATCTCCCAATTTTGGGAAACTTTGGGACTTCAATGTCCCGTCACAATAGAAACCGTGGCCTCGGTGTGAAGAACTTGGGTTTCCATGTCACGGCATGACGAAGAAATGACCAGGTTTTTGCAACTTTGGGATTTCTATTTTGTGGCACGAGGGAAACTGCCTAATCTTGGGAATCTTGCAGCTTCCATCTCCTGCCCCAATGAAGACTGCGGCCCTAGTGCGAGGAACTATGATTTCTAGGTCGCGGCATGATCGAGATCATCTGAGTTTATGGAACTCACGGTTTCCATGACGTGGCACAACGAAGAACCACTAAAGTCTGGCGAACTTGGGGTACCATTTCATGGCACAATGGAATCTGCTTCCTTGGTCTGTCTCTATAACTTGGGTTTTTCATGCCTCATCACGAGGGAATCCATCCAAGTGAGGGGAAGGTTGGGTTCCCTTGTCACGTCGTAACAATAAACACCCAACTGTGAAAAATTTAAGGTTTCCATGTTCCTACTCAATGGACACCGCCCAATTATATGTTCTCCATGATAGAAACCACCCATGTATGACCCATGAGTCAACGATGATGATCGAGGGCTCGTTCGGTGGACATGCGACAAATGACAGCCGACGAAGTGACGAAAACTGTGACGAAAGGTTAGACGAGTGCACCAACGGACGAAAAGAACATTAAGCTATTATGCGATGTTATCATGGTGACTATACAATGTTTAGGAGCTACGTGCATAAACGCGTCCAAAAATGGATAAGTTTCAACTTGGAGGTTTATAGGATGGCCATGGTGGCAAGCTGAAGTTAATGAGGAAACATCACATCGTAACCAAGGCTTTATGCGTGTTTAGTTGGTCGACCTTATATGGGTCAAACCCCACCCATGGAAGTAATGTGTGGGTAAACACACATATAAAAGGAGGACATGTGATGGATAATAAAGGAAAGAAAGAAGGACATCAACATATTTTTTATTCCACCATTGGAAAGCTAAGGCGTGAGCTAGAGTGAAGGTAAAGGGTGGAGAGCGAAGCCGTAGCAAGGAAATGGAGTCTAGGTAGAGTCGGCTAAAAATGCATTCAACATTCACCCAGAGGTGGAGTTGAGTTGCTTCTGTAGGGAACATGTAGAACATTGTTCAGGGCAGGGTTGAGTTGGGTTCCTTCCATAGGACACATGCAGAACATTGTTCAGGGTGGGCACATTTAGGTTCAGTTGAGTTTGTGCAGTGTGTCCACATTCAGGATGTGCGGAGAAGTGTTTGAAGGTGTGTAGGTCATTCATCAGGGTCACGTCGGGTTGAACACAACCCGAATGCATTTAGGAAACGTGTGTAGACTCTAGATCGAGTGACCTGTATGTGGAAATGCGTTCAGGGTGCTGAGGGCATCTGTGACCTGAGTGACCCACTTGAACCAGAATTCGTGCAGACTTCAGAAACATGTTCTAAAAGGGAATTTTGGGGTTCGTTTGAATTTTTTTCACTGTTGGGAAGTTGTTGAGGCTAGACCAAGGCATAAGCACATTTGGGAAGAAGCATAAATTTTTTATGCAGGCTTGGTTGTATAATTATTGTAGATTGTGCATATTTATTAAAACATAATATCGGGCAGACGTATTAATGGGAGTTTCCCCTCCCTTCAATGTATGGGCTCCCATGTGGTTTGATATCGATGTTTATTGATGTTTTATTTCCACACAAGAACACTTTGGAAGATTAATTAAACAAGTTTTTAGTTAGGTGCAGTCTACTTATTGAGTATTTGGAAAGAGAAAAATAAGGTAGTGTCGCACCCTTCTATAGAGTGGTTGGGAGACTACTGGCATGACAGGTTGTATCAGATCTGCCTTTTCAGAGATTTTTTATTATTGAGTAGGGATACAATTGCAGTGTTGTAGGTGTTATTCAAGCTTGATGAATGACTTTATTTCATTGGAAATGAACTTTAAAAAAATTAAAGAGAAGTCGAAGGAAGTGGAAAAGGAGTTTAATGAGATGAGTCGAACCATTGATACATTGTTCAAGAATAGGACATCTGACATGAACAAAGATGAAATATTTCAACTTATGAAGAAAGTGAAAATTCTTCAAGCAGAAATGGACAAGGTGGAAGAAGAGAAAAGGAAGCTACTTGTTAAGCTTCTCAAACTTAGAGACCTTATAAAGATGAAGCATGGTGGCATGAAGCCCACTATGGCCAAATGAAAGGATGTTGTAGATGTGATTGAATTCAAGGAAGAACTTGATGAACAAGTTGGGGTAGGACCAATCACATTACAAGCATTGATGGTGGATGATTCTCACAAAGATATTGTAGATGTGGTAGAAGTCAATGATGAACTTGATGAACAAGTTGGACTAGCACCAAGCACATTGCAAGCATCAGTGATGGATGATTTTTGGGAGGATGTTGAAGATGTGGATATGATCAAGGAAGAACTTGTGGAACGAGTTGAACCTGGACCAATCACATTGTAGGAATTGGTGGATGAACACCATGAAAATGTTCCACAAGTGACAATGATCGAGGAGGAACTTGATGAGCATGCGGTACTAGGATTAGAAACATTATAGACATTGATGAGGATGGAGGACACTTTCTTAGAGAGTCTTCATGAAGATATGAATTGTGTTTCGATTGAGAATTTGGGAGATGGACTGTATGCAGGGATGAGAAATAAGATGACTTGTTTGCCAATACCATGGAGGAAATTTCATTTGATGAATATGATGGAACCTTGTACATTGGAGAAGCGAGGAGCATTTCTTGTTGCACAACTTGATAGGGAAATTTGTGACCTCACTCTATTAGGCTCAAATGCCCATGAAAACGGTGGAACTTGATGATATTTGTGATAGATATGGTTCATGGTTAGCCACATGGAAATTGGCTAGGTGCCTAGCATGACTCATGGACTGCCTTGGTGGTAGGGCACATTTTTTGGGTAAAATTATTCATGGCTTACAACCAAGAAGGAACTCTTGTTGCACCTTTAGTGGGGAGAAGCCGTGAATGAAGTATTCATGATGATGATGGTAGAAGTGACTAAGGGCACTTGACCTATACATTATACGCATGATGATAACTAGAGTTACGATGAGTTTACTCTTGATGGAAACATGGGAAGCCAAAGTCATGTACATTGACATGAGGGCATGGGAGGAAATTATGTGGAAACATTGTGCAAGTGCACCTACTAGGTAACACTTATGACCATCATGGAGGAGTGTCACGGAGGATGTTGAGCAGGATTGACTGTTGGTGCTACATGGAGATGTTTTATAGATGGGCTGATGGATGGTAGCACTATTGGGGATGACGGTCATATTTTAAGTTTGGGAGTATGTAAGACCTAATAGTCGAGGATGATGACAGAGGGTGTTGGAAGCGTTCGGTGGACATGTGAAGAACGATGATCAACGAAGCGATGAAAACCTCAACATGTACAAGGTTTGAAAAATCCTCCCTTGACATTCTTCCCATCATGCCATGTCTTGTTATGTAGCTTCGACCCTGACCAATGTCTTTCCCTTGGTAAATTTTCACTAAGAACAACCAATATAATGTCCAAGCTTCGATACCAACTACAGCCCTATCGTTGTATTCCTGATTCAATATTCAATCTTCAACAAATCTCAACTCACCCGGAATCAAGATTTGATACCATTTTTCATGAATTTGTAGTGGTGTCAGTGCTTTAACCATGTTAGGGCGCCCAAGGAAACTCATTCGGCTGCATCGGTTTGGGCCGCGTCATGTGAGGGAGGCCATTCAAAAATTCTAATTGGTGATCATGGGTGTGCATTTTTTACGTTCGGGCAGGTTGGGTCATGCGGTTCAAGTAGTGCAGTTAGGGCGGGTCGGGTCATGTTGTTCGGGTAGTACCATTAGGGCAGGTTAGGTCATGCATTTCGGGTAGTGTCGTTAAGTCAGGTCAGGTCATGTGTTTGGGCATGTCAGGTTGTGTTGTTCGAGTTGCGCGCTTAGGCAAGTCAGGTCATGCATTCGGGTAGTTCAGGTCGTGTCATTTGAATCATGCGTTTAGGCAAGTCGAGTTGTGTGTTCGGGTAGGTCGGGTCAAGTTGTGCATTCGGGTAGGTCGGTTCAGGTCATGTGAGGACAACCATGCTAAAAATGCTAAGTTCTGACCACGTGTGTGCCTTATGCATGTTCGTGCGACCTGTTTTCCATTTTCTCCCTCGTGCCTTCGTTCGAGCAGGTCAGGTCATGCCGTGGTAGGGAACCCAAGGAAACACATTTGAATCAGTTTAGGTCAGGTCGTGTGAAGGAGGTCATATAAAAAATGCTCATTTGTGACCACCCCTGTGCCTTGTGCATGTTCATGCAACCTGTTTTTTGTTTTCTCCCTCGTGCCTTCATTCAGGAAGGTCGTATGTGGGCGCTAAAGGAAACATGTTTGGGTTGGGTCGTGCTATGTTAGGGCGTCCAAGCAAACATGCTTTGGCGGGTCAGGTTGTGTGAGGGCACCCAAGGAAATTTGTTCATCTCGGGTCATGTGAGGTTTCCCAAGGAAATGTGTTCGGGCAAGTTGGGTTGAGTCATGTTGTGTCAGGGCGCCCAAGGAAACACATTCAGTCAGGTGAAGTCGGGTCATGTCGTGTGAGGGTGCCCAAGGAAATGCTTTCAGGTGGGTCGGTTCAAGTCAGGTTGTGTCATGTGAGGGTGCTGAGGGAAACGCGTTCTGGTCAGGTCAGGTCGTGTGAGGGGTGGTCGTATAAAAAATGCTAAGTTGTGACCAGTTGTGAGCCTTATGCACATTCGTGTCACCCATTTCGCATTTTCTCTCTTATGCCTTTGTTCAGGCAGGTCGGGTACTTCCCTATGAGGGCGCGCAAGGAAACATGTTAGGGTCAGGTCGGGTTAGGTCATGTGAGGGAGGACATAAAAAAAAATGCTAAGTTGTGACTACATGTGTGCCTTGTGCATGTTCATGTAACTCGTTTTTTGTTTGCTCCATTGTGCCTTCGTTCGGGTGGGTCGGGTCAGGTTGGGTCGTGTCGTGTGAGGGAGCCCAAGGAAACGCGTTCGAGCAGGTCAGTTCGAGTCGTGTCGTGTGAGGGCACCCAAGGAAGCTCATTCAGAGCAGCCATATAAAATTTGTTAAGTTTTTACCACCGATGTGCCTTTTGCACGTTCATGCGACCCATTTTTCGTTTTTTCCCTTGTGCCTTCATTCGGTCGAGCACATCGTGTCACGCCATATGAGAGAGCCCGATGAAATGCATTTGGGTCAGGTTGTTTCATTTGAGGGCACCTATTGAAAATCATTCGGGTCGGGTCATTTCGTTTGAGGGAGATCATATCAAATTTGCTAAGTTGTTACTACCTGGGTGCCTTGTGCACATTCGTGTAGCCCGTTTTCCATTTTCTCCCTTGTGCCTTCATTCGGTCGGGCACGCCGTGTTGCACCGTGTGAGGGTGCCCGATGAAATTCATTCGGGTCGAGTCATTTCATTTGAGGGTGGCCATATCAAATTTGCTATGTTGTGACTACCTGGGTGCCTTGTGCTCGTTAGTGTGGCCCATTTTCGTTTTCCCCATTGTTCCTTTGTTCAGTTGGGTGGGCCATGTCACACCTTGTGAGGGCACCCAATGAACAACGTTCAGGTTGAGTTATTTATTTTAAGAGTGGATGTATCAAATTTGCGAAGTTTTCACCACTCGGGTGTCTTGTGCATGTTCGTGTGACCCATTTTTCATGTGCTCCCTTGTGCCTTCGTTCAGTCAGGCTCACTGTGTCGCATCATGTGAGGGAACCTGATGAAATGTGTTCTGGTCAGGTTGCTTCATTTGAGGGTGGCCGTATCAAATTTTCTAAGTTGTGATAACCCACGTGCCTTATGTATGTTTGTGCAGCCTATTTTCCATTTGCTCCCTTGTGGCTTCGTTCAGTCAGACGCGTCGTGTCGCACTGTGTGAGGGCACCTGATGAAACGTGTTCGGGTCGATTCATTTCATTTGAGGGTGGACATATCAAATTTGCTAACTTGTGACCATCCTGGTGCCTTGTGCATGTTCTTGTGGATCATTTTTTATTTTCTCTCATGTGCCTTCGTTTAGTCAGGCGCGGTGTGTCACGCTGTGGGAGGGCGCCTGATTAAACACGTTAAGGTTGGGTCATTTTGTTTTAGGGTGTCTATATCAAATTTGATAATTTGTGACTGTCCGGGTGCATTTTTCATGTTCATGCGACCTATTTTCCATTTTCTCCCTTGTACCTTGTCGCATCATGTTAGGGTGCCTGATGAAATGCGTTCGGGTCGGGTTGTTTCGTTTGAGAGCGACCATGTCAAATTTGATAAGTTATGAATCCCCAGGTGGCTTGTTCACGTTCGTGCAGCCCGTTTTTCGTTTTCTCCCTTGTGCCTTCGTTCAGTCTGGCACGTCGTGTATCATCATGTGAGGGCACCCAATGAAATGCGTTCAAGTCAGGTCATTTTTTCTAAGGGCGGCCATATCAAATTTGCTAAGTTGTGACCACCTGGGCGCCTTCTGTACATTCGTGTGGTTCGCTTTCCATTTTCTCCCTTGTTCCATCATTCGGTCAGGCACACTGTGTCTCGCCATGTGATGGCGCCCAATGAAATTCGTTTGGGTTGGGGTCGTTTCATTTGAGGTGCCCGATGAAATGCATTCAGTTTGGGTCATTTTGTTTGAGGGCGGTCGTATAAAATTTTGTAAGTTGTGACTACCTGGGTGCATTATGCATGTTCTTGTGCCTTCGTTTGGTCGTTCAACTATCCCCTTTCTGGTTGGGGATAGGGGTTGGATTTTTGTGTGAAATTTGGGTTGGTAATCGAGTTATTTTGTTTTGGTGTGCCTGAAGAATGGCCTTGGGTCATTTTTAGGGTTGTCGACTTTCTTCTCTCCATCCCCACTTGGTACCACATGAGGGGTAATGTTTTTTCCATGCTTGTCCTGGGAGGCATATGTGAACAAACTTCCCCTTCTGCTCTATGTTCTTAGAGTTAGATGGGTTTGTTGTGTGTGGCTCCTTGAGATGACTGGATGCCTTCCTATCTCTCTCTCATGCCCCTTGGTTGCTCGTTTTCTTCATTGCAATCTGCTCTTCACTATGTCCCTCTAGTGGCCTTTGGTCACTCGTTTTCTACATTAAAATTGGCTCTTCACTATGTCACTCTCGTGCCACTTGGTTGCTATTTGGCTTCGTTGAAATTAGTTCTTTTTGCTGCTTGGTTGTTCATTGGCTCCATTGAAATCAACTCTTTTCTATATTGTTCACCTCCTCTGTTTTTGGTGTGGGGGAAAGGGTTGGATTTTTGTGTGAAAGGTGGGATGGTAGTTGAGTTGTTTGTTCAGGTGTGCCTGAAGAATGGCCTTGCGTCATTTGTAGGGTCTACAATTATCATCTTCTCTCCATCCCCATTCGGTATCACATGAGCGGTAATTTTGGCCATGCTCGTCCTGGGAGGCACATGTGAAGAAAATTCCCTTTATTCTCTGTGTTCTCATAGTCATATGGGGTTGCTCTGTGAGTCTCATTCAGAAAATTGTGTGCCTTCCTATGTCTCTCTTATTCCCCTTGGTCGATTGTTGGCTTCGTTGAAATCGTCTCTTCACTATAGTGTTTGCCTCCTCCCTTTTTGGTTGGAGGGAGGGGGTCAGATTTTCATGCTAAAGGTGGGTTGGTAACTGAGTTGTTAGTTTGGGTTTTCATGAAGAATTTTCTTTGGTCATTTGTAGGGTCAATGAATCCAATCTTCTCTCCATCCCCACTCAGTAGCACATGAGTGGTAATGTTTGTCATGCTTGTCCTGGGAGGCATATGTGAGCAGAGTTACCATCTCACTCTATGTTCTTAGATTTGGATGAGGTTGTTGTGTGTCACTCTTGGAGATGACTAGTCGCTTGTCTATGTCACTCTCGTGCCCCTTGGTTGCTCGTTGCCTCCGTTGAAATTTTCTCTTTTCTATATTATTCACCTCCTCCCCTTTTCGTTGGTGGGAGAGGTTAGTTTTCTCTCCTTAGCTCTATGAAGTCAGAAATTTGCTATATTTTTCACCTCCTCCTATTTTAGTGGGAGGTTGGGTTGGATTTTCATGTGAAAGGTGGCTTGGTAATTGGGTTGCTTCATCGGGTGTGCCTGAAGAATGGCCTTGGGTAATTTTTAGGTTGGTCGACTTTCATATTCTCTCGATCCCCACTCAGTAGCACATGAGCGGTAATGTTGGCCATGCTCATCCTTGGAGGCAGATGTGAAAAATTCCCCTTTCGCTTTGTGTTCTCGGAATTGGATGGGTTGTTGTGTGTGGCTCCTTGAGATGACTTTCCACTTCATTGTTTTTCTCATTGTGGTGTCGGTTTCTTGTTCTTGTACTATTTATATGTCACCATTGTGGGTTGATATACATACATTTAAGAGGAATGTGGAAGGGTTTTGGTTGTAAGCCTCCCCTCTTTCTTGCTTTTTCCATTGGGCAATGTGAGGAGTAGTTCTCCTTGCTGTAAAATTAAGGTTTGGATGCACGTCATCGGTCCCTGCATTAGCTTTGAGATTTTGATAGATGTGGTGCCCCATATTTTTGATCGAATGGTCAGATTTTTCCTTGCATCTTTCATGCACAATAGAATTTTGCGGCTTGGAATGTTGAGACACAAGGTGATGGGTATTTCTTGTTTTGATCACATATGAGATTGTGGTCCAATTGGGAGGAGGCTTGCTACGTTGATGGTGGGGGGTATATCTGGGAGGAGGACTTCAAGGTGGAACACTTCAACCTCTCTCCTCTGTGAGGAGGTTGATGCAGGTGAAAAGTATTCATTGTCAAGTTGGTAAGTCAATGGGGAAATCTCCTAGGTTGCTTGTACATAGGGTGTGTGGGGTGCAGAGCTGCCTGATTCCTCCACTTGTTCAGATATGTTCATGCCTTTTGTAGAGAGACTCCTGATTTTCATTTATTTTCTTCCTTTGCATTCACATCGCAGTTTTCGCAGGTGATCAAGCGATCAAGGTCCACCGTTGCTACTATCTGGGTGGATTCCTAGGTGGCCTCGTTGTGGGGTGGGGAGGGTTGGGGGTGGGATTTTTAAGAGAGGTTGAAGGCTCAGTTGTTCTTGCTTTATTTCCTTCCTTTTCCTTTTTCAATGAGGGTGCTGTAGATGATCAAATGATCGAGGTCCACTGTTTCTGTTGACCGGGTTGGCTCATAGGTGGCCTCGGTGTATGGAGAGGAGGGTCGGGGTCGAATTTCTAATAGATTTTATCAACTTGGCCATTCTCCTTTTACTTCCTTATTTTTCAATTACAATGAGGTTTCCACAGGTGATCAAGTGATCAAGGTCCACTTTTGCTGCTGTCCAAATGGACTCCTAGGTGGCCTCACTGTTGGGTGGCATGGGTTGGAGGGAATATTTAAGAGACGGTGTGGGGTCAGTTGTTCTCCTTTTATTTCCTTACTTTTGCTTCACATTGAGGTCATCGCAGGCGATCAAGTGATAGAGGTCCATCTTTTTTTTTGTTCACATGGAATCCTAGGTTGCCTCAGTGCGATGTGGGGATGGTTGGGCGGCATTTTAGAGAGAGAGTTTGTGGGGTTGGTTGTTATCCATTTGTTTCCTTTGTTTGCCTTTGCATTGAGGTCGTTGTAGGGGCTCGAGGTCCACCATTGTCGCTGTGTGGCTGGACTCCTAGGTGGCCTTGGTGTGGGGCGAGGAGGGTTTGGGGGGAACTTATAAGAGAGCCTTGTTATTTTTTGTCCCCTTTGTGTTTTCATTGTGGTTGCCATGGGTGACAAGGCTTTTTCCCTTCTTACTAGTTGGGGGTTGGTTTCCAACTCCTAGGCAGCCTCGGTGCAATGTGACTCATCAAGGTGACCCATTTTTTTCACTTTGTTGATCTTGCATCCATCTTCCATTGCATTTGATGTCAGAATTTATTTTGCATGTCCTTGGCATGTAGTGTGTGTGGGCTCTAATCCCTTCTTCGGGATGCAAGAGGTGCAAGGTATAAAATATTTGCATGATATTCTGACCTCTCTTTGACTTGATGGGTGTTGAGGTTGGCTCTTGGTAAGGGAGAACTTTGAATGCCTTTTGAAATGGGAGGGTGCTACTTGGTTGATCCTACCAGTATTCATATGATTTTCTCTTAGATTAAGCCATGCATGTCTATGTACGAACTAATTCAGACTGTGAAACTATAGATGGCTCATTAAATCATTTATAGATTTTCTTATGGTACCATACTACTTGGATAACCATAATAATTCTAGACCTAATACATGCACCAAGTCCTGACTCTTTCGAAGGGATGCATTTTTTAGATAAAAGGATGGTGCGGGCTTGTCTGCTTCTCTAGTGAAACATGATAACTCGAAGGATCGCACAACCCTTGTGCTAACGATGCTTCATTCAATTTTTTTCTCTATCAACATTCGATGGTCGGATATAGGCCTACCATGGTGGTGACATGTAATGGAGAATTAGGGTTCAATTCCAGAGAGTGAGTCTGAGAAACAACTACAACATCCAAGGAAGGCAGCAGACGTACAAATTACCCAATCCTAACATGGGGAGGTAGTGATAATAAATAACAATACTAGGCTCATTGAGTTTGGTAATTGGAATGAGTACAATATAAATCCCTTAATGAAGATCCATTGGAGGGCAAGTCTGGTGCCAGAAGCTGTAGTAATTCCAACTCCGATAGTGTATATTTGAGTTGTTGCAATTAAAAAGCTCGTGGTTGGATATTGGGTCGTAAAGGTCGGTCCACCTACTTGGTGTGCACCTACCCTTCCATCCCTTTTTTCTGCAGCGTGCTCCTGGCCTTAACTGGCTAGGTCATAGCTATGATGTTATTACTTTGAAAAAATTAGAGTGCTCAAAGCAAGCTTATGCTCTCAATACATTAGCATGGAATAACCTAATAGGATTATGGTCCTATTGTGTTGGACTTCGGGACTAGAGTAATGATTAATAGGGACTATTGGGGGTATTCATATTTCATTGTCAGAGGTGAAATTATTGGATTTATGAAAGACAGACCATTACAAAAGCATTTTCCAAGGATTTTTTAATTAATCAAGAAGAAATTTGCGGGCTCAAATACAATCAGATACCATCCTAGTCTCAACCATAAATGATGCTGACAAGGGATTTGCGGATGTGTCTCTAAGTACTCCCCCAACACCTTCTGATAAATCTCAGTGTTTGGGTTCTGAAGGGAGTATGGTCACAAGGATAAAAATTAAAGGAATTGATGGAAGGGCACCATCAAGAGTGAAGCCTGCAGCTTAATTTCACTCAACATAGGGAAAATTACCAGGACCAGACATATTAAGGATTGACAGATCAAGATCTCTTTCTTAATTCTATGGCTGGTGGTGCATGGCCATTCTTAGTTGGTGGAGAGATTTTTTTTGTTAATTTTGATAACGAACGAGACCTTATCCTGTTATTGAACTACGTGGAGGTTCCACTTCACGGCCAGCTTATTAGAGGGACTATGGCCGCTAAGGCCATGGAAGTTTGAGGCAAAAATAGGTAAGTGATGCCCTTAGATGTTCTGGGCCGAACGTGTAGTACACTAATGCAGCCAACGAGTTTTTATTCGTGGTTCGAGAGGATCAAGAAATATTCTCAAATTTCATCGTGATGGGGATAGACCATTGCAATTATTGGTCTTAAAAGAGAAATTCCTAGTAAGATTTTGTCATCAACTCGTATTGACTACGTCCCTTCCCTTTGTGCACATTTCCCGTCGCTCCTACCGATTGAATGATCTAGTGAAGTATTCCGATTGCGTCAACGATGGTGGTTCATCAATTTCGACGTTGTGAGAATTTCATTGAACCCTATCATTTAGAGGAACGAGAAGTCTTAACAAGGTTACCGCAGGTGAACTTGTGGTAGGATGACTGATAGCATGTTTTTTTATTTTTCATTTGGGTTGTGTGGGTTTCAATTGTAATCTAGGCCCATGTGGTGTGTCTCTAGGAGAGAGGTTTTGATGCTTGTCGGGGTGGTGCCTCTTGCGAAAGAGACTTGCAACATTGTTAGTTTCCTATCTTGAGTTCACACTTTTTTTTTCCTATACTTGCAAGCGATGCTTGTGCATTTCCCATCCTTTTTTATTATTTCCCCTAATGTGTTTTTTGTTTGGGGTTCGGAAGCTTGTTGCTTGAGAACCCCCTCTCCAACAGTATGTTCGGTGGGGCATGATTGCTGCAGTTGAGGTGCTTGGGAAATAGAATAGAAAAATTGAGACTCATTCCTAGAAGTAGTGCTTGGTATTTTATTTGTTGGAAGATGTGGGCATCCATACTTGGTTCTCTCCAAAACACAGCGGTGGTGGTTTATGTGTTTCTTAGGCATGCTTTTTCTTGGTGGTTGGTTCAAGGGAGTGGTTGCACGTGCTCTTGCTACCTCAACCCTTTCATGAGGGGAAAATTTCAGGGTGGGGTCAATATGGGATGGATGAAGAGCAGTGAAATTTGTTGGGCTGGCCACCCTAGTCCTCTCCATTGTTCCTTGATATGCCCTCATGAAAGGGTTGGGTCTAGTTGATGAAAAACCCTCCCTTGGGCCAAGCTCCATCAAAATTGAAAGTTTCCCCACAAATGGGAAGTAGGTAGCATTATTTTATCATGCCTTTGGTGTTGAGGGAATTACTCATCCTTTCTTGAGCCACTCCTTCTTCCAAGGAAAGTAGGAGGGGTTTATGTCCTTGTTTCTCCATTTGGATTGTGGGTTTCTTGCGTGATTTGGTCATTTCTTGGATGTGTCGATTGTTGCAATAGCGTTGTGGTGTGCGCTTTGGGGGCTTCCCTCTTTTTAGGGTGTGATATTGCACCACCAGTGTATTTTTTTCCTTTGGTTTTATCTATCATTGAATATCAGCCTGCAATAACTCGTCTTTGGAGTTTGGTTGTTTGGTTCCCCTTGAGTTTTTGGCTAGGAAGTTTGTTGTGTTTCCTGTACATGGAGGGGTGCAATAGCGGGGTGGGTTTTCTATTACTTCATTTGTTGTTTGAAGCCTTGTGTGGGTTGGGGGGTCGTTTACCTTTCAGTAGTACTATGCTCCAGACACTCGTCTTGTCATGGCCATCGGCATTTCTAGTGGTCAAATTTAGGTTGTGATTTGTCTTCTTGGTTGTTTGATTTCCGCTTGTTATGTTGTCTAGATAGAAAGGATTTTGTGCCATGATGTATGTGGAAGGGTGTGAAAATGTGGGATGGTTTTTATTGGTTGCCTTGCTTTCTTTATTTTTGGTTAAACCAACATCTCCTCCCATGGTGATGGCCCTCTTTTTTGCTAGTGTTGCTTGAAATTCGGCCCCCTCTCTCACAAATTGGATTTTTGTTACGAGTGTTATGTGGGTGATGTTTGGTTTCTCTTTCTTTCATGTCAATTTCTTCCCTTTCGATCCCTAGATTTATAGAGAAAATTGGGAATTTTTGTGGTTCGGTGTCTAAGAAGGATGAAAATCAGTGCGAACTCCTGGGTTGGCCACCCTAGTCCTTGTTGGTCGTTATTCCTTGCAGTTCCCCCATTTTTGCTAAGGCACAGGTCTTGGAAATATTGTACTATGTTTGAGCCTCCCCTTGTCAGTCGTTTTGGTCCCTAGATTTACAGAGAAAAGGGTGAATTGTTGTGGATTGGCATTTTTGAAAGGATGAAAAAGCAGTGCAAGCTCCTGCAGTGGCCACCCTAGTCCTTCTCGATCACTGATATATGAAGTTTCCACATTTTTTGTGAGCGCATGGGGTCTTGAAAGCCTGTTTTGTGTTTGAGCCTCATCTTCTCTACCGGCAACCATGTTTTAGTTCTCTTTTTCTTTTATTTTATTTTTTTGCGTTGCTTTTTTCCCTTCCTCCTTCCGTCCCCTAAATTTACCAATAAAAGGGTGAGCCATTGAGGATTGGAATTTACGAACGATGAAAGGTAGTGCAAGCTCCTGGGGTGGCCACCCTAGTCCTTCCCTATCATCCTTCCTTGTGATTTTGCCCCTTTTGTGAGGGTGTGGGGCTCAGGAAGTTTTTCTATGTTTGAGCCTCCTCCTTTGAGCGGGTGGACAATTTTTTTTCTCTTTCTTTCATATGTTTTTCTTACTTTCTCTCTTTGGACCCTAGATTTATAGAGAAAAAGGGGGGAGTTGTAGTGGTTTGATGTTCGTGAAGGATGAAAATAAGTTTGAGTTTCGGGGTGGCCACCGTAGTCCTTCTCGGTCATCATTCTTTACAATTCTATCCTTTTTGAAAAGGCACGGGGTTTGGAAATGTAATATTCCCAATTAACCATGAGCTAGTTGAAATATTCAATTTTGTTTTTTTGGTTTTTTTAATGAATAAAATCACAAGGGAGGTCCTTAATTCTCCTTAATAATGAGTAAATCAATGCCAAATGTGAAAAGGATAAATCTTGGCAGCTTAATTAAGCACCCCTAGGTGTGAGAGGGGCTAGAACATTTTGACTGGGTCAATCTTGAAAAAATCTACAACGTTATCATGGAGGAGTGGCCATCAATGAAAGACAACATAGTTTTAGATGGAGGTGCCTTGTGTGAAAGGAGTAATATCATTGGATGTGGTTTAGGGTTTTCAAGCTCTTAATTTATAAAAGGAAGAGGATGGAGCCATTATTCATTATGTATGTTGGTATACGATTTTATAAACATATGTTCTATTTAAACATACATCTTTCTCTTGTTGTTTAGCTAAGATTGAATGTTGTTTAGCATTGGGTGTTCCTGATTAGGAATCCCACCTCTTCCCATTGAGTAGCTATTGGGAGATTTTGTACTACATTATCCACTATCTAGTTTAGGGCCAAGCTTCTTCTTTCAACTATAGTGCAGATCCTATTGAGGGTTTGGTTTTTTTTGCAAGCTACAGCAAGTGGAGGCTAGATATTTCAAATCTAGGCCATTTCAGTGCTCATTTTTAGTGGAGGAGGTTTCCAATTCATTGGGAGGACAATATTGAAGGGCTTTGAGCTCATTTTCAGATCTTGGCATCAGGCCAACTATTTATTCATCCCTAAAACATATTTTACTTCCGTATCTACGTTATTTCTATAGGAGGAGTTTCAGGGTGGTTTGGCACACCGTTTAGAGAGGTGATTTTCTAGTGAAGGGGATCTCCCTTTCACTTTGAAGATCTATAGGAGGAGGCTATTCTATTGATCATATCAAATCAGCCACGCTTTCCAGATATTTATTTTTCAGTAGATCTGTAGTCTTAGATCTCAGATCTATAACTTGTACTTGGTGTTTTGCTGAAAACCCCAACAGGGTTCTTTAAAGGATCTTGTATAGTTCTCAGATCTGATATAGATATATCTTTTGAGGCACATATCATCCCTAGGTATGATTTATAATCATTTTCTGTAGCAGAGCTAGTAAAATAACGTTTTAAGAGTCTTCCAACTTTTCTATATGATTGCAACACTTCATATTGAGGAAATTTGTTGATTGGAGGCTTATATTTCCTGTTATGCATCTTATGGCCCATTTATTATGTACATTTTTTTGTTCTAATAATATATGAAAGGTCTCCATATTGGCCTCTTACATTTTAAATGATGATTTGCAATATTGTTCAAGAATTTCTCACTATATTCCTTCTTTTCCCATTTGGGAATATTACAGTAGTATCAAACCATAATATTGGCACAACCTGTGCATTATAAAATCCAATATGTCTTTTGAAAAAAGAGAGCCTCTTACTGATAGATAAAAGAGGTATCAAAAGAGAAGACATAGAAAATTTGATTATACAAATGAAAATGAAGAGAAAGTTAAAACCCCTTTATCTAGAGGAGAAGATGAAGAGAAGGATTTATGAAAGATCCTTCTTAGAGCTATGCAAGACATTGCTAGAGAGATCAAGAAGATGAGAATGGAGAGATTCAAGGAATACCCTAAATGATTTCATCATTGAGAAGGCTATGGCATGTCTCAACACTGTAATGATCAACCAGTGCATCAACCACAAGTTTCCCAATGCTCTACCATGCCTACATTTTTGGCTGTGGAAAATGAAGGGTTTCAAGAGCAAGAATCCCTTGAAGAATATTTTATGGAGTATGAATCTCAAACTCAGAGGTTCAAGGATCACTTTAGTTTTCAGGATTTTTTTCAAATAAAGGACAATAGAAGACCAAGGAATCATCATAGAAGTGGTGGATTCATTTAGAATCATGATAGACACCATACTATGGGCAGATTATTTTTACCCAATTTTGATGGGTCATCCAAGTGTACTACAAAATCTTGGGTATAAAAAATTGACATCTACTTTTAGTTGAACAAGGTTCCAAAAATGGAAGCCATTAAGATTGCAGCGCTGCACCTTGAGAGTGAAGCACATGACTAGTGGTTCCATGGTTTATCTACATTTGGTCATGCCAATGTAACTTCCTATTCAAAGTTCGCTAGAAGGTGGGTGGAAATATTTGATAGAAGAGATCCTGAAGCACCATTCATGGGGCTTGCAAAACTAAAGCAATCAGGTAATGCAAAAACTTACATCTCTAAATTTTTAAGACTTTTTATCATGGTTCGTGATTTATTTGCAGCAAGAAAGGTGTACATGTTCATTGACGGTTTAGAAGAACCTCTTCATCGGTTGGTTAAGTCTACCAAGACCACTACCCTAAAATATGCCATTGAAAGGGCTATCGACCTTTAAGATGCCTTTCCAAAAGCAAAGGCAGCTTTTTAGCACAAGCACTCTTTTCCATCAAAGAGAAAATAATAGAAGGCTCCTCCTTCAAAGGAGAGCCAATACAAAAAACCTCTTTATGATGATGTCCGGAGAGACTTGAGGAGGAAGAATGTTTTCTTAAATTTCCAAGAATCATGGGCACCTAGACATAGATGTGCAGCTGGAAAAGCACATTACATAGAGATCTTCTCAGATGATGAGGAGGGAGAAGAAGACGAACCTAGAAGAGGTCACAACACTAACACTGCAAGAGAGGAACCAACACCATCAGGAGATGGAAATGGAGCATTTTATCCTATTGGAGGGGCTCTTGAATCATTAAGAGGAGTACCTAAATATTTGACCTTAAGAGTTCAAGATTCCATATTTAATCCGAGGGTTACTATTTTGGTTGATAGTGGGGCTACCCACAATTTTATTGATGCCCAACTAAGGCAAAGGAGGGAAATACCCACTGATGCTTTTGAGGTATTACTTCATTTGGTCCCAGGAGATATAAAAATTCAATGCATGCATTATTTTCCATCCTTATTAGTCACCATGGGAACATATACATTGACTGATCATTTCTTTGTGGTTGACATACCTGACAACAATGTCATATTGGGTGTGCAATGGTTCATTACTTTGGGGAGAGTCACCACTGATTGGGAGACTTTGAAAATGGAATGGGTGGATAGAAAGAGTGGAAAAACTCAAATTATTAAAGGAATTCACACATATCTGTCACATAGCACCTCGACACAGAAATCAGATATGGATTTGTGCATTGGAAGCAAGGACATTACAGTCCTGTCCATTATGCTTATGAGATTGCTACATGGGACACTATTATCTAGTGCAAAACCACCTAGGAGGCCACCTGATTCAAATTTGGTGAGAGATATCTCACAAAATGATTCTCCAAGAACAGATACAGGAGGGATGGGAGAATTAGAAGGCAGAGATACAATGCTGGGAGTCTTGGCTAGACTCAAGGAGGAGGGAGACATTCTCCCAACATCATCATTACCCACTCTCATTTTAGATTCTGCGCTTTGGGAGGAGAAGCCTGGAAGGAATGACCTTCCAAAATATACCTTTGACATGGAATATGTCAAGGAGGAGAACAATCATACCACAAACATTCTTTGCGATAGATCATCAGTGCTGCCACTATGGAATATTGATCCATATTGGAGATCCCAACTGTTGGTGGATTATTACAAGGATATTTTCACATGCATGATACTTGATGGCCAGCTACATGATGAGGGCTATTTAGTCCAAGAAGGATTCATCTACTATCATGGTAGAATATTATTATCTAGAGCCTCCAAGCTCAATGAGAAGTTACTACAAAGAGCTTATGGAGAGTTCTTTTTCAGGCACACTTATTCCATGAAGGCTTACAAAAATATCATGAGGAGCTACACTTGGGAAGGATTTGAAGGGGAACTATATCAGAATTTTCAAAGATGCATGAACGATGTGGAGTTGGGAGAGCAACATAACTCTATGAAAGAGTTAATTCAGCCACTTCTTTCCTCTTTTGGAATGAGAGGAGATAGATCTATGCACCACTCCATTTGTAAAAGGAGAATTTTGGGTGAAGAACATACTCATGTAAATAATGTTTAATTTTATGATTGTATGAATTATTTTACCATGTATATGCAGGCCATAGCTCCAAGAAGTTGTACTATACCATATAAACTTCATGGCCAACTTTGGGCCACAAATATTTCTGAACATGGCTACTCCCTTGAAGGACAAAGGGGGATTTTCTTTCATTGTGGGTGCATTCCAAAGGCACCAAATTTATCTCACACTTTGAGCCATAGTGGGATGGCTTCGAAAAAAATTAAGTGGTGGGGAAGCCACTTACCACATCATGATCTGATGCAGTCAGGAGATTCACTGCAATGGTTCCATATGTGGGACTATGACCCACCTCCATTTGTGCAATTTTTTTTTTTTTTTATGTACTTAGTTTTGATCCCATATTTTGATGATGTACTTATACTTTTTATGGGAATGTTTGGAGGGAGGATGGGAGGTATGTATGTGCCCTATGGGAGATATATTATCCATGTTCAATATGCTACATGTTTCAGGGAGGACATTGGGCCAGCTATGTTTGTTTCATTTGAACTATTATCTCCTTATGGGATGGACTATTTTCATCTCATGAGAACTTTGGAAGAGAAATTCCTGGAGGGATGGATTGGTGGACACTTAGCTTATGAGGGGATCGTATCACATGTTGGTGTCACCAATGATGGAGATTTGCACCACTCACCTTTTCAGTTGCTTGAGGACAAGCAACATTTGGGAAGGGAGGATTGTAATATTCCCAATTAGCCATGAGCTAGTTGGAATATTCAATTTTGTTTTACTGATTTTTTTAATGAATAAGATGACAAAGGAGGTACTTAATTCTCCTTAATAATGAATAAATAAATGCCAAATGTGAAAATGATAAATATTGGCAGCTTAATTAAGCACCCCTACGTGTGAAAGGGGAGGAACATTTTGATTTGGTCAACCTTGACTAAATCTACAACGTTGTCATGGAGGAGTGGCATCAATGAAAGATAGCACAGTTTTAGATGGAGGTGCCTTGTGTGAAATGAGTAATCTCATTGGATGTAGTTTAGGGTTTTCAAGATCTTAATTTATAAAAGGAAGAGGATGGAGCCATTATTCATTATGTATGTTGATATATGATTTTCTAAATATCTGGTCTATTTAGACATATATCTTTCTCTTGTTGTTTAGCTGAGATTGAATGTTGTTTAGCATTGGTTGTTCCAGATCAGGAATCGTACCTCTTCCCATTGAGTAGAACTTGGGAGAGTTTGTACTATGTTTTCCACTATCTGGCTTAGGTCCAAGCTTCTTCTTTCAACTACATTTTAGATCCTATTGAGGGTTTTGTTGTTTTTGCAAGCTGCAGCAAGTGGAGGTTAGATCTTTTAGATCTCGGCCATTTTAGTGCTCATTTTTCAGTGGAGGAGGCTTCCACTTCATTGGGAGGACAATATTGAAGGGCTTTGAGCTCATTTTCAGATCTTGGCATCAGGGCAACTATTTATTCATCCCTACAACACAATTTACTTCCAGATATACATTATTTCTATATGAGGAGTTGTAGGGTGGTTTGGCACACCATTTGGAGAGGAGATTTTCTAGTGAAGGGGATCTATCATTCACTTTGAAGATATATTGGAGGAGGCTATTCTATTGATCATATAATATTAGGCACAGTGTCAAGATATTTATTTTTTAGTAGATATTTAGTCTTAGATCTCAGATCTACAACTTGTACTTGGTGTTTTTCTGAAAACCCCAAGGGGGTTCTTTAGAGGAGCTTGTATAGTGCTCAGATATGATATAGATAAATATTTTAAGGCACATATCAGCCCTAGATACGATTTATAATAATTTTCTTTAGTATAGCCAATAGAATAACACTGTAAGGGTCTTCCAGCTTTTCTATATGATTACAGCACCCCATATTGAGGGAATTTGTTCATTGGAGGCTTGTATTTCCTGTTATTCACCTTATGGCCCATTTATTATGTACATTTTCCTACTGTAATAATATATGAAAGGTATCCATATTGGCCTCTTACATTTTAAATGATGATCTGAAATATTGTTCAAGAATTTTGCACTATATTCCTGCTTTTCCCATTTCCCCTTTTGAAAGGCATGGGGTCCAGGGAGATTTTTTGAGCCTTCCCTTTAGTGGGTGGGTTATGGAGTGTAGTTGTCTTGAGGGGGAAGGGGGCTTGTTGCTTGTTTTGATGCATTGTACGTTGGGTTGGCTGTTAGCCATTTATTGTGGGGGTGGTATTTTTTGGTAACACATGGAAATGTAATATTCCTAAAATTAGCATGAAGCTAATTGGAAAATTAGAATTTAATTTTACTTTATTGTTTTTTGAATAAGTTGGTAGAGAGACCCATAAATATATTTATTCGTAATAATACCACTTTTCATGTGAACAGGGGCTAATGCATGTAGACAAGGTTAAGTTTGACCAAGTCAACAACGCTAGTATGGAGGGAGTGAATCATCAATAGAGACAGCCTAGTGTGAATATGGATCAGTTTACATAGTCAATATAAAGACACCTTGGGTGTGAAAGGAGAAAATGCATGGAGACTAAGTCAAGGTTGAAAAAATAAAATAGTTTTGTAAATGAGAGAGTGGAGCTAGTGGAGACAACGCATGTTTGGAGGAGGAGTATTTGCATGGAAGTAACCTCATAAATGAGTGGGACTCATGGTGAAGGAGCTCATAAAGTATATAATGGAGGGTATGGAAACGATATGGGGCATTGAGAATATTTTTTATGTTTGAGTCTTATGAATTATTGCATGCTTCAGCTATTTAGCTGGGTTTGCTGCACTGTTTAGTGTAAGGGTATTCCCATGTGAGAATTCCACACTCTTCCTTAGAGGACTTGGTGAAGAGATCTGAGAGGAGTATCCTGGGCTTCATTTCCACCATTATAAATTGGTTCAAGTATTCACCTATAGCCACAGTGCAGTCCCTTTGAGAAACTACGCTATTTTTCATGGTGTTGTAGTGGAAGGGTCAAAACCCCCGATTGTGAGCTAGTTTCCTAGAGAAAGGATCAACCTTTCTCCCAAAAAACTATTAAGGAGAAGTTACAACCATTTATTTATATATTCAGCCATATTTATGTAGAGATTCAGTGATACTGCATCATTCATCCTCAGATCTACAGTTTTTACTTTTTGTAACTCATGCATCTCAAGAAACCCTTGTTGGGTTACCTTGGAATTGTGTAAAAGGGACTAGATCTCTATTTTTCAACCCTTTTGAGTAATATATCAGAAAATCCATTTTTATTTCTATTTTTTTTTCAAAAGCCCTCATTAAACTGCACTTTCATATTGTTTATAATTTGTGTGTTGCAGTAGTCATGGGGTTGTGGTGTTTCTGGGCTGATCTAGGCTTGGGAGGCGTGTTTAACTAAGATAGAATAATTTTTTTCTGATATCCTTGTGTATTTGGTTGCTATATTGTATTAAATATTGGATCGAAGAGTTTTTCTTAACTATTATTGCATAAATTTATGAAAAATACGTTTTTGCGGCCTATATTGCTAATTTTCCTAAATAGGAATATTACAGTGGTATCAGAGCTCTAATCTTGGCTCATCCTCTATACTTCAGCCATTATCATCTAAGGAGGCTTCTCATAGGAAGGAGAAGGTATGTAGAAGAGATGAAGGCAAAAATTTATTATCGGGAGGGAAGGAGTTCTCAAAACTTCTTCTTCAAACTCTCAAGTGCATTAGCAAAGACATCAAAGAGATGAGAAGGGAAAGACATGGATATCCCTCAAGAGGATTTACACATGAAAAAAGCTCCAGTTCTTCATATTATGGGTGTGATAATTCAGCCACACCATCATATTTACAAAGCTCTACCATGCCTATGTTCATAGCAAGTGAGATGGAGGAAAGAGATGTGCCAAAGAAGGAGACTCTTGGTGATTATTTGCGGGAGTATGAATCTCAATCTAAAAGGTTCAAAGATCACCTAAAATTCCATGGGTTTTGCAATATCAAGGAGGATAAAATACCTAGCAACTGTAATAGAAGCACAAGGTGCAAGCAGCATGATGTGGGTAGATTCTTTCTATCTACCTTTGATGGATCACTTAAATGTTCAGTTAGGGCTTTGGTGGAGGAACTAGACACCTATTTGCAGCAACACCAAGTTTCAGAAGATGAATCCATTAGAGTAGCAGTGTTAAATCTTGAAGGAAAGGCATATTCTTGGTGGTTATTTGAATCCTTTTCATTAAACAATGTAAATACATCTACTTATGTGAGGTTCACTAGGAGGGTAGTGGAAAGGTTTGATGAAAAAAAATATGAAACATCATTGTTTGAGATATTCAAACCAGAACAAACGGACTTTTTCGTGGGTTGAAAGGATCTATAAACCCAACTCCATTTCAAAAAAATATTTAAGGGAATAAAAATTTCCAGAAAACCTTGCTAGAGGCAAGATTCCAATTTCATGAAGAACTCTCTTCTGATAAAGAGGATATGAAGGTCTCTTTTTCAAAAGAGGATAATAACAAAAAGCCTCTTATATATGTTGAGGTAACTTCCATTGATGATGAACAGGAAGAAAAGGTTGGAGGTAACAACGTTTTCACGTCAAGAGAATATCTAGTGCCTCATGAAGAGGAATACGAAGCACTTGCTCCAATGAGAAGAGTTCTTGTATGTTCTCCAGAAGTTCCAAGGAATATCACATACAGAGATCAGAGCACATCCCATGACCAACATGTGCCATCATTGATAGATGGTGAGATATTGAAGATGAAAGAAGAATATAGGGAGGATGATCAACATCATATGATTGGGAGCACACACCCCTATCAATTTCTGAAGTTTAATGTACAAAGGAGGCAGAATGATTTGCATAGTGAGAGAAAGGACAAAGCAGTCCACTCACATATACAACCTGCTCTAGGCCTGCAATATTCTAAATTGGAAATAGCAGCAATATAATACATAATAATGTAAAACACATAAAATTTGGTCAAGACATGAGAGGGATCAACACGCAACCATCATTTATTTAATATATCAGCAACAATATACCAAATTTCTTGAGGGATGAGCCACTGAAGCAATAATTACAATCCTCCAATGATATGAACAGTCAACACATGAGTTGTTGCAACTGTATAGAATGCTGAAGAGCAATGACAACGTTGTCTATATCAGTGTAGCTACTACTATAAACATACATAAATGGAATATGGCTGATAGAAACAAAATAAATGCCAAGAAAAGAGGAAAATACAGTGCTCAAAAAGAAATGCACTCAAGCCACAAGATGGCTGAAATACACGAAAGAACCAAGCACTAGAAATGTGTAATGTCATTGTTGTTGCTACTAGAAACTACTACTTTTGAGAAAAATAACCATGTGCAGAAGGATGTTAGCATGGTCAAAATGACCAGGTATTTTAACTACGGATTCTACTAAAACAACCTAGAAAAACCTAGAAATGGTTTGGCTAGATCTTAACTTTGGATTTTCATCCATTTTTGGGTTACCCATTGCGACAGCTCACCAAAATAACACAGTCATGGACTATAAATTCACTATGATGGATTTTAGATGGCTGGCCTGATGAAAAAATTATATAAATATGCTCAGGAGCCCTCCTTGCTAATCCTCCAATGGTTATGCTACCTCTCTGCTGAAAAAAAACCCCAGAATTGGCTCTATGTGATCCTCCTTTGCTGCACCCTACAACACAACCCATGTCTAAACATAAACTGCATTGTAGCTGAAGGAGATAGCTTTTCCAAAATTCAAAAATGAATAAATTCACCTCAAAGAACCTTTCCTTCCCTGAGGATGAGGTAGGGATTCCCGACCAGGAACACCCTTGTGCTAAACAGCACAACAACCCTGCTAAAAAACAAGGGGAAGCAAGTCTAAGTATACCAATATCAAAATTCTAAACTAAAACATGAATAAAAATGGTTTCTATCCCCTCCATATATAGCATGAGAGCCTCCTCACATTGGGTCCCATCCATGCTTTCCACCAAGCTCATGCAAGTTTTCCTCCACCAAAAGTGTGTTGTCTTATCATAAAGACCACTCCTCTATGACAACGTTGTTTATTTGGTCAAAGTTGACTGAATCGACATGATTCAATCCCTATTTACACCCAAATGTGCTTAATCTAGATGATTATTCTTCCTCCTTTCCAATTAAGAGTGTTATTATTCCTTCCAAAGGGTTTTATGGGTCTCCCCACCCACTTATTCACCTACCTAGTGATAAAACCAACTATAATATTCCATTTAGATGAATGCTAAAATTTTGGAATATTAAAATCCTCCCCTTCAAAATTTTGCGTTTCCTCAAGCAATTGTAAAGGTGGAGAAAATTTCCTCACTTCCTCTTCTTGTGGCCTCCTCATCAATATTTTCCACCACAACTCAACATAATCTGCAATAACTATGCCCTCTATTGGTTCCTCCCAAGTATGCAAAACCAAATGGTGTACATCATGAGAAAGTGGAAGGTGTAAGTGGAAACCTTCTTGTTGTCCAATGGCTTTCTCAAGGTAGGAGTGATGATAAAAATAGGGAATCTCATCGCCAATGAGAGTCTCCCATACCCATGCTATCATCCAAATGAAATGAGCCATCCTAGGTAGCTCGTCAAAGAAATCCTCAACCCATGGTTTATGAAATGTGTTGGGGATGCATGGAGAGATTAGATTTTTCCCATCCAAGGTGCTTCTCTCTCCATTTATGGTAAGTATGGGGTTGCTGCTGATCTTGGGCTGAAATTTCATGGCCGCCAAGAATGGCCCAAGTTACCCCACCAAAAAAATTAGCCATGAAGTGTCTCCTCCAACAACTCAAGTTCTCCAAATGGCTCCTCCCATATGAAGAAAAGAGAGGTAGTATGGAAATCATGGTTTGCCCATTGTTTCTCCTGAAACATACAACATGTAAAGTAGGGAGAATCATACTCCCAATGGGCACCTCCAACTCTTTTCCCACTCTCTAAAAAAAGCATCCCATGAACATAATAACATTAGCAATATATGGAAGCAAAAACCAATGAAAACAAGTTGCCACATGACAACCATAAAGTGGACCATAGTTCCACACATGGAACCAGCGCAGTGCATCCCCTTCCTGCCTCAAATAAAAGAATAACAAGTTCCCTTCCAACCACTTTTTTTCTACCACAATCATCCTATAAGATAGGATCATGAAGGTAAAATGTGGTGCCAATGGTGCACACCAAGAGTCATGTGACCTCCCACAGAAACCACCAATAGAACAACCAACCTCAAATTTTCAATTGGCCTTAAGTACATCATAATATAATTTTTAAGAAGGGATAATCCTCCTTGGTACAACATGATACTCATATAAATTAAATAAGTACAAATCATAACGCAAAATCGTACCTTCTCTACCATGTACTTTGGACCTAGAGCTGAAATGGCTCAACTGAAAAATTCTCCCTCACCCCCAATGAGTAGGGAAGTGGCTGTGACATCCTCTCTATCACCATTCGGGCTATGTAGCTCTCCATATGCTGAAATATATCATGTTGGATGCCCTCCCAATTGAACTCCATCAAAGAATGAAATGCATCAAAGTCCACATGTGCTGCATGTAGTAGCTTCCTCTTCAGCTCAAAAAATCTAGTCAAGAAGACTCTGCCATAATAATAGATGACCTCTCCAACCACCATGTATCTATTATCTCCCTCTGGGTCATCAAGAATCATGCAAGCACCAAGATCCTTGAAGTACTTTACCAAGAGTTGAGACCTCAAATATGGATCAATCCTACTAAGAGACAACATTGAAGATCTGAAATGTGAAGCTCCCTACATGTTTTTTTCAGCTCCTTTGACATCCCCCATGCCAAAGTCATCCTCTGAAGTGATGCCAAGCCTATCATGTTTCTTCTCATGCTCAAATAGAAGTGGTGACCTTTGGAAGTTGGCCTCCCAAGAGAAGCTACCATCCAAAAAGAATCTCCTGATCTTGGCCAATGAAAGCATGAGTGGCCTCCATCTACTCCAATTTGTGGAATATTCCTCCCTCAAAGGAAGTACCCTATGTTTCTCCAAATCCATGGAGTAGCTTCCTTGCACCATGGTGGTGCCATCCTCCATCACTGCATCAACTTCTGTTAGCACAGAATATGTAGTGAGAGTGGGTGATGTTGAACATGGGAGATTGTCTCCCTCCTCCTTGAGTCTACCCCAGAATCTCTGCATTGTACTAGACTCCTCCAAGGTCTTCACCCCTTTGGAATGTAAGAGTGGTGAATGAAATGGAAAAATGTCTCCCATCAACTCTAGATCTGGTGGCCTCCCAGGTGGAATGCCCCCATGTAGTGAGACATCAAAATCTGAAGTGGACTGTATATATGAGTGGACTGATTTGTCCCTCTCTTCACTGCGCAATAAAATCTCCTTCTTTTGTGCAGAAACCTCCTAAAATAGATAGGGGTGAATCATCTCTTGACATTGATCCTTCCTTCCTTCCCCTTCCATCTCACAATCCACAAAAAATGATGCATGTTGCTCCTAAATTGTGTTTTGGTTCCCACATGTTGAATCATTTAGGACTCCTTGCAAAGACACAAGGGCTCCTATAATGGAAGAAATGTCTCCCTTTCTACCTCCATGTGGTGATGGATATTCTCCCAATTGTACAACATTGTTAGCTTTTCTCTGCTCATCCTCTTCATCAATATGTGAGGATGGCTCATCATCAATGAGAAACCCTTGATCCTTGTCTTCCCTTGAACGAGGAACCTCCATGTCTTCATCTATAGAAGAGGGCTCATCAAGAAGTGGGGATCTTTCCCTTGGAAAGATATCATGCATGTTTTTATCCCCCTAAATAGAAATATGGAGTGGAGTTGGAAAAATAGATCTCTCCAACTCATGCAAAGGTTTTGAGTTTTTGGGTTCAACAAAATATGTTTTATAATGTTTGACATAAAATATTCTCACTAATTCCTTATTGAACATTGCATAAGTGTTTAAATTTGCATGATAAAATGAATCAGAACTATAAAACCACCAATCTTGGGCCATACCTTTGAGATTCATTGTTGCTACTCTAATGGCCTCCTTTTCTGAAACTTGGTGTAGCTGAAAATAGGAGTCTAGCTCCTTCATCCAAGCTTTGGTTGTGCACTTTGTTGATCCATCAAAGTTAGATAGAAAAATTATACCTCTTCTTCTTCTATTATGTTTGTTGGATCTTCTTTCTTCCTTGAGTGGGAAAAACCCTTGGAATTCCAAGTGCTCTTTGAATCTGCATAATTGAGACTCATACTCCTGAAGATAGTTACTCAAGGTCTCATCTCTTGGTGCATCTTCTTCCTCCATTATTCTTGCAGTGAATGTGATCCATAAACCATTCTATGGATCTGCATGAGTGTCTAAATTTCCACACCCATCATGTGAGTATATAGGGCTTGCTTCACCTTCAAACCCCCTTGTAATTGTTTTGCACTTCTCCCCTTTCATCTCCTTGAGATCTTCTTTGATATTTTTCATAGTTTGGAGAGGAATCTGGGAGATCCTATCTTTCTTCATTTCTCGAAATAATGGATTCATGCCTTTGTTTCTTCTGTATAACTTCTCTTTTCTATGAGAAGAAGCTTCTCCTTCTAATGGCATAATTTTTGGAATTCACAGGTTGAGCCAAGATTATGCTTCGATACCAGTGTAATATTCCAAATCGGAAATAACAACAATATAAGACATAATAATGTAGAACATAGAAAATATGATCATGACACGAGAGGCATCAATATGCAGCCAAAATTTTATTAATATATCAGCAACAATACACAAAATATCTTGAGGGACAAGCCACTCAAGCATTAAGTACAATCATCCAATGCTCAAAACAATCAACACATGAGTTGTTGCAACTGTATAGAACGCTGGAGAGTAGTGACATCGATGTCTATATCATTTTAGCTATTGATATAGACATAAATAAATGGAATATGGCTGATAGAAACAAAATAAATTCCCAGAAAAGAGGAAAATACAGTGATCTAAAAGGAATTCACTCAAGCCACAAGATGGCTGAAATACACCAAAGAACCAAGCACTGTAAATGTGTACTACTACTAGTACTGCTACTAGAAACTACTACTTCTAAGGAAAGGAACCATGTGAAGAAGGCTGTTAGAGTGGCCAAAATGATCTGGGATTTTACCACGGATTCTACTAAAACAACCCAGAAAAACCTAGAAATGGTTTGGCTAGATCTCAACTTTGGATTTTCGACCATTTTTGGGTTACCCACTGCAACAACTCACTAAAATAATACAGTCATGGACTGGAACTACAATATGAGGGATGGAATATGGTTGGCCTGATGCCAAAATTATATAAATATGCTGAAGATCCCTCCTTGCTGATCCTCCAATGGATAGGCTACTTCTCAACTGAAAAACAAGCCTAGAATTGGCTCTATGTGATCCCCCTTTGCTGCACCCTACAACACAATGCAACTCTAAATATAAATTGTTTTGTAGTTGAAGGAGGTAACTTGGAAAAAAATCCCGAATGAGGAAATTCAGCTCAAAGATCCCCTCCTTCCCTAAGGATGAGGTAGGGATTCTCGACCAAGAACACCCTTGTGATAAACAACACAACAACACTTCTAAGCAGCAAGAGGAAGCAAGTCTAAGAAGACCAATATAAAAATGATAAAATAAAACATGAATAATAATGGTTTCTATCCCCTCCATATATAGCATGATAGCCTCCTCACATTGGGTCCCATCCATACTTGCCACCAAGCTCATGCAATTTTTCCTCCACCAAAACTGTGTTGTCTTATCGTAAAGGCCACTCCTCTATGACAACGTTGTTGATTTGGTCAAAGTTGACTGAACCAACATGATTCAATCCCTGTTCACACCCAAAGGTGCTTAATCCAACTACTTATTATTCCTCCTTTCAAATTACGAGTTTTATTATTCATTCTAAAGGGGTTTTATGGGTCTCCCCAGCCACTTATTCACCTACCTAGTAATAAAACCAACTATAATATTCCATTTAGATGAAGGCTAAAATTTTGGAATATTACAAGGCCTTGATGTGACATTACATGGAGGAATTACACTAGGGAGACCCCCTGATTGGAATATAATTAAATATTTCTCTCAACATGGTGCATCATTGACAAACTTGGCTAAGGGTGGAGCCTTGGGAGGAGCTAGCACAACGCAGAGAACCTTTGACGAGTTCAAAGGAGGGATGAACAATTTTCTGATATGGACATTGCCATCTCCCACATAGCTATGTGTGATGAAAGAGGATGATTTAGGAATCTATGATGGAACAAGAATGGTTTCAAAGGGCTACTCCATCTTCTTGGGGCAGCAAATTATGCGTCCAGACATAACTTAGATTTTTGAATATGACAAGAGGTTATTAACACTCTTGCATGAATTAGCAAAAATATGGAATTTTTGGATGGGAAATACCTTCCAAGAGGAGGTTTACCTCCATATACTTCAATCTTTTCTTGGGCAAGATTAGCTACAAGGGAGGTAGTAGAAGTGGGGTAACAATACTCCAACATGTGGCTTTGGCATTCAGCATGTCAAAGAGTAGAGTTATGATATGAAAGGTGCTTCATTCTAGATTTCAACAATGTTGTCATTATTAGGGAGCCTAGATTCATATTGGGAGTCCAAAATATTGGTAGAATATTCCAAGAACCTCTTCACATGTAAGGTTCTTGATGGGAAAGTAATAGATGGGAGGTATAGAGTGGTTGATGGAGTCATTTATTTCCATAATTAGATCTACTTTACTAGAGACTCCAAGCTCAAGAAGGATATTCTACATGTAGCATATGAGGCACTCTCTTTAGAACATGTAGACCTCATTGAGTCTTATCACACCATCATGGAGGGATTCTATTGGCAGGATCTCAAAGAGGATGTGCACCAACATATCAGGAGATATGTAGCTTGTTTGATGTATGAGGAGGAGAACAACCACCTTGCAAGTTTGTTACAATTACTTTCCCTTTTGATGGAGAAATGGGAGGGTTCATCTATGGGCCTCTTCACCAACTTGTCTACAATATATGGTAAAGGTTGTGTTTTGATGATTATTTATCAATTAACAATGTATGTACATTTCTTTACCATGCAATTGCAGCACATTCCTTCATAAGAGAGCAAGCCTCTCTTTGAGTTTCATGGTCATATTGGGACTACATTCAGTGATGGGATATACCACTTCATGGAAGAATTTGGGCAAGACATGTTTTTCTTGGTTCACATCCAGCCAACACCTAATATAATCTACAACTTTCAATGTTTTGAGAATCTTATGGAAGCAAGTAGGTCTTTGGATGGCCACCTATCATATCACGTTGCGAAACAACTAGAAGAAGAATAAAGATGGTATTACTTGAGGGGATATTATCACCATCCATTATTTCATGTGACAGTTAGTCCATATTTATTTTGGAACCCATATGACTATGATACTCTATTCACTATATGTGGGGAAATTGGGAAAAAGAGGCTCCTAGAACCAAAGAGAAGGATCATTAGATTCCAAGTACCTTTTGGCTTCTTAATGATGATATTATTATAGCCCAAGGCCAGCAGTTCCATATCTATCATAAATAAAGAGAGAAACAACATGAGTTGGATAACTTGATCTCTCCTTTTCAGCCATGCAACCGCTATACATGGCAGAACCAAGGGATTGGTGATTGTTCCTATGAGCTACCAAGGATGGCTCGTTTTTTTTGGATGACATCATGGAGATTGGAATTTCCCATTGAGATTGAGGCACGTAACATTTACCATCTCTCATGCCTTAAGGAGGCCAATGGAAAACATATAACTCTTTCCATATATCTCCCTCTTCCTCATGATGATAGCTATTTGGCTTATCTGTCAAAGGCTAATTTGTATCTTTTGGAGGAGAAATATCCATTGGATATTTTGTAGTACCTTTATATTTTATTGAGGACAAGCAACATTTGGGTGGGGAGGATTGTAATATTCCTAAATTAGCATACAACTAATGTGAATATTAGAATCTAATTTTTCTTTCTTGTTTGTTGAATAAGTGGCTAGGGAAACCCATAAATCTCTTTATTTTTAATAAAACCACTTCTCATGTGAAAGTGGATCATCTTCATAACTGGATGAATCACCCACATATGTGAACAGGGGCTAATGCATGTGGACAAGGTTAAGTTTGACCAAGTCCACAGCACTGGTATGGAGGGAGTGAATCATCAATAGAGACAACCTAGTGTGAATGTGAATCAATTTAGATAGTTAGAATAAAGCCACCTTGGGTGTGAAATGAGACAATGCATGAAGAATAATTCCAGGTTGACCAAATCAAGCAACGTTGTAAATGAAAGATGGAGCTAGTGGAGACATCGAAGTTTTGGAGGAGGGGTATTTGCATGGAAGTAACTTCATAAATGAGTGGGACCCATGGTGAAGGAGCTCATCAGGTATATAATAGCGGGGATGGAAGCCATATGGGTCATTGAGAATATTTTTTATGTTCGAGTCTTATGATTTATTGCATGCTTCATCTATTTAGTTTGGTTTTCTGCACTGTTTAGCACAAGGATATTCCCATGCGGGAATTCCACACTCTTCCTTGAAGGACTTGTTGAAGAAATATGAGAGGAGTATTACAGGCTTCATTAACACCATCAGAAATTGGTTCAAGCGGTCACCTACAGCCACAAGGAAGTCCCTTGGAGAAAATGCGTTATTTTTCATGGTGTTGTAGTGGAAGGGTCAAAACCCCTAATTGTGAGCTAGTTTCCTAGTGAAAGGATCAACCTTTATCCCAGAAAGCTAGTAAGGAGAAGTTACAACTATTTATTTATATCTTCAACCATATTTATGTAGATCTTTAGTGAGATCGTGTGATTCAGCCTCAGATCTGCAGTTTTTATTTTTTGTAGCTCATGCATCTCAAGAAACCCTTGCTGGGTTATCTTGGAATTGTGTAAAAGAGACAAGATCTCTATTTTTCAGCCCTTTTGAGTAATATATCAGCAGATCCATTTCTATTTCTAATTTTGTTGTAGAAACCATCATTAAAGTGCGCTGTCATATTCTTCAGAATTTTCGTGTTGCAGGAGTCATGGGGTTGTGGTGTTTATGGGTTGATTTGGGATTGGGAGGCCTATTTAACTAAGCTAGAATAATTTGTTTTTGATATACTTGTATATTTGGTTGCTATAATGTATTGCATTAACTATTGGATCTAGGAACTTTTCTTAACTATTATTGCATAATTTTCTGAAAAATGCATTTTTGGTGCCTATATTGTTGATTTTCCTAAATAGGAATATTACAGGGAATGACTATGGGAAATGGATATCTCGACTCTTATTATGATGAAGAATGTATAAAAATGTGATACTTAGTGTGAATTGCAGAATCCCATGAATCATCAAGGTTTCAAACGCAATTTGCACCTAAGGCTTCGATCGAGGGCGCGTGTGTATGGGTGTCACATTCCAATCAAACACGCTCCTTGAAATATGTTAGGGAGAAACAGAGTTGGTAATCTATTCCCAATGTTGTGTGACTGGCTAAAATGTGGTAGGTGATGTTTCTTAGCGTGCGTTGGCAAGCGGTGATCTTGTCCCCTTGGTTGGGCAGTTGGCGTTAGCTGATGCGGCCTTTGTGTGGCATCCCTGGAACTGACTTTCCTCTCTCTTTTCATCCCATTGGGTAGGGAAGATTTAGCTCCAACTTTCAACCTAAACTTAGCTGAGAACACTCACTAATTTTAATCATATAATTAAGTGGAAGAAAAGAAACTTACAAGGATTCCCCTAGTAGTGGCGATCGAACTAGGAGGATCCCAACATGAAAATCAGGTGGCAGCGTCACCTGAATTGTAGTCTATAGAGGCATCCTTAGTGGTGAACCTGGGCTAAGTCCCTTGGAAGGGGGCACCTAAGAGGGTGACAACCCCATTGGGCCAGGACCCTAGCGCATCACGAGGCATTGTCAGCAAGTTGGGTTGTTTGGGAATGTAGCCCTAATTAGGTGGTAAATTATGTCCAAGGCTAAATACGGGTGAAAGACCAATAGAAAAAAATTACTGTGAGGGAAATATCAAAAGGAATTTGAAAAGAGAGTTAAAGATTTCTTGAAATTTCCAGGAGGCATGCAGATGGAGGCTATCGATGCATATCGGTCGAATGTGGAACGACTTAGGCTAGTCCGCTGCTTGACTTGAGGTGAAAACCAACATGGGCTGGTGCATCATAACAAGAACGGGTGGAGTACCACATGTCAGTTTTTTGTTGCGATGATTAAGGAATGAAGTGTGCGCCCTAGTGGCAGGTTGTGTGCACCTGTGCGCTGATGGTGTTGGTTGGCGTGCTTTCCATTCATCCCGTCTTGAAACATAGACCAAGGAGTCTAACATGTGTGCGAGTAGGTAGGCTTGAAAATGTGTGAGGCACAAGGAAGATGACGGGCGAGATCCCCTCACTGCGGGGGGTGCATCGTCGATCGAATTTGAGCTTATGCGAAGGGTTCAAGTGTGAGCACACCTGTTGGGACCTGAATGATGGTAAACTATGCCTTATAAGGGTGAAGCTAGAGGAAAATTTGGTGGAGGTTCATAGCGATACTGACGTAAAAATCGTTCATCTGACTTGGGTATAGGGGCGAAAGAATAATCAAACCATCTAGTAGCTGGTTTCCTTCAAATTTTCCCTCAAGATATCTGGAGCTCACACGTGAGTTTTATTGGGTAAATCAAATGCTTAGAGGCATCAGAGGCATAATAGGCTTGACCTGTTCTGAAACTTTAAATACATAGGAGGGTGTGGATTCTCCATTGAGCAGTGCCATGGAATTGAGAGCTCCAAGTGGGCCATTATTGGTAAGTAGGACTCGTGATGCGAGACGAACCAAAAGTTTACTTATTGTGCCTAATTGTGTGCTAATATAGATCAGAAAATGGATGGTGCTAAAGTGTGCAACCTATACTCGACTGTCGAAGCAATATCTTGGCTTCGATGAGTAGGAGGACGCAGGGGTCGTTGAGAAACCTCAGGTGTGAGCTTGGGTGGATCAGCCCCCAGTGTAGATCTTGGTGGTAGTAGCAAATATTCAAATGAGAACTTTGAATACTGAAGTGGGAAAAGGTTTCATGCGAATAGCACTTGGACATGGGTTAGTCGATCTTAAGAGATGGGGAAGCCTTGTATCAAGGGTGCACTCTACATGAGCATCAAAAGGGAATCAGGTTAATATTCCTGAACCAGGGCATGGTGGCAGGCGACAACGTTAGGAAATATGGAGATGTCATCATGGGCCCCAGGAAGAGTTATCTTTTCTTTTTAACAACTTTCCCACCCTAGAATCAGTTCACCCGAAGACAAGGTCCAAAAGCTGGAAGAGCACCGCATGTCTTACGGTGTCGTGTGTGCCCTCAATGGCCCTTGAAAATCTGTAGGACCGAGTATAGTTCATGCCTAGTCGTACTCATAACTGCATCAAGTCTCCAAGGTGAATAGCCTCTAGTAAATAGAACAATGTAGGTAAGGGAAGTTGGCAAAATGGATTCATAAATTAGGGAAAAGGATTGGCTCTGAGGGTTGGGCCTAGTGGTCTACGCCCTCAACTCGTGGGCTGTCAGCAATCTTCCTGTGCTGCTCTCACAACGAGGGTGAGAAGTCGCATGCCAATTTGGCTATGGGTGTAGAATGCCCCCTTGCGGGGGCTTTTCCCTAGGTGGTGAAAAATCAACTCTGAACTGGTATAGACAAGGGGATGCTGACGAAATGTGATTTCTTCCCAGTGCTTTGAATGTCAAAGTGAAGAAATTCAACCAAGCGTGGGTAAATCATGGTAGTAACTATGACTCTCTTAAGGTAGCCAAATGCCTCATCATCTAATTAGTGATGTGCATGAATGGATTAGCGAGATTCCCACTATCCCTATTTACTATCTAACGAAACCATAGCCAAGGGAATGGGCTTGGTAGAATCAATGGGGAAAGAAGAATGTGTTGAGCTTGACTCTAGTCTGAATTTTTTAAATGACTTGAGAGGTGTAGCATAAGTGGGAGCTGTTTTCGGCACAAAGTGAAATACCACTACTTTTAATGTTATTTTACTTATTCTGTGGGGTAGATATGGGGCACTGCCCCTATTTTTGGCCTTAAGGCACATTTTAGCGACTCGATCTAGGTAGAAGACATTTTAAGGTGGGGAGTTTGGCTGGGGCGGCACATCTATTGAAATATAATGCAGGTGTCCTAATATGAGCTCAATGAGAACATAAATATTGTGTCGAACAAAAGGTTGAAAGTTCATTTGATTTTTATTTTTTAGTACAAATAAAAACTGTGAAAGTGTGTCCTATCAATCCTTTAGACTTTCATAATTTGAAGCTAGAGGTGTCAGAAAGTTACCACAGGGATAACTGGCTTGTGGCAGCCAATCGTTCATAACGAAATTGCTTTTTGATCCTTTGATGTTGGCTCTTCCTATCATTGTGAAGTAGAATTCACCAAGTGTTGTATTGTTCACCCACCAGTAGGGAACATGAGCTGGGTTTAAACAATTGTGAGATAGGTTAGTTTTACCCTACTAATGAACCAAACCGCAATAGTAATTCAACTTAGTATGAGAGGAACCATTGATTCACACAATTGGTCATCGCACTTGGTTGAAAATCTGGTGGCGCGAAGCTACCATGTGTCAGATTATGACTTAATGCCTCTAGGTGAGAATCCATGCTAGAAGTGGTGCATGTCACTCTTCGATTGTATCTTGATACAAAATAGCTTTGTCACCCCTAAGGGCCCGTGTCATTTTCAAACCGCGATCGTGAAACATATTGATTAGGGCAGCTTTGAACTTCAATTTCAAACGGTCGTTGAGAAGAATCTTTTGCAGATGACTTAAATATATGACGGGGTATTGTAAGTGGCAGAGTGGCCTTATTGCCACGATCCAATGAGATTTATCCATTGGTAACCTCGATTTGGAGCTTGCTCTTGTCACTTTATTCAAAATTTGGACAACTATCATCGTTGCACCTTTTCCCCCCATCCTTCATTCAAACGTCGTTTCTTTTTTTCACATCTCAAAAATGCATTTCTTGCTTGGGGGCAAGAAATTTGGGGTTTCCATGCCATGGCTGCAAGAGAGATCGCTAGTCTATGGAACTTGTGGTTGGTGGTTACATGTCATAGCATGGCCAAAAGCTCCATTGCCCAAGTTAGGGGAACATGACGAGTGTGCTTCCATTTTATGGCATGGCGTAAAACCAGCCCAAGCCTGTGAAACTTGGGGTTTTTGTATCCTCCCGCACCCCCAAGTGAAACACGCTAGGGAAATTGGGGTTTCCATGTCGTATCACAGGTAATACCGCCACCCAATTCTAGGGAACATGAGGATTGGGGATTCGATTTCACGGCACACGGCAGAGCATTGCGCCCAATCCTGTGAAACTTGGGGTTTTCATGTCTCACCCATGATGAAAGTTGTGGGTTTCCATATTTTACGGCACACTGGAAACTCATGGTTTTCTCCAAATCCCCTGCACTAGAAACTTGGGTTTTCCATAATGATGGAAACCTTTCCCTGAGTCTAGGGAACTGGTGGTGTTTAGAAACTGCAGCCCAAGCCTCTAAACTCCTATAAAGCCTTGGTTACGATGTGATGTTTGAATGGAATTAATGTGTGGGAAAATGCACATATAAAAGGAGGATGTGTGATAGATGATAAAGGAAAGAAAGAAGGACATTAACATCTTGTTGATTCCACAATTGGCAAGATAAGGTGTGAGCTATAGCGAAGATCAAGGGTGGAGGGAGAAGCCGCAGTAAGGAAACAGAGTCTGGGTTGATTCGGGTTCCTTTCGCAGGTTGTGTGCAGAACAATGTGAAGGGCAGGGTTGAGTCGGGTTCATTCCGCAGGACGCATGCATATAAATGTTCAGGGTGGGTGTGTTCAGGTCGAGTCAGGTTCGTGCAGCCTGTCCACATTCAAGACGTGAGGAACAATGTTTGAAGGCGCGGAGGTCATTCATCAGAGTCAGGTCAGGTCAAACACAACCCAAACGCATTCAGGAAACTCATGCAGACCATCACCGTGGTAACCCACGTGCAGAAATTCATTCAGGGTGCCAAGGGTGTCTGTGACCCAAGTGACCCACTTGAATCAGAATTTGTGTAGACTTCATAAACATGTTATAAATGGAATTTTGGGGTTCCTTTGGATTTTTTACACTATTGGGAAGTTTTTGAGGCTAGACCAAGGTACAAGCACATTTGGCAAGAAGCATAAATGGTTTATGCAAGCTTGGTTGTATAATTATTGCATATTGTACATATTTATTGAAACATAATATCAGGAAGACTTATTAATGGAAGTTCCCCCTCCCTTGAATGTATGGATGCTCATGTGGTTTGATATTGATGTTTATTGTTGTTTTATTTCCACACAAGAACACCTTGGAAGATTAAGGTAGTGTGTAGTTTACTTTATTTCTATGCAAGAACACTTTGCTTTGATATATAGGCATAGCCTACTTATTGAGTACTTGAAAAGAGAAAAATAAGGTAGTGCCACACCTATCTATAGAGTGGTTGGGAGAATACCACATGTATAGAGGTGTGATAGTTGGTATCAGAGCTGCCTTTTCGAGGCTTTTTGATTATTGAGCAGGGATACATTTGCAGTGTTTCAGGTGATATTGAAGCTTGATGGATGAGTTTGTTTCATTGGAACTAAACTTTAAATAAATTAAAGAGAAGTTGAAGGAAGTGGCAAAGGAGTTTAATCAGACGAGTCAAACCATTGATACATTGTGCAAGAGGAGGAAATATGACATGAAAAAGTATGAAATATCTTGACTTACAAAGAAAGCGAAAAATTATTCAAGCATAAATGGACAAGGTGGAAGAAGAGAAAAGGAAGTTACTTGATAAGATTCTCAAACTTAGAGATCTTGGAAAGATGAAGCATGGTGGCATGAAGCCCGCTATGGCCAAAACAAAGGATGTTGTAGATGTGATTGAAGTCAAGGAAGAACTTGATGAATAATTTGGGCTAGGACCAAACACATTACAAGAATTTATGTTGGATGATTTTGAAAAGGAAGTTGCAGATGTGGTAGAAGTCAAGGATGAACTTGATGAACAGGTTGGACTGGGGCTAAGCAGATTGCAAGAATCAGTGACGGATGATTCTCGAAGGATGTTGAGGATGTAGATATGATCAAGGAATAACTTATGGAACAATTTGAACCTAGAACAAGCACATTGCAGGCATTATTGGATGAACCACATGAAAATGTTGTAGAAGTGACAGTGATCAAGGAGGAACTTGATGAGAAGGCGGTACCAGGATCAGAAGCATTGTAGACATTTATGAGGATGGAGGACACTCACTTAGAGAGTCTTCATGAAGATATGACTTGTGTTTCAATTGATTATTTGGGAGATGGACCATATGTAGGGATGAGAAAGAAGATAAATTCTTTTCCAATACCATGGAGGACCTTACCTTGGATGACTATGATGGAACCTTGTACATTGGAGAAGCAAGGAGCATTTCTTGTTGCAGACCTTGATAGGGAAATTATTGACCTCAATCTAGTAGGTTCAAATCTGTGACGAGGGTGGAACTTTATTATCTTTGTGATAGATATGAGCCATGCTTAGCCACATGGAAATTTCCTAGGTGTTAGACATGACTCATGGATAGCCTTGGTGGTAGGGCACATTGTTTTGGTAGAATTCTTCATGGCTTGTACCAAGAAGGAACTCTTGGTGCACATTTAGTGAAGATAATCCTTGAAAGAAGTACTCATGATGGTGATGGTAGAAGTGACCGAGGGCACTAAACCTATACACTATATGCATGATGATGAATAGAGTTGAGATGAGTCTACTCTTGATGGAAACATGGAAAGAAAAATTAATGTACATTGACAGATGGCATGGGAGGAAATTAGGTGGAGACATTATGCAAGTGCACCTACTAGGTGCCACTTATGAGCATCATAAAGTAGTGTCATGCAGGATCTTGAGCAGGATCGATTGTTGGTGCTACATGGAGATGTTTTATAGATGGGCTGATGGATGTTGTTCACTTTGAGCAAGAACACATTGGCTGGATGAGTAACCTATGATCAACCTATGAGAACATTCATATGACTTGCGGGGTGAGAAAAACTTGCGGTGGAACTCATGGCCAATACAAGTATGCTTGCCAATGCTTTGGATAGGATGATGCATGGGAGTTAATGATGAAGTTGCATTCATTGGAGGCTTCATACTACAATGATCTTGCAGTATCTAGTTCACTAAGGAGGTGAGATAAACATTGGTCTTCGTTTTGATGTATTATGGGATGCATACCTTTGAGCACATTTATGGGGTGTGTTTGTGAGGAGTCACTTGATGGAGATGATCAAAGGGGCACTTTGTATCTTGATGGAGATGCGGCGATGAGATGCCTTAGCGGTATACAATTGAGCAGGGGTTGAGACTTGTTGACTTAACTTTGGTACGCATTTTGGATGCATATTGTAGATGGGATGAACATAGCTTTGTGGACTTGAATATGGCACATTATTGAGAGGATGTTCTTAACTTGATTTGAGCAGGACCTTTCACACATGGATGATGCTTGATAGTTGTGACTGTATTTTCAACAACACATGGATATTGGCATCATGGGAAGCACATTTCAGATAGTGATGGCTTACTGGATGGACAACATGTTGCGGATGAGATGAGGGGTGCTTCATGGACTTGAACATGGCTTAATTTACACTCATATGGGAGGGATTCTTGATTGTGTTTATGGATGTGATAGGATGTGAGAGGAACAACTAACGTAGGTTATGAGGATGTGCATTCTCACGATGAGAACGTATGGTTGGACTAATCACCCAACTATTTCAATTTATGGGGGCTATAGCAGTGTGCATAGTTATGTTGGATACATAGCAGGTTTTTTTTATGTTGAGTTGGTTGAAGTACTCAATGCAGAGATTGACATGATATTGATGATATATGATGGGTTGAAATGATATATGTTGCAGCAGCATGTGGCCATGATGGAGAGATTGACTTCCCACGATGGTATAATACATGTTGATTTTGACAGATGTGTTGATGATCATGAATTGAGGAGATAATTCCCTTGGATATGTTAGACATGAACCTTGATGGTTTATACGATGATATTGTGTGATGATACATTGCAACAAAAGTTGCGACGATATATTAAGATGATATGATGCAAAGATTATGGTATCACTATCGTGGAAAATAGTCTTATTTTAAGTGGGGGAGTATGTAAGACCCACGAGTCGAGGAGGATGACTGAGGGTGTTGGAAGAATTTAGTGGACATGCGATGAATGATAGTCAACGAAGCGATGAAAACGTCAACCTAAAGAAGGTCTAAAAAATCCTCCCTTGACATTCTTCCCAACTTGCCATGTCTTGTTATGCAGCTTCAACCCTGACCAATTTCTTGCCCCTGCCAGTGCTTCACTAAGACCAACCAATATAATGTCCAAGCTTTGATACCAACTTCAACCCCATCATTTTATTCATGCTTCAATATTCAATCTTCAACAAATCTCAACTCACCCTGAATCGAGCTATGATACCATCTATCACGAAGTGGTAGTGGTGTCAGTGCTTCACCTGTGTGAGGGCAGCCACAGATACTCATTCGGGTGGGTCGAGTTGGGTTGTGTCGTGTGAGGGTGAACATGTCAAAAATGCTAAGTGGTGATCATTGGTGTGCCTTATGCACGTTCGGGTGGGTCGGGTCGTGTGGTTTGGTAGTTTCGTTAGGGTAGGTAGGGTTGTGTCATCCGGATCATGTGTTTGGGCGCGGCAGGTCATGTTTTTCAAGTCATGTGCTCAGAAAGGTCGGGTCAGGTCGTGTTGTTCACATCGTGTATTTAGGCAGGTCGAGTCGTGTGTTCAGGCGGGTGGAGTTGTACATTAGGGCGGGTGAGGTCAGGTCGTGTGAGGGTGGCCATGTTCAAAATGATAAGTTATGGCCACTCGTGTGCCTTGTGCACATTCGTGCGACCGATTTTCAGTTTTCTCCCTTGTGCCTTCGTTCAGGCGGTTTGGGTCGTGCTGTGGGATGGCGCCTAAGGAAATGTGTTCAGGTTAGGTCAGGTTAGGTCGTGTGATCGATGACATATAAAAAATTATAAGTTGTGACCACCCATGTTCCTTGTGCATGTTCGTGCGACCCGTTTGTCATTTTCTATCTCGTTCCTTCGTTCGGGCGTGTTGGGTCGGGTCGCGTGATGGCACCCAAGGAAATGCATTCAGGTTGGATTTTACCATGTGATGGTGCCCAAGGAAACGTGTTCAGGTGGGTTGGGCCATGTGAGGGCACCCAAGGAAACACATTATAGTTAGGTCATGTTAGGGCGTGCAAGGAAATGCGTTTGCGTCAGGTCATGTGAGGGTGCCCAAGGAAACATGTTCGAGCGGGTCAGGTCGAGTTGTGTCGTGTCAGGGCATCCAAGGAAATGCGTTCAGGTTGGTCGGGTCAGGTTGTGTCATGTGAGGGCGCCCCAGGAAATGTGTTTGGGTAGGTCGAGTCAGGTCAGGTCGTGTCGTGTGACGGTGCCCAGGGAAACATGTTCGGGTGAGTCAGGTCAGGTCGTGTGAGGACACCCAAGGAAATGTGTTCAATTCGGGTCAATTTGGGTCATGTGAGGGCGGCCTTATAAAAAATTCTAAGTTGTGACCAGCCGTGTGCCTTGTTCATGTTTGTGTGACCTGTTTCCCATTTTCTCCCTTGTGCCTTCATTCGGAGGGGTCCGGTCATGTCATGTAATGTTAGGGTGCCCAAGGAAACATGTTCTGGCAGGGTTAGTTCGGGTCGTGTCAAGGAGTCCATATAAAACATTCTAAGCTATGACTGCCCCTCTGTCTTATGCATGTTCGTGCAAACCATTTTCCCTTTTCTCCATTATGTCTTCGTTCGGGCGAGTCGGGTCAGGTCGGGTCGTGCCATGTGAGGGAGCCCAAGGAAACACGTTCGGGTGAGTCAGGTTGGGTCGTATCATTTGAGGGTGCCCAAGGAAACACAATTGGGTGGGTTGGGTCGAGTCGGGCTATGTCATGTGAGAATGCCCAGGGAAACACATTCGAGCAGGCTGGGTAGGGTTAGGTCAGGTCAGGTCGAATGAGGGCAGCCATATCATAAATGATAATTTGTGATCACCCATGTGCCTTATGCACATTCATGTGACCTGTTTCCCATTTTCTCCCTTGTACCTTCATTCGGGTGGGTCAGGTCGTGTTGTGTGAGGGCACCCAACGAAATGTGTTCAGGCTGGTTCGGGTCGGGTAGTGTGAGGGAGTCTGTATCAAAAATGCTAAGTTGTGACTGCCTGTGTGCCTCGTGCACGTTGGTGTGACCTGTTTTCCATTTTCTCCATTGTGCCTTCGTTCGTGCAGGTCGGGTCATGTCATGTGAGGAAGCCCAAGGAAACATGTTTGGGCTGGGTCCGGTCGGGTCCGGTCGTGTGAGGGCACCCAAGGAAACGTGTTCAGGTTGGGTCATGTGAGGGAGGGCGTATAAAAAATTCTAAGTTGTGACCTCCCATGTTCCTTGTGCATTTTTGTGGGCCCGTTTTCTGTTTTCTCCCTTGTGCCTTCGTTCGAGAAGGTCAGGTCATGTTGTGTGAGGGCACCCAAGGAAACTCATTCGGGTTGGGTCGGGTTGGGCCATGTGAGGGAGGTCGTATAAAAATTTCTAAGTTGTGATCGCCCATGTGCCTTGTGCACGTTCGTGTGACCCATTTTCGTTTGCTCCTTCGTTCGATTCGAGTTGGGTCGTGTGAGGGCACCCAAGGAAAAGTGTTCGGGTTGGGTCGGGTTGGGTTGTTTGAGGGCGCCCAAGGAAATGAATTCGGGTTGGGTCATGTGAGGGCACCCAAGGAAACACGTTCAGGTGAGGTCATGTGAGGGTTCCCAAGGAAATTCGTTCGGGTTGGGTCATGTGAGGGTGCCCAAGGAAACACATTCAGTCAGGCGCATCGTGTCACACCGTGTGTGGGTGCCGAATGAAACACGTTTAGGTCAGGTCGTTTCATTCAAGTACAGTCCTATCAAATTTTCTATGTTGTGACCACCCGGATACGTTGTGCATGTTCCTGCAACCCGTTTGTCATTTTCTCCCTTGTGGCTTTGCTCAGTCAGGTGCATCGTGTCGTGTTGTTTTAGGGCACCTGATGAAACATGTTTAAGTCAGGTCATTTCATTTGAGGGTGATCGTATCAAATTTTCTATGTTGTGACCACCCGGGTGCCTTATGCATGTTCACGTAGCCCGTTTTTCATTTTCTTCCTTGTGCCTTCATTTGGTCGGGCGCATCGTGTTGCACCGTGTGAGAGTGCCTGATGAAATGCATTCAGGACGTGTCATTTCGTTTGAGGGCAGCCGTATAAAATTTTCTAAGTTGTGACTACTCAGGTGCCTTGTGCATGTTTGTGTGGCCCATTTGTCATTTTCTCCCTTGTGCCTTCATTAGGTCGGGTGCACCATATTGCATCATGGGAGGGTGCTCGATGAAATGCGTTTAGGTTGGGTCGTTTCATTTGAGGACGACCTTATCAAATTTGCTAGGTTGTGATCGCCCGAGTGCCTTGTGCATGTTCATGTGCCCTGTTTTCCATTTTCTACCTTGTGCCTTCGTTCGGTTGGGTGCATCGTTTGAGGCCGCTCAATGAAATGCGTTTGGTTCAGGTCATTTCGTTTGAAGGCAGTTGTGTCAAATTTGCTAAGTTGTGACCACCTCGGTGCCTTGTGCACGTTTGTGCAACATGTTTGTTGTTTTCTCCCTTGTGCTTTCATTCGGTCAGGCGCACTATGTCACGTCGTGTGAGGGCGCCCAATGAAACGTGTTCAGGTCAAATCGTTTATTTTGTGGGTGGCTGTATCAAATTTTCTAAGTTGTGACTGTTCGGGTGCCTTATGCATGTTCGTGTAGCCTGTTTTCAATTTTCTCCCTTGTGCCTTCGTTCGGTCAAGTGTGACATATTGTGTCATGTGAGGGTGCCTGATGAAATGTGTTCGGGTCAGGCCGTTTCATTTGAGGCGCCTGATGAGACACGTTCAGGTTGCGTTGTTTCATTTGAGGGCGATCGTATCAAATTTTCTAAGTTATTACTGCCCAGGTGCCTTATGCACATTCTTGTTCCTTTGTTTGGTCATTCAATTATCCACTTTATCGTTGGGGGTAGGGGTTGGATTTCCATGTGAAATGTGGGTTGGTAATTGAGTTTTTTTGTTCGGATGTGTCTGAAGAATGGACTTGGGTGATTTGTAGGGTCATTGAATTTCTTCTCTCCATCCCCACTCAGTACGCATATGAGCGGTAATGTTTTGTCCATGCTCGTCCTGGGAAGCATATGTGAAAAAAATTCCCCTTCTGCTCTGTGTTCTTTGATTTCGATGGGGTTGTTTCATGTGTCTCCTTGAGATGATTGGCCACCTACCTAGGTCTCTCTCGTGCCCCTTGGTCACTCGTTTTCTCCATTGCAATTGGCTCTTTGCTATGTCCCTCTTGTGGCCTTTAAATGATTGTTTGATCCGTTTAAATCGCCTCTTCACTATGTCGCTCTTGTGTCACTTGGTCACTCTTTGGCTTCATTCAAATCAGCTCTTTCTACTGCTTGGTCGCTCGTTGGTTTCATTGAAATTGGCTCTTTGCTATAGTTTTCACGTCCTCCCTTTTTGGTGTGGCAACACGGGTTAGATTTTCATGTGAAAGTTGGGTTGGTAATTGAGTTTTTTGTTTGGGTGCACTTGGAGAATGGCCTTGGGTCATTTTTAGGGTTTTTTATTTTCATCATCTCTCCATCCCCACTCAGTAGCACATGAGCAGTAATTTTGGCCATGCTCTTCCTGGGAGGCATATGTGAAGAAAATTCCTATTCCACTTTGTGTTCTTAGAGTCAGATGGGGTTGCTCTTTGTGGCTCCTTGAGATGATTGGCCACTTTCCTATATCACTCTCGTGCCCCTTGGTCGCTTGTTGGCTTCATTGAAATTTTCTCTTCACTATAGTGCTTTCCTCCTCCCTTTTTGGTTGGGGGGAGGGGGTCAGATATTCATGCAAAATGTGGGTTGGTAATTGAGTTGTTTTTTCAGGTGTGCCTGAATAATGTTCTTGGGTCATTAGTAGGGTCACCGACTCTAATATTCTCTCCATCCCCACTCGGTAGCACATGAAATGTAGTGATGGCCATTTTTTTCCTGGGAGGCATATGTGAACAGTGTTACCCTTTCACTCTATGTTATTAGAGTTGGATGAGGTTGTTGTGTGTGGATTCTTGAGATGACTAGTCACCTGTCTATATCGTTCTCGTTCCCCTTTGTCGTTCATTAGCTCCACTGAAGTTTTCTCTTTGCTATATTTTTCACCTGATCCATTTTTGGTGGGTGTGACAGGTTGGTTTTCTCTCGTTCAATGAGTGAAATAAGATCTTTGCTATATTGTTCACCTCCTCCCATTTTGGGGGGGTGGGGGAGGGGTTGAATTTTCATGTGAAAGGTGGGTCGGTAATTGATTTTCTTGTTTGGGTGTGCCTGAAGAATGGCCTTGGGTAATTTATAGGATCGTTGAATTTATATTCTCTCCACCCCCACTCGGTAGCACATGAGCGATAATGTTGGCAATGCTCGTCCTTCAAAGCATATGTGAAGAATTCCCATTTCACTCCGTGTTTTCAAAATTGGATGGTTTTTTGTGTCTAGCTCCTGTTAGCCATCAATAAATTTTGTTTCATCAAATGATGGCTAAAAAAAGTCTTGTAGTCTGCAAGAAACAAAATTCATGCAAAAGTTTGTGACTTCTGGCAGCCTCTTTGTGCCCCTTGTCCGAAGAGTCCTTTTCCTTGATATCTTTACTTCAAATCCACCAAAAATCCTTGCTATTCCCAAAGAAAATATTGTTTCCTAAAGGTCCCATTTACATCATTTCACCCCCCATATCACTCATTTTCCCCTTTAACCTTATCCTCATTTATTTCTAAAAACCCCTTCCCCCCCTTTCCATTTACCCTCCATTCCCCTCAAAAACCTTCAAACTCCCTTTTTAAACCTACAAATTGTTTTAATGGTTTAACATCCTTCCTTTCTCACTCTATTGGAACTGGAAAAACCCCAAAAAATTCCGTTGAAAACACAAAAAACCCACTTATTTTTTTGTTTGTATAAAAACACACAGGCCTTAAGCCCCTTTGGGTTTGAGCCGCAACCCCTTCCACCATATAACCTATGCTCGCGACCAAGTGCTAGCCCCATCGCATCGGGCATTCTCATCGCATTGTCATTTCCACTAAAAGCTTGCATTTTCTTTATAAACCTTCCTCCACTAATGCGATAAGCCCAGCCCCCCCCCCTTTATTCGCCTTTCCCCTCCACATTACCATTTCCTAGCGCTAAGTATTTAACCCCCTAGCCCTTCTTTTCTCCATCCCCGGTTCTGTGTTGTCACATAAAACCGTGCCTTTTTCCTAACCCCTTAAAGCCCCCACCTTTCCCTTCCCCCCTTTCCCTCTTTTCCCTCATCCCTGCCTTGTCACTTTACAAAGTAATCTTAACCATTGATCTTTAAAAATCAACGGCTATCATGCCTCTTCTCCCATCCTTTGATTTCTCGCCCCTTACTTATTCCTCCATCCTCCACATCATATCCACACTGCAGATCTTATAGATCTAACGGTTCTCATCAAACCCGACAACCCAACTCTGTTGGGGCCTACCATCCACTACATAAAGTACCCATTCAATCACACGCTACCACCTGTCTCCCACAATAGCTCTCGCCCTTTCATCTTTCCTATTGCACCCAATATGCAGCGTCGAATCTCTTCCCAGTCATCTGATGGTTGTCATCGCATATCGCGCGATTTCGGTGTCCGGAGTTTAACACTCCAAAGTCACATGATACTGACGGTATTGAAAAGGGCACGCGGCATGATACAATTGGATCATGTTTGATTCATCAAAAACCACTTACCACTTGAATCGAAGGCGAAAACCATTCACATTATTTCCAAACCCGCTTTTTCCTTTTCGCGCCAAAGTCATTTTTAAACTAGGTTTTTGTGTTTTTCTCCACAGAGCCTCCTCTGCCTACATTTTTCTCCTCACTGCTCTTTTCGCTTCTGCCCGAACTCTGTAAATCATCTTGGCCAATGCAATCAGGGTTTTTATTAATGTTTTGTTTGTCTTATGCAGGTTTGATGGTGTTTTAAAAGTAAAACCCTTCCCACTGTCTATGGAGGGGCAAGGTCGAATATCACCACCTCTTGAAGACCAAAACATGAAGAAAAGAGCTTCCAGGCTTCATTTCAAGGTTAATCACTGCTTTATGAAGAGTATTTATACTATCAAACCCTTAGTACACAACAAAACAAATAAGAATGAATGAAGTAAGGCTAAAATCGAAAGGAACAGAGGGTAAAGGTTAAAGAACGAAAGATTGAAGCAATTCTGGTGTCTGAGATGAAGAGTTAAAGGATTAAAGGTTTAAACAAGGAGTTTGGGGGTTATACACAATATCAAGGATTAAATATCCAAATCTAAGGATCAAGGGTTTAAACCTACAGTAAAGGGAGGCAGGAGAAGGTAAAAGGTAGATGACAAAGCCCAAAATAGTAGACACAACTAGCATATAAGGATTAAAGACCCCGAAGTGATTTTGAAGGCCCTAAAGTAAGAATCAGGGCTTAAGCAGTGTTCAAAGTGCCAGATCAGCATAAATCAGTGAAGGAGCCTACAAATTCGACATCAAATAGGCTATAACTCCTCAAAATACCACCTGCCAGCTGATTTCATGTTGTGTAACCAGCTCCAAAAATAGAATAATACAGATATCAACACCTTATAAATAAGCCACTTCGAGGGGGCAACCTCCAATACATTACATAAATGAACAATTCTTCAATGATACAATTTACAAAACCTCCTTTCTATATATAGGAGTCCGTGGGGCCATAATGTAATCCTAGTGGGCCACAATGTAATCCTAGCCAACCTAACAATAATAATTTAAGGGCATAATAATAACAAAATGGGGGTTACAAGGGTACAATAATAACAATAATGGGGTTACACTAACAACAATAAGGGACTATACTAGTAATATAGGGATATAAACTGCCCATCTCCTTCAAAAAGGTGTTGTCCTCAACGCTTGAGTAGCTCTTGGTGCTTCTGTATAAAATTCTCATCCTCCCATGTAGAATCTTCAGTGGGTAAGTTCTTCCACTTGATGAGATACTCTGAAATTGATCGATTTCGTAGTTGTCGAGTTCTTATTTCTGTGACTGCTTCAAGTTCCAATATGATTTTTCCTTCTTCATCAAGTTCTGGAAATATTGTTTGAACTGGAATATTTTCACCTATAAGCTTCTTTAAGCATGAAACATGGAAAACTGGATGTACTCGTGAAGAAGCAAGAAGCTCCAATTTGTATGCCATAGTACCAATATTTTGCAACACCTTGTAAGGACCATAGTACTTTGTTGATAATTTATTATCCTTCTTAGCTTGCTTGAGGGACATTTTTTTGTATGGTTTTTGCCGTAAAAATACCCAATATCCTACATCAAAACTTCTCTCGCTGTGATGTTGATCTGCCTGTTGTTTCATTCGATTTTGTGCCAAATTCAGGTTATCCTTTAAGAGTTGGAGAACTTCTTGCTGATGCTTGATGTGATCTTCCACTGCTTGAACCTTCGAGCTTTCCCTTAAATATGATGTGATGGATGGTGGATGATATCCATAAAGTGCCATAAATGGGGTCATTTTCGGTGCAGTATGGAAGGAAGTGTTATACCACCATTCAGTGAGAGGTAACCACTTGACCCATTGTGTTTGTTTATCACATACAAAACAACGAAGATATCCTTCCAAACATTTATTTACTATCTCAGTTTGACCATCAGATTGAGGATGATAAGATGAGCTATGAGCTAATTGAGTACCCAAACAAGAAAATAACTCCGTCCAAAAATTTCCGGTAAAAATGGGATCTCTGTCGCTCACAATAACCCTTGGGCTTCCATGTAGCTTTTGAATTTTGTCCACAAATGTAGTAGCAACTGTACTTGCTTTAAATGGATGAGATAATGCACAAAAGTGTGCATACTTGGTAAGTCTATTAACTACCACCATGATGACATTCTTTCCTTCGGACTTAGGTAAACCTGTGATAAAATCCATTGAAATCTCCTCCCAACGTTGACTTGGAATGGATAAAGGTTGTATAAGTCCCGGGGTCTTAATTGTTTCCACTTTATTCTGCTGGCAAACCAAACATTCCGCCACAAATTTTTGAATATAAGATTTAAGGCCATCCCAAAAAAAATCTTTCTTCACCCTATGGTAAGTTTTTAAAAATCCTGAGTGTCCTCCTAAAGGAGAAGTGTGCAATTCCAGAAGAATCTTTTGTTTTAGTTGGGAATTCTTACAAAGATATAAGTGATCTTCGTACCATAAGGAATCATTTTTCCAACTAATTGTATCAGATGTACTAGGATCTTGCTACAACTTTTGAATTAGTGTCCATACATCTGTGTCCTTCTTCCATTCATCTCTTGCTTCAGTTATCCAATTTGGTTGGATAATATAAATGGCACAAAGCAATGCTTCCACCTCTTCATTCTTTCTTGAGAGTACATCTGCAACAACATTAAGCTTTCCTTTTTTGTAGATTATTTCAAAGTCATAACCCAACATCTTTGTGACCCATTTTTGCTGCTCTTCTGAAGATAGTCTTTTCTCAAAAAAGTGTTTAAGACTATCATGATCAGTTTCACCTTGAAGTGTCTTCCCATTAGGTAAGTTCACCATTTCTTTAGTGCATGCAGTATTGCTAACATTTCCTTCTCAGAAATAGGTTTATGCAAATACTTTCCTTTCATTGGATGACTTTAAAAAGAAATGGGTCTTCCTTCCTGCATTAAAACCACACCAACTCCATTTCCTGAGGCATCACATTCCACAATAAATTTTTTTGTGAAGTCTGGCATAGCTAAGACCGGTGCTAGGCACATTGCCTCTTTAAGATGTTCAAAGGCCTTAGTTGCTTCAGGAGTCCATGAAAATGCATCTTTCTTCAATAATGTTGTTAGAGGTGCTGCTATTCTCCCATAATTCTTAACAAACTTGCGATAGTACCCTGTTAACCCGAGAAATCCTCGCAACTTCTTTATGGTTGTGGGGACTTTCCATTCCTTAATGGCTTTAATTTTGTTAGGGTCTACTTTAACACCCTCGTGAGATACAATATGACCCGGATATTCCACCTCTTGTACTCCAAAGAAACATTTGGATGTTTTTGCATATAATTGTTTCTCCTGCAATAGTTTGAGCACCCTGTCAACATGTTGAACATGATCCTTCCAAGACCTGCTGTAGATTAGTATATCATCAAAAAATACTAGCACAAATTTTCTAAGGAAGGCTTTGAAAATGGAATTCATCAACCCTTGAAATGTAGAAGGTGCATTGGTAAGGCCAAAAGGCATGACCAAAAATTCATAATGACCCTCATGTGTTCGAAATGCTATTTTTGGAATATCTTCAGTCTTCATTCTAATTTGATGATATCCTGAACGAAGATCCAACTTGGTAAAATAAATTGCTCCATGTAATTCATCCAATAATTCATCAATCACAGGAATGGGAAATTTGTCTTTAATTGTGAGCTTATTGAGCTCCCTATAATCCGGACACATTCGCCATGATCCATCCTTCTTGTGTACCAAAACTACAGGAGCAGAGAAAGAACTTTGACTAGGTTAAATTATACCCGCCTCTAACATTTCTGCAATCATACGTTCAATTTCGCTCTTTTGGAAGTAAGGATATCTATAAGGCCTGATGTTTGGAGGAACACTTCCTGGAATCAAATAAATAGCATGATCATGATCACGAATAGGTGGGAGTCCTTTGGGAGTTTCAAACACCTTGGAATGATTGTCCAAGACTTGTTGGAGATCTGCCGAAATAGATGATTTTGATGTCGAAATGTCTAGTGAGCATAATTGTGCAATTATGCCTCGTTGTTCTTTCTTTAGAAGCTTTGTCATGACATTAGAGCTTATTATCCTTCTCGGCTTCCCTTCAATACCCCTTAATTCGACTTCCTTTCCTTCTGAAAAAAATTTCAAGAAAAGTTCTTGAAAATTAAAAGCTACCGTCCCCAAAGATTGTAACCATTGTGCTCCTAGTACAACATCAGCACCTCCCATAGGAATGGAAAGCATTGGACTAGTCAATACATATTCCCCCATGGTTAGCTTGATATTATGGCATTTTTCAGAGAAATTTATAGTTCCTCCATTTGCAACCATCACTTGACATTCTGGTGCTGGGTATAGGAAACAATTTAATTCCTTGGCTACCTTACAATGAATAAAATTATGGGTGCTTCCTGAATCAATCAACACTATTACCTTTTTCTTCTTGATTTGTCCTTATATCTTGAGAGTTTGAGGAGTGGTAATTCCTGCCAGTGCATTACACGATATGGTCGGATTCATTTCTTCCTCTTCTAGGGCTGGTTCCTGGTGTATATCCTCTTCTTGTTCATTTCTTCTTCCTCTTCACAATCTATGTAAAATAATTTCTTCTCAGCACACTTATGACCTTTAGTGTATTTGCTATCACAACTGTAGCAAAGCCCTTTTTCTCTTTTTTCTTCCAATTGTTGTGGTGTCGACCTTGTAGGTTGTGGAAATCTAGACGTAGCAACACTTCCTTCTTTATAGAATTGAGTGGTAGGCTTCCTTGTCGCCATTATTTTACATTCAACTTTTCTTGCCAACTTGAATGCCTTCTCCAATGAATCCGGTTCCAAAACACGAACTTCATGTTGGATGTTATCCTTTAAAGTGCCTATGAAGAGATCGATCCTGTGTTCCTCTGGAATATCAGTTACCCTTATATTCAATATTTGGAAGTCCTCAATGTGCTGCCCCACTAAACCCTTTTGTTTGAGATTTATCAATTGGCTAAAGAAGGTGTTGCTCTTTGTATCCTCATAATGTGCTATCATTTCTTCCGTAAAAATTGACCAAGTGACAACTTTTTTACGGAAGCAAAGCCATTGATACCATACAAATGTATTTTGTTCTAAATGTAAAGTTGCAATGCGTACCTTTTGTGTGTTTTGCACGTTATGGAGATCAAAATATTGCTCCATCTGTAGTATCCATGTTACAGGATCCTTTCCATTAAACTTCCTCGTATCCATTTTTGGAATATGGTGGTTCTTCCTGCCAACATTAGAGTTTATGAAATCACGATTAACATTTATCTTGTTCTCATCATGAGGTTCTTCTACTATCTTTTCACCATTAGGAAACCTTTCTTGTATCAACTTTGTCAAACCTTAGATGTCTGCTTTGAGATCATTCTTCATGCTTTCCATGTTGTCTTTCATGTCATCCGTCATAGCTTCCATGCCATACATCTTAGCTTCCACGCCATCCATCTTAGCTTCCATGCCTTTCTTCAAAACTTCCATTTCATTTTTTGTCACTCTTTGCGAGAGTGAAATTTGTTGCAATTGCTCTTGTAATTTTGATAGATCATGTTGCAATTCTTCATCTTCATGAGTCATAATAGACCCTTCTGAAGGCTTAATGGGTGTTGAATTATTTTTATGGGGCATATTTTAGAACCTAATACTGATATATATTCTACAATATGCCCTTGGAATGAATTCAAATTGATTCTTCAAACAAGACTTATGCAATTCGGAAAAAAAAATACACACCTTTTTCTTACTTTTGAAGAGCTCGATATTGAAATTGGATTATCTCTGTGATTGCAGCACTTCAATATCTTAGTTTTGGTACCGACTTAGCCCTCTGAATTTTATTTCGAATGCCACAGGTCTGATCTGATTTGGATTCTCAAAGACAAAGTTGTGTCCAATCTCCCACAATGACCTAATTATGGACTGGTTCGGTAGAGCAAAATTTTATGACTTGCCACATGTCATTGTTTCGTTATTTGTCTCTAAAATTGATATCCAAGAAACTACATTCTGTTTACTTGTTACCAATTTTTACGGCACTCCAATCCCATGCCCAGAGAGAGAGTTATTGAACTTTTCCCGCGATCACCTCTTTGAGATGAAATTCAGGAGCCTAAAAAAGCACTACCTTCCACAGCTCATATCTCCAAAAATATTGCGAACCAAGCTCTGAAATTTTTTGAAGAATTTCCTTAGGATTTCATCTTCGCACCATATGAATTTCAGATTCTAAAACTTCGTAGAAACAAAATTATAGCGCAAATTCCACGATGACCTGTTTTGGACCCTGAAAAAAGACCTAATTTCCACAGATCATATCTCCAAAAATATTGCGAACCAAGCTCTGAAATGTTTAGAAAATATTCCTTAGGATCTCATCTTCGTACCCTACAAATTTTAGCTTCTGAAACTTTGTAGAAAAAAATTTATAGCAAAAATGCCACGATGGCCTGTTTGGAGTAGGGAAACCCTAGAATCCAAAGTTCTGATACCAAATGTTGTGTAACCAGCTCCAAAAATAGAAGAATAGAGATATCAACGCCTTAGAAATAAGCCACTTTGAGGGGGCAACCTCCAATACATTACATAAATGAACAATTCTTTGATAATACAATTTACAAAACCTCCTTTCTATATATAGGAGTCCATGGGCCCATAATGTAATCCTAGTGGGCCACTATGTAATCCTAGCCGACCTAAAAATAATAATTTAAGGGAATAATAATAACAAAATGGGGGTTAAAAGGGTACAATAATAACAATAATGGGGTTACACTAACAACAATAAGGGACTATACTAGTAATATAGGGACCTAACATTTCATCTAAAAAGTGCATATTAATTGCACAGTCAGGGATATTTTTAAAGACAGCTCAACATTAATTGCCAACCTACCAAAAACCCTCAAAGTCAACAAAAGTGAATAAAGGTGATGAAACTTAATGTAAAATTGATTAAAACAAAGATGAGCATTCAAAATCTTCTCCCTTAGGCCTCCCAAAGGTCAATAAATCGTTACTCTGTATTAATTGAACAAATGAACGCTTCTTACACTCCACCTCCTCATTCCTCTATAAATACTTCTGTAGAAGACAGTATAGGGGTTGGTCTTTGAATACTCTTTAAATTGTAAATATATTTTGAGGCTGCTGAAGCTCTGTATTGTAATAGAATAAATATAGGCTGACATGAGAAGTTTGAAGCTATAAAGACCCACTAGACTTGAAGATTATAACTGGTTTGAACATCAAGTACACAAGCTGATTTATGGGATCCTGGTTTATGTCAATGGTGATGTGTTTCCCATTGTAAATTGTTATTTTCTTTATGTTTTCATTCTGTCCACTTTTCTCTGATAAAGAACAACAAATATAGATTAGGATTTACCTCTGAAGTACCGTAAATCTCACTGATAAATCTTTATCCTTTATGTTTTCTGCTGATTGTTAATTGAAGGTAATTCAATAGAGTATAACCAGTGAAGTGATGGTAAGCCCATATTTCCTAAGTACAACTTGATATTTTGTCTTTAAATCTTCTTGAGAAGCCCACTAATTAAAGTTGAGGTAGAGAATTTTATGGTCAGCCCTCTCCTCTAGTTTATCTCCAACAGTTGCTTTGAAAAGTTCCCTTAAGAGTATGTTGAAAGCAGGCTAGTTTAAAAGTACTTACCTCATCTTAGACTACATTCTATGTTCATCATAAATATTTTTTCCTTTGAGAATACGCTGAAAGAAGGCTAATTTAAAAGTCTTTACTTGATCTTAAGTTGTTCTCTGTTTTTAAATGTTTTCTCTCGAAAGTATATCAAAGAAGGCTAGTTTAAAAGTACTTTCCTGATCTTAGGTTACTTTTGTGTTTTTCCCTTAAGTACATGTCAAAAGCAGGCTAGTTTAAAAGTACTTACCTGATCTTAGGTTGTCCTTTGTTTCTTCATATGTTTACTTCCTTCATTTCATTTCTTACTGTTTCATTCCATAAAATCAACTTAAAGAGATCCTTTGACATAGATGACTTGCCCCATGGACCACTCTTGAAACTTGATGTGCAATTAAATCCTTTACGACTCCATAGTCCAATGGATTAACACTATTTCTTACTTATCTTATCAGCTGAACCATTTTCAACCTACTCACAACTTTACCCTTCAAGAAACTTCCTTCATTTCATAGATATTCATCCCAACCAAACAAAACAAACAACCTTGTTCTTCATAACTAGCCTAATATCATAAACCTTAAGGATCATGTATTTGAAAACATTCATATAGAGAGATCGCTCTCTGAATCTAGGATGGCTAGATCCTCAGATTCCAAAGTGGTTTTGATGTAGGCTCTGCAGCGTTTTTATTTGCCAATCTTTCAAACTATAGAGACCTAATAGACTGGCGACCATACTGGGGATTTCTGAGTAAAATCCTTGAAACAAAATACTCAGCATTCACTTAAGTAGAATCAACATTCTTGAGGCACTACCAAGAATATTGGTGATCATGATAGGACTTGTCTGAATCAGTGGCAATCTAAGTAACCCTCAGGATTCTAACAAACCCCATCAAACCTTGAAGAAAGCAGCCAGTGAGCCATAGAGTAGACTCTGTTTGTCTCATCACCATAGCTAAGTGTTGAAACAGATATAGGACACTATCATAACCCTCAGGACTATAAAAAACTCAAAAATCCAAAAAACATTTCAGATTGGTATTCAAACCTATTAGTGGTGGTGGACCATAAAACATTTTACCTTCTAAAAGCTAAAAATTTCCACCTGGTGACTCCACAATCCTAAATAGACCTAAATAATCCACTGGGAAACCTTTTTTTTATCATAACATCATACAAACTCAGCTTAGGAAACTTTGATGATTAATTTTTCTTGTTAAAAAATTAGTTAGACTACTAAATATTGTCATACTTGGTTAAAATTTTCTTATTATTGGGTCTGAAAACATAGCATACTGGCGTCTAGAAGAGTTAATACTAGAGCCTATCCTAACCCAAATCCTCCTGAGATAGTTGATAATCCAGAAATTATACTTAGGAAGTCTCCTAAGTCTAAAACTTCAACTGTTGCCAAACCAGTCCATAGAGCTAATTTTGTTCCCGAAAACCTTACAACTCTACAAGATTCACAAGTTGACTTAAGAAACCCATTCAGAACTAGGTCGCTTGACGATATTGATCAGATAGACTTTGAGCCTTTACACTCACCCCAACATAGTGGTGAACATCCTGGTAGTAGAGAAACCACTCCACCTGACCTTTATTTCATTCATAACTTTGGTTTTTCTCATCCTAGATATACTCAATAGTCTTCTACTGGTCCATCCACTTCTTTTATCCATACTCCCACTGTTCAAACTACTCCATTCCATCAAACCCCTCCTATATTACACCCTCCACCTATAAACCCCCCATTTTTTCCACAACCTCCTATCATGGCAACATGGTATGCTCCCCTAGTCCTTCCTTTTCCTTTAGTCAATCTACCACAGGACTATCAGTCCAAGATTCCATTATATGATGCCAGTGGTGCTACTACTACTTCGCAACATGTGGAGAAGATGAATGACTATTTTGATAGAAATGAGATAGATGATGAAACTGTCAAACTCATATTGTTTGCTCAAATTTTAGGGTGACAAGCAAGAAAATGGTTCAAAATCTTAACCCCTAACAGTATTGATGACCTGCAAGATCTCCATCAATAATTCCTAAACAAATGGAAAGTCAGAAAAAACCCTCTCCAAATACTTTCAGATTACAACAAACTCAAAAGAAATACTGGGGAAAGCATTAAAAATTATTGTACCAGATTAAATAGCATTTATAATGCACTACCCCCAGATTTGAAACCTCCACAAGGCTCATCTTTGGAAAAATTCCTTGAAGGATTTGATCTTGAAATGGAATATCATCTAAGAGAAAGAGATCCCTTGACTTTGGAAGACATGTGGAAGGGAGCTCTTGCCGTGGAAGTAAATCTGATTGAAAATAGAGCTACGATGAGGAATGAAAAGAAGGTATCTTTTAGGGAGGAAACCACACCTTCCACATCTAGCTCAAAAATGGAGAGAATGATGGAGGAAATGATGAAGAAAATGAGAATACTTGAGAGAGCATAATCTAGGGAAAATTGATCAGTTCCCCAAAACAGAAATAAATCTCAAAATCAGAATCAAAACTTTAGGTGAAATCAACCTCAAAATAGACAAAGATAGGATGATCAACAAATTAGACCCCCTTTCCAAGAAAAATATGTGAATGAGGATGAAGAAACCAATTAAAAAATAGAAGATGACAACATAAACATGTTGGGAGTAAGAAATGAGGATTCTGATTTCCTCCATGAAAGAAAACAAGGTCTATATACACCTTATGATGACAGAAGACCAGAAACTGATTATTATGAACAATACTCTGAAAATTCCATCGTAGGATCACGTAAACAGTATGACCTAAGAAGTAAAGAGGATCAAGAAACTCCTAGAAACAAAACCTCTGATAAATTTTCCAAAAACATCCCTGAAAATGTTCCCAAAAGGACAATTGAAACTCACAAAATAGTGGTTGTGGATTCTGATTTAAATAAAGGGAAAAACACCCAAGCCAATGAAAAACAAAGGGTTAGCCCTAGTAGCACTAGCACTTCAGCTAATTCTTCTGAAAAAACTATTTTAACAGCTGTAAATAATAGAAATAAGCAAACTGATTTTGCTGATGAGTCAGTGAACAAGAGGTTTGAGTTAAACATTTAAAAAAACCAGATTCCTTTCAGCCTAGAGAATGAAATCTCTAAAATCAAAATTTCTGTCCCACTCACTGAATTAGCCACTCAAAATGTATATAGAGGTTATATTTTGAAAGCCTTGAACATATAATATGTTCATGACATAGTTAACTTAAATGATGATACCCCGAAGCTCATCTTTGGACAAAAAATTGAAGGAAAATTTCAAGAAGGAACTACCCCTCTATTCTACATCAGCTTAAACATCCATGAAAATATTTTTCACAATGCCATGCTTGACTCGGGAGCATCACACTATCTCATGCCCAAGGTTATAATGGAAAGATTATACTTAGAGGTGACTATACCCTACAAAGACCTATATTCCTTTGATTCAAGTAGGGTGAGATGCCTAGGCCTAATAAAGGACCTCTGTGTTAACTTAGCCCAAATACCAGCCAAGAGTTTAGTGATGGACATTGTAGTGGCTGATATACCCCCCAAATATGGCATGCTTCTTTCAAGGTCATGGGGTGCTAAGTTACAAGGTACTATGCAGATGGATATGACTTATGCCACCATTCCTGTCTTTAGTCTGCCTAGAAGACTCTATAGGGAAACACACACGAAATACATGGCGAGTAGTCAAGAAAGACCAGAGAAATCTCCTTTGTACTCCATACACATTGACCTTGACTCTTTTATTATTTTCAATGATGATATTCTGAAAGAGCAAGAGTTATTCAATGAAAAACAATCAAATGTTGTAATCAGTTCAGACGCAAAAATAGTTACAGCCATTAATAAAGAGGAAGATAAAGAGGAAATTAAAAAATAGTTTGCTGATTTAGAAAATTACATCAAATAGATTAGGGGTGTTAAGGCCCAAAAAAGTCCTAAAGATAGTACCAATCAAGAAAATCAAAGGATGAAACTTCAACCAATTGAAAATATTGAAGAAAAATAAAAAAAGAACCTGATACAGACCTTGGAACATAATAGAATAATGAAAAATACAGAGAAGACAATAATGAAATAAAACAAAAATTTGAAAACAGTCCTCTTTAGAACATGAATTTTGATGGATCTTGCACTAAAAATGATGCAGGAGTAGGCATATGGATAAAAAACACTGAAAACAATCATGCTGAGGGGCATTCCTTTAGATTAAAATTTCAATGTTCAAATAACATAATAGAGTATGATGCTCTCCTATTAGGCCTACATTTATTGAAAAAACTAGGAGCCAAAAGGATAAAAGTTCATGGGGATTCGGAATTGATTATTAGGCAAGTAAATGGGGAATATAGTGCCAAACACCCCAGACTTAGAGCCTATAGAAATGATGCCATGGATATATTAAAATTTTTTGATGAATTTCAACTTATATTTATCCCAAGAAACCAAAATGTCCTTGCCAATGGTTTAGCCTTTGCTGCTAGAACTTGTCTAGCACCTTATGAAACCAAGCAATGCACCACCTAGGTCAAATTTAGACCAGCTGTCCCAGATAATGAAAAATATTGGCAAGTTTTTGATGGAGATAAACAAATAGAAGACTTCCTACAGTCCAAAAATGAATTTGAAACACCAAACTAAGATTTAGAGTATGATAAAGACTGTCGTACTGAGGAAAAACCACTTACTAAAGAAGAAAAGTCTTCCAATATTGCAGAAATAAATCTGTTAACAAATGAACTCCAACATTTGACAGAAAACAGCACAGATTTGGAAAATGGAAACTTAGAGATGCTGCAATCTAAAGACCAAAGCTTGCCAAAATTTTTGGTCCCTTTAGAGGAATTATTTGATTTCAATGATGTGGCCATGAAGCGAAAACTGGAACCCATAGAAACTGAAGTGGAAGAATGCAACATAGGCAGTGATGAAAAGCCCAAAATAATCAAATTGTCAAAAACACTGCCAACTTATCTCAAACTAAAATACATTGAGATTTTTAAAGAATTTTATGATGTTTTTGCATGGAGTTATGAAGATTTGAAATCATATGATACCGAAATAATTCAACATAAGATACCCCTCAAAGAAAACCAGAAACCTTGTTCATAATCTTCAATTGCCTCTAGTAGAGAAAGAAATTAGGAAAATGTATGATGCTGGAATTATTGTCCCTATTAGGTACTCAAAGTGGGTGTCTAATCTTGTATAATTTTGGAAGAAAACAAGAGAGATAAGGCTTTGCATTGATTTTAGAAACTTAAATAGAGCCTCACTGAAGGACAAATATCCTTTGCCAAAAATGGATCATATATTACAAAGGGTAGTTGGTTCTAAAAGAATTTCTTTGTTATATGGATTCTTAGGTTACAATCAGATTTTGGTACATCCCGATGATCAACTTAAAAAAGCCTTTACTACACCTTGGGGTACTTTCATGTATCTGAAAATTCCCTTTGGTTTAATGAATGCTAGGGCCACATTTCAGAGAGCCATGGATATTGCATTTTCAGAAGAAATAGGTTACTTCATTGTGATCTACCTTGATGATATCACTATCTATTCTGAAATAGATGAAAAACACCTAATACACTTAAGAAAACTCTTTGAAAAATGCAGAAAATTTGGACTATCTTTAAATCCAAAGAAAACATTGTTTGGTCTCCAAGAAAGTAAACTTCTTGGATATATCATATCAGAAGAGGGAATAAGGATATATCCAAAGAGAATTGATGGCATATTGCAAATCAGCCATCCTAAAAACATCAAGGAACTTCAATCTTTTATTGGAAAGATTAATTTCTTGAGAAGGTTCATACCCAATCTAGCTGAACTCCTTAGAAACATAATAAATATGCTTAAAAAAGAAGAGGGAGTCAAATGGATCTTAGAGGCAAATAAATCATTTGAACTGGTAAGACAAGAACTTACCAAAACACCAATTACAATTAGTCCTGATTTTACAAAGGATTTCTTCATTTTTTCATTTGCATAAGAACACACAGTAGTTGTTGTCCTATTACAGAAAAACTTGAATGGAAAAGAGCAGACCATTACCTTTTTTAGCAAGGCATTAAGAGATGCACCTATGAAGTACAATATAATGGGAAAAAAAAGCCTTGGCTTTAGTCAAAGCCTTAAAAGACTTCAGAGTTTACATTTTACACTCTCACATAATAGCATTTGTGCCTCATTCAATTGTAAAAGATATATTGACTCGAGATCCAGATGGCAAAAGAGGAAAGTAGAGTGCTATAATTTTAGAGTATGACTTAGAAATCAAGCCCATTAAGCTCATAAAAGGTCAAGGACTAGCAAAACTTATCGCTAAATCCAACTTTCAAGCTTTTGATATAAACATGTTTAATGTATTAGATGAACAGGAGGAGTTTTCATTGAATATCATTTTCTAAATTCATCTTGGTATGATAATATTTTGTATGTTTTGTTCAATCTTAAAGTTCCTCCTGGTTTATCTAAAACAAAGGCAAGATTCTTAAAATTGAAAGCTGTAAATTATTGCATTTTGAATAAATGTTTATATTGGAAAAATGCTAGTGGATTATTGCTTAAATTTTTGCTTGAGAATGATGTAGATAAGATCAAGCATGAGTTTCATGAAGGAGAATGTGGAGGCCACTTATACTGGAAATAAACTGTTAACAAAATCCTTAGAGATGGCTATTACTGGCCCACCCTATTTCAAGATGTCCATAAAAGGTTTATTTCCTGTCACAAATGCCAAATATTTGAAGGAAAAAGAAAACAACTTCCCTTACCTCTGCAACCAATCACTGTTGAAGATCCTTTTCAGCAGTGGGGTCTAGACTTCATTGGGGAAATACATCCTCCCTCGTGTGCCCAACATAGATGGATCCTCACAACAACAGACTATTTTACCAAGTGGATAGAATCCATCCCATCTATGAATTCCACAGAATCAGTCATCATTTCATTCCTTGAAAATCATATATTATCCAGATTTGGCTATCCTAGAAATATCATAACTGATAATGCTGCTGCCTTTGGATCTAAAAAGCTGATAGAATTCTGTAATAAGTATCAGATCATATTGGGTCATTCCACAACTTATTACCCTAAAGGTAATGGGCTAGGAGAATCCTCAAATAAAAACTTGGTGAACATTATCAAAAATTTACTCGAAGACAACAAGAAATTATGGCACAATAAGCTAGTACATTCTTTATGGGCAGACATACTCACCATTAAAAAATCCATTGGAATGTCTCCCTACCAGCTAGTTTATGGAACTGATTCAATATTTCCAACCAGTTTAGGAGTGCTAGTAATGAAGCTGATCCAGGAAGTACAATCTAAATATGATTATGTAACAAGAAAAATAAACCAGACTATACATATATAGCAAACCAGAGAAGAAGTATACATCAGAGCACAAAAACTACAAGAAAACATCAAGAAGTTGTTTGAAAAAAGAACCAAGGCAAGTGATTTCAAGATTGGTGATAAATTTTTGAAATGGGATTCAAGAAGAGAAGATAAGGGCAAACATGGAAAATTTGATAACTTATGGTAAGGCCCTTATATTATCCAATTTTCTATTGTGAACAATGCATTTTTTCTGCAAGAGTTAGATGGAGCTGAATACTTTGGAGGTCTTGTCAATGGTAGGGTTCTCAAGCATTACTTTTGTTGACTGATATTTTTAGTTTTAAATATTTTTTCATTATATATATCACTGCTTTTCAATTTATAAAAAGAAAAATAAAAAAACAATAAAAAGAGAAAAATAGGGAAGACATAAAAATAAAGGTACAGCCCCATACCAAAAAAAAGAAAAATTTGAAAGTGTGCAAGCTCAAATGCCACTACCAAAAACACTGCTATTATAGTCATACAACCTAATCATGACCAAAATAGATTTCAATTTTCTACTAATAAGTTAGTAAAGAAGATTTTCCAAACTGTTTAATCTCAACTTATCAGTAGAATAGATTAGGATAAGAAAAACAGAGGTTCAAACAAGCTCAAGTCCTGAACCTATAAATTTTGATGAGTAATTGGTTCTAATCTACTCAAAATCTGAAGCAAAAAAGAAGAAGAAGAAGAAGAAGAGAACAACTCAAAAAGATCAAAAATAGAGCTACAAAAAGAATGAAGGATGCTTTTTGATTTTCAGATCTTAAGCCTTCACATTTTTGTTTCAAATTTCTGCAAATAAAGTCTATGTGCATATTGTTTTTATGCCATAGTACCACAACAAATCAGACTGTATAATCCTGATTTGACTGTGTTTTAAATTTCTGTTTTAGAAAGTAGAGAATAAAATCTGCCAGACAGTCTAATCTTGGCAGATAGTAGCTTAGGTAGAGAATTTATGAGTTCATCAGTCTAATCTGAACTCATGGAAGAAATAAGGGTAGGTTTAGATTAGTTATTCCTACTTTCAAAAGAATAAAATGTTGATGTTTAAGGTCTGCAAGTCCAAATGCACCTGCTCAAGAAAAAAAGTTAGGAAGTAGGTTGTGTAAGTAGAATGATTGGGAGAAATTTGTTTGCTGATATAAATACTGATCATCTTTTTCAAAGTAGCATGATCAGTGGAAAAATATTGTCAATGGATAAAAGCATAGGCCTGCATCCCAGAGATCAAATTCTGAATTTCTTGACACCTCCAAGGAGTTGACATCCCCAAGTGGAGCCAGTGTTAGCCATCAGTAAATTTTGTTTCATCAAATGATGGCTAAAACAAGGCCTGTATTCTGCAAGAAACAAACTTCTTGCAAAAAATTGTGACTTCTTGCAGCCTTTTTTCGACCCTTACCCGAAGAGTCCTTTTCCCTGATATCTTTACTTCAAATCCACCAAAAACCCTTGCTATTCCCAAAGAAAACATTGTTTCGTAAAGGTCTCATTTACATCATTTCACCCCCCATATCCCTCATTTTTCCGTTTCACCTTATCATCACTTATTTCTAAAAAACCCTTTTACCCCCTTTCCATTTACCCTCCATTCCCCTAAAAAACATTCAAAATCCATTTTTAAACCTATAAATCGTTTTAATGGTTTAAAAACCTTCCTTTCTCATTCTATCGGAATTGGAAAAACCCCAAAAAATTCCGTTTAAAACACAAAAAACTCACTTATTTTGTTGTTTGTATAAAAACACACAGGCCTTAAGCCCCTTTATGTTTCAGCCCCAGTGCCTTCCACCATATAACCTACACCCGCAACCAAGCACTAACCCCATCACATTGGGAATTCTCATCGCATCGAAATTTCCACTAAAAGCCCACATTTTCGTTATAAACCTTCCTCCACTAATACGATAAGCCCCCCCTCCTTTGCTCCTAGTCACCTTTCCCCTCCACATGACCATTTCCTAGTGCTAAGTCTTGAACCCCCTAGCCCTTATTTTCTCTGTCCCTGGTTCTGTGTTCTCACATAAAACTGTGCCTTTTTCCTAACCCCTTAAAGCCCCCACCTTTCCCTTCCTCCCTTTTCCTCTTTTCCCTCATCCCTACCTTGTCACTTTAAAAATTAATCCCAACCTTTGATCTTTAAAAATCAATGGCTATCATGCCTCTTCTCCCATCCTTTGATTTCCCGCCCCTTACCTATTCCTCCATCCTCTGCATCAAATCCACACCGCATATCTTATAGATCTAACGGTTCTCATCAAACCCGACAACCCAACTCCGCTGGGGCTTACCATCCATTGCATAAAGCACCCATTCAATCACATACTGCCACCTGTCTCCCACCAAAGCTCCCACTCGCACACCTTTCCTATCATACCTGATCTACACCGCCGGATCTCTTCCCCCTCATCTAACGGTTTTTATTGCATATCGCGTGATTTCACTGTCCGGAGTTTAACACTCCAAATTCACGTGATATCGACGGTATTGAAAAGGCCATGTAGTGCGATACAATTGGATCACATTCGATTCGATTCTTCAAAAACCACCTACCACTTGAATCGAACGTGAAAACCATTCATGGTATTTCCAAACCCACTTTTTCCTTTTCGCACCAAAGTCATTTTTAAACCATGTTTTTGCATGTTTTCTCCACAAAGCCTCCTCCACCTGCCTTTTTTCTCCTCCCTTCTCTTTTCGCTTCCACCCGAACTATGTAAAGTAGCTTCGCCAATGCAAGAAGGGTTTTTATTAACGTTTTGTTTTTCTTATGCAGGTTTGATGGCGTTTTAAAATTAAAACCCTTCCCACTGTCTATGGATGGGCAGGGTCGAATATCACCACTTGTTGAAGACCAAAACACGAAGAAAAAAGCTGTCAGGCTTTGTTTAAAGGTTAATCAGTGCTTTATGAGGACTTTTTATACTATTAAACCCTTAGCGCACCCAAAAGAAACCTTGCACACAACAAAACAAAGAAGAATCAATGAAGTAAGGTTAAAAGCCAAAGGAAGAGAGGGTAAAGGTTAAAGAACGAAATATTGAAGCAATTCTGGTGTCCGAGATGAAGAATTGAAGAATTAAAGGTTTAAACATACAGTTTGGGGGTTTATACACAGTATCAAGGATTAAATATCCAAATCCGAGGATCAAGGGCTTAAACCTACAGTTAAGGAAGGCAGGAAAATGTAAAAGGCAGATGAAAAAGCCCAAAACAATAAACACAGTCATCATATAAGGATTAAAGAGCCTGAAGTGATTTTAAAGGCCCTAAAGCAAGAATGAGGGCTTAAGCAGTGTTCAAAGTTCTAGATCAGCATAAATCAGTGAAGGAGCCTCCAAATGCCACATCATAGAGGCTATAACTCCTCTAAATACCACCTTCCAGCTGATTTCATCTAAAAAGTGCATATTAATTGCACAGTCAGGGATATTTTTAAAGACAGCTCAACATTAACTGCCAACCTACCAAAAACCCTCAAAGTCAACAAAAGTGACTAAAGGTGATGAAACTTAATGTAAAATTGATTAAAAAAGAGATGAGCATTCGAAATATTCTCCCTTAGGCCTCCCAAATCTCAATGAACCATTACTCTGTATTAATTGAACAAATGAACCCTTGTTACACTCCACCTCCTCATTCTTCTATAAATACTTCTGTAGAAGACAATATAGGGGTTGGTATTTGAATAATATTTAAATTGTAAATATATTTTGAGGCTACTGAAGCTCTGTATTGTAATAGAATAAAGATAGGCTGAGATGAGAAATTTGAAGCTATAAAGACGCACTAGAATTGAAGATTGTAACTGGTTTGAACATCAAATACACAAGCTGATTTATGGGATCCTGGTCTATGTCAATGGTGATGTGTTTCTCACTGTAAATTGTAATTTTATTTATGTTTTCATTCTATCCACTTTTCTCTGATAAAAAAAAACAAATATAGATTAGGATTTACCTCTGAAGTACCCTAAATCTCACTGATAAATCTTTATCCTTTATGTTTTCTACTGATTGTTAATTTGAAGGTAATTCAATAGAGTATAACCAGTGAAGTGTTGGTAAGCCCATATTTCCTAAGTACAAATTGAGATTTTGTCTTTAAATGTTCTTGAGAAGCCTGCTAATTAAATTTGAGCTGGAGAAGTTTATGGGTAGCCCTGTCCTCTAGTTTATCTCCAGTAGTTGCTTTGAAAATTTCCCTTAAGAGTATGTTGAAAGCAGGCTAGTTTAAAAGTACTTACCTAATCTTAGAATAATTTTTATGTTCATCATAAATTTTTTTTCCTTTGAGAATATGCTGAAAGTAGACTAATTTAAAAGTCTTTACTTGATCTTAAGATTTTCTCTATTTTTAAATGTTTTCTCTTGAAAGTGTATCAAAGCGGGCTAGTTTAAAAGTATTTTCCTGATCTTAGGTTACTTTTGTGTTTTTCCCTTAAGTACATATCAAAAGAAGGCTAGTTTAAAAGTACTTACCTGATCTTATGCTGTCGTTTTTTTCTTCACATGTTTACTTCCTTCACTTCATTTCTTACTATTTCATTCCATAAAATCAACTTAAAGAGATCCTTTGACATACATGACTTGCCCCATGGACCACTCTTGAAACTTGTTGTGCAATTAAATCCTTTACGACTTCATAACCTAGTAGATTAACATTGTTTCTTACTTATCTTATCAGCTGAACCAATTTCAACCTACTCACAACTTTATCCTTCAAGAGACTTCCTTCATTTTATATATATTCATCCCAACCAAACAAAACAAACAACCTTGTTCTTCATAACTAACCTAATATCATGTCATAAACCTTAAAGATCATATCTTTGAAAACATTCATATAGAGAGATCCCTATCTGAATCTAGGATGGCTAGATCCTCATATTCCAAAGTGGTTTTGATGTAGGCTCTGTAGTGTTTGTATTTTCCAATCCTACAAACTACAAACACCTAACAGCCCCTTGAGATGATTGTCCTCTTCATTGTTTGGCTCTTTATGGTGCCAGTTTCTTGTGCTTGTACTCTTTCTATGTCAGCATTGTGGGTTGAGATACATATGTTTAAGAGGAATGTGGAAGGGTTTTGGTTGTAAGCTGCCCCTCTTGCTTTCTTTTTCCATTTGGTGATGTGAGGAGAGGTTCTCCTTGTTGTAAAATTAAGGTTTGGAATTGCTTTCAGAGTGTACATTGTATGTCACTGTATTTGCTTTTAGGTTTTGATAGATGTGTTGGCCCATATGTTTGATCGAGTGGTCATATTTTTCCTTTCATCTTGCGTGCACAATAGAATTTTACAGCTTGGAATGTTGAGACAAAAGGTGATGGGTATTTCTTGTCTTGATCGTGTATGCGATTGTGGTCCAATTGGGAGGAGGCTTGTTACATTGATGGCGGGGGATATATCTAGAAGTACTTTAAAGAGGAACACATTGACCTCCCTCCTCTATGTGGAGGTCGATGTAGGTGAAAATTATTCATTGTCCAGTTGGTAAGTCAATGGGGCAATCTCCTAGGTTTCTTGTATGTAGGGTGTGTGGGGTGTGTGGTTGCCTGATCCCTCCTCCTGTTCGGATATGTTCATGAATTTTGGAGCAAGCCTCCTAATTTTCATTTATTTTCTTCCTTTTCCTTCACATCGAGGTTTCCATTGGTGATCAAGTGATCGAGATCCATTTTTGCTACTGTGCGGGTGGACTCCTTGGCGACCTCAGTGCAGGGTGGGGAGGGTTTGGGGGGGATTTTTAAGAGAGGTTGCAGGTTCGGTCGTTCTTGTTTTATTTCCTTCCATTTCATTTTTCATCGAGGGTGCCTCAGGTGAAAAAACAATCGAGGTCCACTATTGCTGCTGACCGGGTGGGCTCCTAAGTGGCCTCGGTGCGGCGCGGGGAGGGTCGGGATGGCATTTCTAATAGAGGTTTTCATCTTGTTCATTATCCTTTTAATTCCTTCTTTTTCCTTTGTAGTGAGGTTGCCGCAAGTGATCAAGCAATCGAGGTCCACTGTTGTTGCTCTCTAAGAGGACTTTTAGGTGGCCTTGCTATTGGGTGGGAAGGGTTGGAGGGAATTTTTAATAGAAGTTGTGGGGTCGGTTTCTCTCCCTTTATTTCCTTACTTTTCCTTTACATATATGTCGCCATAGGTGATTAGGTGATTGAGGTCCATCAATGTTGCTATTTGGGTGGACTCCTAAGTGGCCTCAATGCAAGGCGCGGACCATTGGGAGGAATTTTAGAGAGAAAGCTTGCGGGGTTGGTCGCTCTCCATTTTTTAGCTTTTTTTCGTTTTCATTGATGTTGCCACAGGCACTCGAGGTCCACTATTGCCATTGTGTGGGTGGAATCCTAGGTGGCCTTGGTGTGGGGCGGGGAGGGTTTTGGGGGAACTTCTAAGAGAGTTTTGTTTTTTTTTTCTCTCCTTTGTTTGTTCATTGTGAATGTCATGGGTGAAAAGTATTTTTCCATTTTTGCTAGTTGGGGGGTGGTTGCCAACTCCTAGGCAGCCTCTGTGCAATGTGACTCATTGGGGTGACCTATTTTTTCGATTTGTGGATCTTCCATCCATCATCCATCATTTTTGATGTAGGCATTTCTTTTTCATGTACTTGGCATGTAGTGTGTCTGGGATCTAATCCCTTCATGGAGATATAAGAGGTGCAAGGTATAAAAGCTTTACATGATATTTCGACCTGTCTTTGACTTGATGGGTGTTCAGTCTGGCTCTTGGTAAGAGAGAGATTTGAATGCCCTTTGAAGTGGGAGAGTGATACTTGGTTGATCCTGTTAGCAATCATATTCTTGTCTCAAATATTAAGCCATGCATGTCTAAGTATGAACTAATTCAAACTTTGAAACTGGGGATGGCTCATTAAATCAGTTATAGTTTTTTTTTATGTTACCATACTACCCAGATAATCATATTAATTCTAGAGCTAATACATGCACCAAGTCCTGACTCTTTGGAAGGGATGAATTTTTTAGATAAAAGGTTGGCACAAGCTTGCCCACTTCTATGGTGAATCATGATAACTCGATGAATCACACAGCCCTTGTGTTGGTAATGCTTCATTCAAATTTTTTCCTTATCAAATTTTGATGGTCAGATAGAGGACTACCATGGTGGTGACGGGTGACGAATAATTAGGGTTCGATTCCGGAGAGGGATCCTGAGAAATGACTACCACATCCAAGGAAGGCAGTAGGCATTAAAATTACCCAATCCTAACATGGGGAGGCAGTGAAAATAGATAACAATAGTGGCCTCATTGAGTCTAGTAATTGAAATGAGTACAATCTAAATCCCTTAATGAGGATACATTGGAGTGAAATTATGGTGCCAACAGCCACAGTAATTCCATCTCCAACAACATATACTTAATTTGTTGCATTTAAAAAGCTCGTAGTTGGATCTTGGGTCGTAAAGGTTTGTCTGCCTACTTGGTGTGCACCGGCCCTTCCGTCCCTTTTGTTGGCAGCATGCTCCTGGCCTTAAATGGCTGGGTTGCAGCTCGGGCACTATTACTTTGAAAAAATTAGAGTGCTTAAAGAAAGCTTATGGTCTGAATACATTAGCATGGAAAAGTGTGATAGGAGTCTTGTCTTATTGTGTTGGCCTTCGAGACGAGAGTAATGATTAATAGGGACTATCGGAGGCATTCATATTTTATTGTCATAGATGAAATTATTGAATTTATGAAACACAACCCATTGTGAAAGTATTTTCCAAGGATGTTTTGATTAATCAAGAACGAAATTTAAGGGCTTGGAGATGATCAGATACTATCCTAGTCTCAACCATAAACTATTTCGACAAGGGATTGGTTGATGTTTCTCTAAGGACTCTGCCAGCACCTTTTGAGAAATAAGAGTGTTTGGATTCTGTTGTGGTCTTGTGTTTTGATATATTGGATAACCAAAAGACAAGGCAACATCAGAACCAATCTTTAGAGTTCTAGGATCTAGTCCTCCTATTCTCAGAGAGGGATCTCTCAAATTGTTTGCAAATATATGTCTTGTTTGCTTTTAAGTATTGATTTTAGACTAGTTATTAAGTGCAGGTGTTTGTTTGGTTTGTTTTTTTGGTTGGTTGGATTGGCACAAAAGAACATGGAAGCTCTAGGTAGTATATATAGAAAGAAGAAATGTCAGTTTCAATGGGCAATGGAGTCAAGATGAAGTTGGTGACAGGCTCATAAGTGGATATGGGATATCAAAGGGAAAATCTAACTTGGCCACATGACCCTTTAGTTTTTGTGAATGAGATGGACATTAATGATTTGAAAATAGAGTTTGAATTCTCAAAAAAGGGAAGTTAAAAACATAACTTGAACATAAGGAGGTATTTGATAGACAGGGCTAACCATGAATTCTACAAACCACACCTTAAGAAAATGATGACTTTAACACAAATTTTAAAATGAAATCTAAGATTCAGGAGCACATCCTATTTCCTCAAATAATTTTTTCCAAAGGAGTTAGAAAACATGAAAGATTCACTGATAATTGTAGTCATAAAAGAGGGAACACCTAACACATCTATGATCACAACTATAAAGACCTTTAAAACAATTGTTTAAGTAGGGACAAAGGGTATGATCAAAACAGACCTCCTTGGCTAACTATAAACAATGGTACTTCAAAGGGAGACTTCAAAAATAGTTTTCAAGTGGCAGTAGACAAGCAGGGAAAACCATAAATCATGCTGGAACCAACTATTAGAACTATTAGAGAAATAAAAAAACATGAGGACTAAAGAGAAAGATTAAAGACTCTAAAATACCTCAGTAGAAGAAAACATAAAACAATGAAGGATAAACAGGTCTAAGGTGCATCTAGGAGTCATTTCTTAGCCTAAACTTTTCATCCTACTGTAGTAAGAATTTATGAAACATAATGAAAATAGGAAAAAAAAAAAACAGTTCAGAATACATCACCAACAGTGAAGCTCAGGGATCCAATGATAGAGCCTTCTCAAGAAAAATCATGTCAAAACATCATCAAGCTTCCAAGACTTCAATTTCTTCTTCAACTTGAAACAGACTATGTATTATTTCAGAGAGTTTCAGTATTACAACTAGTGACCAACCAACACTTTACAATGTGCTCCTCAAGGAGATTTTATCAAAAAATGAGGAGGTGGAGGATTTCCTAGGGTTGAAGTGTAATTAATTCTATACTAAATGCAACTCCTAGCCTTGAAAACCATGCAAGGCATAAGGCAGGAATGCATTGAATTAAAAATCTATTTCATTTACTCTATTTCTGAATTTGAGGCTTAGTGGGTAAAAAGATTGACTTTAAGGCTCTTCTTATATTTACAATAACTTCTACTAGATGTTCGGAATATTTGATTTTTCTTGTAATAATTGTTAGCTACCTTTGTCTTTAATGTTACTGACTGAGATTTTATCTGGGTATTCCTTTGAGGCAGAGATGCTGCAGGTGGAAATTTTGGTAGCTGGGGATTCAATTAGCCCCTCTGATGTGTCTTTGAGGTGTGCTTCATTATTTTTGTCTTCTTCCACTTAAACACTAATTTACCTTTAAACACTGGGTTTATGCCTGATTCAGGCTTTGAGACTTTATGCTTAATCATCCTCGAACTACTAACTGTGCTTATCAGCTTCATTTGTGGATTAGGCCTTTGATTCCCGAGTTTGTGCCTTAATATTCTTAAAAAAAATTTAGAATCTTTAATCTTCGGATTATGCTTTCATCCTTTGTCTTCGATGATGATACTCTTCAATTAATTGATGTCCACTGTGTTTGTTGTTTTCAGGTGCGCATAGGGTTGGTTGGAGAAATGGTTTTGAAAAGCTGACAATCATGACTTATCAACCTTCTTAGACATGTAATTAATAATTAGAAACCATTTAATTTGTACTAAAAGCCATGAGGATCATCATCCTCGGCTAATAAAATTGTAATCCTCTGTGGGAGGGTTTTATCTTGAATTCCATTAAACCTGCATAAAAACAAACAAATTTTATTTAAATCCTGCGAAATTTGGTTTAAAACTACTTAGAAGGGTTAATGGAAGCGGTCGGAGCCATGAGGAGGAAATGGATGCAGGAGAAAAATGGAAGAAACCCCTGGCAGATTAGCTAACCAGGTCCGATGGGGTTTGAGTGGGATGAGGAACGAGGAACGTTAGATCCAAGTGATCTACAGTGGATATTTTTAGATGATCACAACAGAGGAGAGATGGGAAACAAATGAATTAAGATCGCGATGTAATATGGGCCGTGCGATCTCAGAGATCGACAACTAGGATTAAAAGCGAAAGAGATGTTGCGGAGGGTGGTGGTATGGTGGAAAATCGGGAATGGTTTTCGAAAAATAAAATGGGGGGAGGTGGTTTCCAGCATATGGAATGCGATTCCATACAATGTCTGACGCGTGTCCCTTCCAATACTGCCCATTTCACAAATTTTTTTGGCGTTAACCTTTAGGTGAAAAAATTTTGTGATACGCATCGTCGACTATTGGATCGAAGGCTCCAGATCCAATGGTGAGAAACGAGCACAATGAGGGATAAGAAGCGTGGTCGGGAGAGTAGTGGGCCTGGCAATGACATGTTTCTTCTTTGTTGCCGAGCGGGTTCAATGGTTAGATCGGGTTAAGTCTCGATCGTCAGATCATCTAAATGGACGGTTGAGATTCCAAGATGGGGCAGAGAATTTAAAATGGGAAATGTGAAGAAGGTGAAATAGATGGAAGGATGATTGCCCGAAGGTCGTTGATCTATGGAGATAAACGGTTCACATCAATTCAAATCATAACATCTGGAAATGATAAAAATAGACTGAAGGCAAGGTTTTTACGGGGATTTTTGTATTTAAGCGCTCGATTACGGGGCCAAGGTTGTATGAGGAAAAAAAAGGTACCTCAGGGGCTTAAATGCCTTATAGTGTAAAAGGGTGTTTTTAGGCAAAAAATAGGGATTTTAAAGACCAAAAGAGGGTTCCGATAGGTGAAAGAAAGGGTTTTTTAAAACCAAATAAGGTAGAATATAAGGTTTTAAAGAGGATTAGGATGTTTTGAGGGTTAGATGAAGATGTTTTTGAGGGATTTTGTGAGGGAAGCAAGGATGAAAATAGAGTTTGTGAGTGAAAGGAAGAATGAAATGACGGAAAATGGAGCCTTATAATAGTAAAATGGTGAAGTGAATGAATGAAGAATGGAGGTTTAAGAAGTATTTCTTGGTAAAAAGTGGGTACTTTAGGACTAACAGTGAAACATCAGTGAAGATTAACTTAAAGGGTAATAATCATCATAAAACTTCAAAAGATGATAAGTTTTCAAAGGGAACTATCTCTTTAAGGTTTAAAAGACAAGCTTAGCCACCATTAAGTATAACATAATTTATAGGTGGCTAATATTGGATCCACTTGGGGAGGATAGCTAGTTCTTTAGGTGTCCAGAACCGCATCTAGTGATCTCTAGCTTTTCAATAAACCAACTCCTTCTCCATTTGGGCAACAATTTTCTTTTCCTTTAGCAAACCTTTCTTTGATTTGATGATCTCTGCAGTAATCTGAAACAATGGAATTCAATCAAAACAACATCTCTACCTACCCATTCCTAATGATCCTAAGATTTTTTCTTCTTTAAAAGTGCATTTGCACTAGCAAACTCTCTTCATCAAAATTTTATTCTTTTTAAAAACAGGAAACTAATCTATTTCTACTCTTATTTCTCCATGGAATCAGTTTAAACAGTTGAGTTCATAAATTCTCTACCTAACTACTATCTGTCAGGATTAGACTGTCTGGAAGACCTTTATTCTCTAAATTCTAAAACAGAAATTTAAAAGCAGCCAAGTTAGGATTAAGTAGTTTGACTTGATGTAGATCTATGGTATAAAAACAAGCTGCACATAGATCTTTATGAAAAGTAAAACAAAATATGTGAAGGCTTAAGATCTAAAAACTAAAATATCCTTCATTATTTCTTCAAATCTGTTTTGAATTTGTTTGAGATGTGTTTTCTCTCTCATTTAGTTCAAGTTTTGAGCATATTGGAACCAACTTGCTTTCTATCTTTGGCTCAAGATTTATTCTGTTTAGAGCCCTTTCTTTTGAAACTCATATGTTCAAATTTTGAATTTCTATGAACCTTTTTTTCCTCTATCCTAATCTACCTTACTGATAAGCCAAGATTGTGTTGTTTGTCTAATATAATTCACTAACCTATTAGCAGTAAATTGAAAAGCTAATTAGTCATGATTAGGCCGTATGACTAACTAGAAGTGTGTTTTTAAGAGTGGCATTTGAGCTTGCACACTTTCATATTTTGTCTCTCTTTTTTGGTATGGGGCTATACCTTTCTTGTTTTCATTTCTGCCCTCTTTTATTTTTCTCATTTTTCTTCTTCAGATAAATAATAAAAAATACTAACTAGATGCTCAAAGGTTGAGCTTTATTGCATTTCCTATCTAACCTAATCTAACTATGAAATATTTACATGTTTAGCTGATGAACTCCCTTTTCCAATACAACCAATCTAGTAAATGATTCCATGATTGGTCCTTCCTCATATTTTTGGGCATGTTGGGCAAACAAGGCCACTCCCATTTCCTTTGGTTTTTAGCAACAGTGCTAAATAATATTCTTTCTTTTGGTAATACATTGCTCCTAACAACCTTTATCCCTTCTTCAAATATCTTCAAGAAATGATCATAGGGATCTTGCAATAATTCCTGGTTATGAATATTTGGAAGATAGTTTTCAACCAAACTTACTTTTTCCTCCACTGGATCAAGATTAAGATTTTCTTGAGAAGAAAAACTTCCTCATCTTCAGTATTATCTGAACTGGAGGACACATCATATATTGTAGTGTTGTCCTCTTGTAGTCCTGGTATGCTCTGATTTAGTAGACTATACTCTTTGAAGAGATCATCGTGTTCTTGAGCAAGGGTATCTTTTATTACCTCAATTCTATCAGGAGAATGCTCCTTATCTTCATCCTGCTCAAGAAATTCTTCTTTATTTTCCTCCTCAACCTTTGAACTGAAAGACTGTTGATTCCAAATTATGTGACAGTTATTCCTAATGGATTGGATTGGCTAATTGCTATTTTCCAGCTGATGATAAGGAATTTCATGACACCAATCAACTTCTGGTTGCCCTACATGATTAGTTTTTGTTTGAAGCTCATCATCATCATCAGACTGATCAAAAATTTTACAATCATTAGTATAAACAATTTCACCAATCAAACATACTAGGTTATCGGTTTGTTTTTCTTTAAGCTAATCTAAAAGTTTAATTTTTGGTTCAAGACAACAAGGTTCAAAAGGTATTTGAGCAGAAGTGTTTTGTTCAAATGAAGTTTTGAGGGCTGGTTGCTTGTTTAATGTTTGATCAATTTATTCTTCTGTCAAAAGAGGAAGGATTTTTCTTTCAGCATAGAAAAAAGTATAACAGTCCTATTTCTCTTGTGTTAACTTGTTTTGAGGGTGGATGTCTTCCTAAGCCTCTTCTATTGGACCAGTACCTGTGCTTGTAGGGAAACATTGAGGACTTTCTTCTTTTTCCTGATCTATCTCAGTTTCAAATAAATCCTCATGATTTTCATGATAGTTAATTTGAATATAAGGTTCATGAGTTGTCTCTACTATATTGTCAGGATTCCATTCTTCTTTAAAAATCTAAAATGAGTCATAACATAAAGGCAAAAATTCTAGCTGTGTTGTCTCTTCTCCTACTTCAAATTTTGTGAGTTCAAGATTGCTGACTATTTCCTTAGGGTATTGTTCCTTATTTACGTTTGCAGCTTGTTCATAAAGTTCTTTTAACAGTAAAACACAAGGTATAGGTAGGAAATCAATACCTTCTTGAAAATCTTCCTCATTGTTCTCTTCGTAATCTTTCTCATCATACATATTTTTTTTTGTTGTTTATATCTTGTAGTGGTTGAGTTTGTGTTTGATCAGGGAAAAACATAGGTTGTCCTGGATAATCAACATCTGTATCAACCTCATGCCTACTTAATATTTTATCAAGTATGTACATCATTTTTTCTATGATTTCCAATAATGTATCTAGTCTTGCTTCTCTGTCCATACTTGAATCTATGTTTGTAAAAAAGAGGTCACTGTATCTTTTCAACCAGTTCAGAGTCTTCTACGAATGGAGTAATTAGGTCTTTTGGAGGTTGTGGAGTCGCTAGGTGGAAGATTTGAACTTTTTTGTCCACCAACGACATGATTGGGTTTTGCTTAATGCCTTCCCAGGGGAGTTTACAAGGACTAGTGAAGTAATAAGCATACTAGAGGCTAGTGGAGTCACCAGGTGGAAATTTTTAGCTCTTTTGGGGGTAAAATATTCTATGGTCCGCCACCAATGTTTATTATGAAGGCCAATCTTAAATGTTCTTGGGTTTTCTGAGTCTTATGTGGTTTTTTAAGGACCTACTAAGTCTACAAGAGTTTGCTGGACTATTATGTACTCAATATGTCCCACCGTGATTTCCATTATGTTGGTGATGAGGTGGGATAACAAATTCCTTGGGTATTCTTTGTCAAATTAAGGGCCTAAAGAGTTTTAAGAGATATTCAAGCAACTATATACTCAATAGGTCCCACCGTGATTTCCATTATGTTTTGGTCTTGTTTTTTGATAGATTGGTTAACCAAAAGACAAGGCAACATCAGAACCAATATTTAGAGTTCCAGGATCTAGTCCTCCTATTCTCAGAGATGGATCTCTCAAATTGTTTGCAAATATATGTCTTGTTTGCTTTTATGTATTGATTTTAGACTAGTTATTAAGTGCAGGTGTTTGTTTCTTTTTTTCTTTTATTTGGTTGGATTGGCACAGAAGAACATGAAATGTATAGGTAGTATAGATAGAAAGAATAACTGTCAGTTTCATTGGGCAATGGATTCAAAATGAAGTTGGTAATAGGCTCATAAGTGGATATGGGATATCAAAGGGAAAATCTAACTTGGCCACAGGATCCTTTAGTTTTTGTGAATGAGATGGACATTAATGATTTTAAAAGAGAGTTTGAATTCTCAACAAAGGGAACTTAAAAAATCATAACTTGAACATAAAGAGGTATTTGATAGACAGGGATAACCATGAATTCTACAAACCACACTTTAAGAAAATGATGACTTTAAGACAACTTTTAAAATGAAATGTAAGATTCGGGAGCACATCTTATTTCCTCAAAGATTTTATTTCAAAGGAGTTAGAAAACATGAAAGATTCACTGATAATTGTAGTCATAGAAGAGGGAACACCTAACACATATATGATCACAACTATAAAGACCTTTAAAACAACTGTTTAAGTAGGGACAAAGGGTATGATCAAAACATACGTCCTTGGATAACTATAAACAATGGTACTTCAAAGGGAGACTTCAAAAATAGTTTTCAAGTGGCAGTGGACAAGCAGGGAAAACCATAAATCATGGTGGAACAAACTATTTGAACTATTAGAGAAATAAACAAACATGAGGAATAAAGGGAAATATTAAAAACTCTAAAATACCTCGGCAGAAGAAAACATAAAATAGTGAAGGATAAATAGGTCTAAGGTGCTTCTAGGAGTCATTTCTTAGCCTAAAATTTTCATCATACTGTAGTAAGAATTTATGAAACATAATGAAAATAGGAAAAACGCAGTTCAGAATACATCCCCAATAGCCAAGCTCAGGGATCCAATGATAGAGCCTTCTCAAGAACAAGCATGTCAAAACATCATCAAGCTTCCAAGACTTCAATTTCTTCTTGAACTTCAAATAGACTATGTATTATTTTAGAGAGTTTCAGTATTACAACTAGTGACCAACCAACACATTATAATGTGCTCCTCAAGGATATTTTATAAGAAAAAGAGGATGTGGAAGAGTTCCTAGGGTTGAAGTGTAATTAATTCTATACTAAATGCAACTCCTAGCCTTGAAAACCATGCAAGGCATAAGGCAGGAATGCATTGAATTAAAAATCTATTTCATTTACTCTGTTTCTGAATTTTAGGATTAGTGGGTAAAAAGATTGACTTTAAGGCTCTTCTTATCTTTACAATAACTTCTACTGAAAGTTTGGAATATTTTATTTTTCTCGTAATAATTGTTAGTTGCCTTTGTTTTTAATGTTACTGATTGAGATTTGAACTGGGTATTCTTTTGAGGCAGAGACGCTGCAGGTGGAAATTTTGGTAGCTGGGGATTCAATTAGCCCCTTTGATGTGGCTCTGATGTGTCCTTCGTTGTTATTTTCTTCTTTCACTTAAACACTAATTTAATTTTAAACACTGGGTTTATGCCTGATTCAGGCTTTGAGACTTTATGCTTAATCATCCTCGAACTGCTGACTGTGCCTATCTGCTTCATTTGTGGATTAGGCCTTTGATTCCTGAGTTTGTGCCTTAATATTCTTAAACTTTGTTTAGAACCTTTAATCTTCAGATTATGCTTTCATCCTTTGTCTTCGATGCTGATACTCTTCAATTAATTGATGTCCACCGTGTTTTCTGTTTTCAGGTGCGCATAGGGTTGGTTGGAGAAATGGTTTTGAAAAGCTGACAATCACGACTTATCAACCTTCTTAGACATGTAATTAATACTTCAAAACCCTTTAATTTTTACTAAAAGCCATGAGGATCATCATCCTCGGCTAATAACATTGTAATAATCTACGAAAGGGTTTTATCTTGAATTGCATTAAACCTGCATAAAAAAAAACAAATTTTATTTAAATCCTGCAAAATTTGGTCTACAACTAATTTGAAGGGTTTATGGAAGCAGTCAGAGCCATGAGGTCGAAATGGATGCAGTAGAAAAATGGAAGAAAACCCTGACAGAGCAGCTAACTAGGTCTGATGGGGTTTCATTGGGATGAGGAACAAGGACCGTTAGATCCAAGTGATCTACAGTGGAGATCGTTCAATGAGCACAATAGAGGAGAGATGGGAAACAAATGAATTAAGATCGCGATGTAATATGGGTCGTGCGATCTCAGATATCGACAACTGGGATTAAAAGCGAAAGATATGTTGTGGAGGGTGGTGGTATGGTGGAAAACCGGGAATGGTTTTTGCAAAATGAAATGGGGGGAGGTGGTTTTGAGCGAATGGAATGCGATTCAATACAGTGTCTAACGCATGTCCCTTCCAATATCACCCATTTCACAAAAAAATTTGGCGTTAACCTTTAGGTGCAAAAATTTTGCGATACACATTGTTGACCATTGGATCGGAGGCTCTAGGTCCAATGGAGAGGAACGACCACGATGAGGGATAAGAAGCACGATCAAGAAAGTTGTGGGCATGGTGATGATGTGTTTCTTCTTTGTCGTTGAGCGGGTTCAATGGTTAGATCGAGTTAAGTCCCGACATCTAAATGGACGGTTGAGATTCCAAGATGGGGTGGAGAATTTGAAAGGGAAACAGGAAGGCAGGTGAAAAATATTGAAGGATGATTGCCTGAAGGCCGTTGATATGTGGAGATCAATGGTTCACATCAATTCAAATCATAATATCGGGAAATGATAAAAATAGATTGAAGGCAAGGTTTTTAGGGGGAATTATGTATTTAAGCACCCGATTGTGGGGCCAAGGTTGTATGAGGAAAAAAAAGGTTTAAAGGTAATAAGCCCTCAGTGGCTTAAATTCCTTATAGTGTAAAAGGGTGTTTTTAGGCCAAAAATAGGGATTTTCAAGACCAAAACAGGGTTCCAATAGGTGAAGGAAAGGGTTTTTTAAAACCAAATAAGGTAGAATATAAGATTTTAAAGAGGATTAGGATGTTTTGAGGGTTAGATGAAGGTGTTTTTGAGAGATTTTGTGAGGGAAGCAAGGATGAAAATGAAGATTTTGTGAGTGAAAGGAAGAATGAAATGATGGAAAATGGAGCCTTATAAGAGTAAAACGGTGAAGTGAATGAATGAAGAATGGAGTTTTAAGCAGTCTTTCTTGGTAAACAGTAGGTACTTTAGGACTAACAGTGAAACAACAGTGAAGATTAACTCAAAGGGTAATAATCATCATAAAACTTCAAAAGATGATAAGTTTTCAAAGGGAACTATCTCTTGAATGTTTAAAAGACAAGCTTAGCCACCATTAAGTATAACAGAATTTATAGGTGGCTAACATATTCCAGGGGGAGTATGGTCACAAGTTTGAAAATTAAAGGAATTGATGGAAGGGAACCACCAGGAGTGGAGCCTTTGGATTAATTTTACTCAACACAGGGAAAATTACTAGGTCCAGACAATGTAAGGATTGACTGATTGAGAGCTCTTTCTTGATTCTATGGGTGGTGATGCATGTACATTATTATTTGGTGGAGATATTTGTCTTGTTAATTATGATAACGAATGAGACCTAAGCCTACTAACTAGGTACACGGAGGTTCCCCTTCGCGGCCAACTTCTTAGAGGGAATATGGTCATTTAGGCCATCGAAGTTTGAGGCAATAACAAGTCTGTGATGCCCTTAGATGTTCTGGGCCACACACATGCTAAACTGATGCAACCAATGATTTTTTCTTCCTAGTTTGAGAGATCTAGAAATCTTCTCAAACTGCATCGTGATGGGGATAGAAAATTGAAATTATTTGTCTTCAATGAGAAATTCCTAGTAAGCGTGTGTGATCAACTTGTGTTAACTTTGTCCCTACCCTTTGTACACACTGCCCGTCGCTCCTACCAATTGAATGATCCGGTGAAGTGTTCGTATTCCATAAAAAGTGGTGGTTCGCCGATGTCAACATCATGAGAATTTCATTAAACCTTATCATTTAGAGGAAGGAGAAGTCATAATAAGGTTACCATAGGTGAATATGAGGTAGAATCATTGATAGCATGGTTTTTTTTTTTCATTTTTGTTTTTTGGGTTTCAATTATAATCTAGGCCCATGTGGTCTGTCTCTAGGAGAGTTGGTTTGATGCTTTTCGGGGTGGTGCCTCTTGTGAAAGAGGCTTGCAACATTGTTGGTTGCCTATCTTGAGTTCACGCTTGTTTTTTCCAATACTTGCAAGTGATGCTTGTGCTTGTCCCATCCTTTGTTATTCTTTCCCCTAATGTGTTTTTTGTATGGGTTTTAGAATCTCATTGCTCAGGATCCACCTCTCCAACAATATGTTCGGTGGTGCATGGTTGCTGCAATCGAGGTTCTTGGGAAATACAATGGAAAAATTCATAGTCGTTCGTAGCAGCGGTGCTTGGTCTTTTGTTCATTGGAAGATATGGGCCTCCATAGTTGGTTCTCTCCAAAATACGGTGGGGGTGGTTTATGTGTTGCTTGGGAAAGATTTTTTGTTGGTGGTTGGTTCAAGGGAGTGGTTGCGCTTGCGCTTGCTACCTAAACCCTTTCGTGAGGGGTAAATTTTAGGGTGGGGTCAATATGGGATGGATGAAGAGTGGTACAATCCACTGGGATTGCCACCCTATTCCTCTCGACTGTTCCTTGATATGCCTTCATAGAAGGGTTGGGTCTAGTTAATGAAAAAGCCCTCCCTCAGGCCGAGCTCCTTTAAAATTGCAAGTTGCCCCTTCAATTGGCATGAGGTAGAATTATTTTCTCATGCCTTTGGTGTTGATGGAATCCCTCGTCATTTCTTGATCCACTCCCCCTTCCAAGGAAATTAGGAGCATTTTATGTCCTTATTTCTCCATTTGGATTGTGGGTTTTTTGCGCGACTTGGTCATTTATTGGATGTGTCAATTTTTGCAATAGAATTGTGGTGTGCGCTTTTGGGGATTCCCTATTTTTAGGGTGTGACATTGCACCACCGGTGTATTTGTGGCCCTTGGATTTATCTAGCATTGAGTGTCAGCCTATGATAACTCCTCTTTGGAGTTCAGTTGTTTGGTCCCCCATGAAATTTTGTCTAGAAAGGTTATTGGGTGTCCTACACAAAGAGGGGTGCAATAATGGGGTGGGTTTTCTATTAGTGCATTTGTTGTTTGAATCCTTGTGTAGGTTGGGGGGTCATTTACCTTTCAGTAGTATTGTCCTCCAGACACTCATATCGTCGTGGCCCTCGAATTTTCTATTGGTCAAGTTTAGATTGTGAATTTTCTGCTTGGTTGTTTGACTGCCACTTGTTATGATGTGTAGATAGAAAGGATGTTGTGTTGTGATGTATGTGGAAGGGTCTGAAAATGTGGGATGGTTTTGATTGGGTGCCATATTTTCTTTTTATTTTTTGCTAAGAAAACATCTCCTCACATGGTGGTAGCCCTCTGTTTTGCTAGCGTTGCTTGAAATTTGGCCCCCTTTCTCCCAAATTGGATATTTTTCATGATTTTTATGTGGGTGATGTTTGCTTTCTCTTTCTTTCATGTCATTTTCTTCCCTTTTGGTCCCTAGCTTAATGGAGAAAAGTGGGAATTGTTGTGGGTCGGTGTCCGAGAAGGATGAAAAGCAGTGCAAACTCCTGGGATGGCCACACTAGTCCTTGTTGGTCATCATTCCTTGCAGTTCCCCCCTTTTAGCTAAGGCACAGGGCTTGGAAAAATTGTACTATGTTTGAGCCTCTTGTTGTGAGTTGTTTTTGTCCCTAGATTTACAAAGAAAAGGGGGAATTCTTGTGGATTGAAATTTTTGGAAGGATGACAAATAAGTGTGAGCTCCGAGGGTGGCCACCATAGTCTTTCTCAATCGTCGATTTATGTAGTTTCCACCAATTTTTGCGAGGGAATGGGACCTTAAAATCATGTTTTGTGTTTGAGACTCATCTTCTCTACTAGTAGCCATGTTTTGGTTCTCTTTTTATTTTTTTTATTTTTTTTTGTTTTTCTTTTTTACCTTCCTCCTTCTGGCCCCTTGCTTTACGGAGTAAAGGGTGAATCTTTGAGGATTGAAATTTGCGAAGAATGAAAGGAAGTGTGAGCTCTTGGGGTGGCCACCCTAGCCCTTCCCAATCATCATTCCTTGCGATTCCCCCCCTTTTGCAAGGGCGCGGGGCTCAGTAGGTTTGTTCTATATTTGAGCCTCCTCCTTTGATTGGGTGGACAATTTTGTTTCTCCTTATTTCAAGTATTTTTCTTACTTTCATCATTTCGGCCCCTAGATTTACAGAGAAAAAATGGGGAGTTGTAGTGGTTTTATGTTTGTGAAGGACTAAAAGAAGTGTGAGTTTCGGGGTGGCCACTCTAGTCCTTGTTGGTCATCGTTCTTTACAATTCTACCCTTTTTGAAAAGGCACTGGGTTTGGAAAGCTCTTCCTATTTGTCTTCTTGAGCTTTCCCTTGTGAGGGGATGGGAGCCACCTTCTCTTTCTTTTATGTTGTATGCATATATGTTTTTTTCCATTCCCTTCCTCTGGTCATCCCCTAACAGTGTTATGGAGAAAGGGGGGAATTTTTGTGGTTGGGTCTTTGAGAAGGATGAAAAGCAGAGGGAGCTCCTGGGTTGGTCACCCTAGTCCTTCTTGATCACCATTCCTTGTAGTTTCCCCATTTTTTCAAAGGCATGGGGTCCAGGGAGCATGTTTTAGCCTTCCCTTTAGTGAGTGGGTTATGGAGTGTAGTTATCTTGAGGGGGAAGGGGGCTTTTTTCTTGTTGCGATGCATTGTATGTTGGGTTGGATTTTAGCCATTTTTGTAGAGGTGCAATTTTTTGGTAACACATGGAAACGACTCTCGGCACTGGATATATCGACTCTTGTTAAGATGAAGAACATAGTGAAATGTGATACTTTGTGTGAATTGTAGAATCCTGTGAATCATCGATTTTTTGAACACAATTTGTGCCCGAGGCTTTGGTTGAGGGCACGTCTGTCTGGGTGTCGCATACCAATAAAATGTTCTCCTTGAAATATGTTAGGGAGAAATAAAGGTGGTCATCTGTGCCAAATGTGGTGCGGTTGGCTGAAATGTGGCAGGAAATGTTTCATGGTGTGCATCGGCAAGCTATGATCTTATCCCCTTCGTTGGGCAATCGACATTAGCTTATGCGGTCTTTGGGTGGCATCCCTAAAACTTGTTGTGCTGTCTCTCATCCTCCCATTAGGTAGGGCAGATTCCACTCCAACTTACAACCTCAGCTTAGGCAAGAACAATCACTGAGTGTAAACATATAATGAAGTGGAGGAAACAAAACTTACAAGGATTCCCCCAATAGCAGCGAGTGAACTGGGAAGAGCCCAACATGAAAATTAGGTAGCATCATCGCCTGAATTGTAGTATGTAGAATCATCCTCAGCAGCGGACCTGGGCTAAGTCGCTTGGAAGGGGCCACCTGAGAGGGTGACATCCGCGTTGGGCTGGGACCATGCCGAATCACAAGGCATTGTCCGCGTGTCGGGTCGTTTTGGAATGCATCCCTAATTGGGTGGTAAATTCTATCCAAGGCTAAATATGGGTGGGATATTGATAGCGAACAAGTACCATGAGGGAAATATGAAAGGGAATTTGAAAAGAGAGTTAAAGAGTGCTTTAAATTTCTAGGAGGGAAGCAGATGGATGTTGTCGATGCGTCTCGATTAGATGTGGAACGGGTCAGGCTAGTCCGTCGATCGCCTTAAGGTGAAAACCAACATGGGTTGCTACATTGTCACAAGCACAAGTGGAGTACCACCTATCAGTTTGCTATTGTGGTGGTCGAGGAATGAAGTGCGTGCCCTTGTGGTGTGTCGTGTGGACTTGCGCACTCGTGGTCTTGGTTGGCGGGATTTCCATTCGACCCGTATTGAAACACGGACCAAGTAATCTAACATATGTGCACTTCGGTGGGTTTGAAAACCTGAGAAGCCCAAGGATGCTACGGGAAAGATCCCCTCTCTGGGGGGGTGCATCATCGATTGACCTTGAGCTTATGTGAAGGGTTCAAGTGCGATAACACCTGTTCGGACCCGAAAGATGGTGAACTATTCCTGAGCAAGGTGAAGCCAGAGGAAACTTTGGTGGAGGCTCCTAGTGACATTGACCTACAAATCATTCGTTTGACTTTGGTATAGGGGAAAAAGACTAATAGAACCATCTAGAAGATGGTTTCCTTTGAATTTTCCCTCAAGATAGCTGGATCTCACACACGAATTTTATCGGGTAAAGAAAATGATTAGAGGCATCGGGGGCATAACACCCTCGACCTATTCTCAAAATTTAAATAGGTAAGAGGGAGCGGCTGATCCATTGACCCATGCCATGGAATCGAGAGCTCCAACTGGGCCATTTTTGGTTAGAAGAACTAGTGATGAAGGATGAACTAAAACTTGAGTTATAGTGTTGAATTTCACGCTAACCTAGATCCCACAAAGGGTGTTGGTTGATTAAGACAATAGGACAGTGGTCATGGAATTTGAAATCTGATAAGGAGTGTGTAAAAAGTCACCTTCCAAATCAACAAGCCCCAAAAATGGATGGCGCTAAAGTGCGCAACCTATACACAACCATCAGAGGAATTTCCTAGCTTCGATGAGTAGAAGGATGTGGCAGTCATTGAGAAAAATCGAGAATGAGCTTGGGTGGATTAGCCCCCATTGCAGATCTTGGTAGTAGTAGAAAATATTCAAATGAAAACTTTTAATAATGAAGTGGGGAAAGGTTCCATGTGAATAGCACTTGGACATGGGTTAGTCGATCCTAAGAGATGGGGAAGCCTTGTATCAAGGGTGCAATCTACACAAGCATAGAAATGGAATTAGGTTAATATTCTCGAACAGGGACATGGAGGAGGACGACAACGTTAGGAAATATAGAGATGTCGTCCGAGGCCTCGGGAAGAGTTATATTTTCTTTTTAACATTCTTCCCACCCTGGAATCGGTTCACCTAGAGATAGGGTCTTGCAGCTAGAAGAGCACCGCATGTCTTGCAGTGTTCATGCCCAGTCATTCTCATAACTGCATCAGGTCTCCAAGGTGAACAACCTCCGGTCAATAGAAAAATGAAGGTAAGGGAAGTCAGAAAAATAGATTCATAACTTCTGGAAAAGGATTGGCTCTGAGGGTTTGGCCTAGGGGTTTGTGCCCTCAACTCGTGGGCTATCGGCAATCTCCCTAAGCTGCTCTCACGGTGAGCTCGAGCAGTCACGTGCTGATTGGGCTATGAGAATAGAATTCCCCCTCATGGGGGCTTTTCCCTAGGTGGTGAACAGTTGACACAGAACTTGTGGTTGGTGGTTACATGTCACAACATGGCCAAAATCTCCACCACCCAAGTTCGGGGAACACGGCGAGGTGGGGTAATTTTACTAGGTGGGCTAATTTTCCATTCTTTTTCCAAAAAAAGGATTCGCCAATTTCCATTTTGTAGAAAATTAATTTTCCCAAATATTATAATATAAAATTATTTTACCCTATAAATCATGAAAAAATTATATATAGTAATATAAAATAATTAGAAAACTAAATATTTTTACAAAAATACCATCAAAAATTTTAGAATTTACATACTAGCGACTAGTAAGATTCGCCAAGTTTTCTAAACTTTGAGATAAATTTCCATCCTTAAAATTTTCCCTAGCAGGTGTGCTTCCATTTCGCAGCACAACGTAAAACGTCCTTCTGCGCCCCCGAGGGAAAAAAGCTGGAGAAATTGGGGTTTCCATTGCTTTTCACGGGCAAGACCATCTCCCTAGTCTGGGGAACATGGGAATTCATGATTTGATTTCGCCGCACACGGCGGAGGGTCGCGCCCAAGCATGGGAAACTTGGGTTTTCCATGTCTCACCCCTCACAGAAACCATAGGTTGCCATATTTTATGTCACACTAGAAACTCTGGGTTTTCAATGAAATTACGATGCAAGGAACTTGGGGTTTCCATGACGATGGAAACTGCCACCCGAGTCTAGGGAATTGGTGGTGTTTTGAAACTGCGGCCCAAGCTATAATATCCCAAAATGGGAACACCTACACTTTTGGGAATATTTTAATATATTACAAATGTGGAGCTTCAGAAAATCATGAGCATAAAAATTTATATCAGTTCATAACATGCACAAGAAAAATTTAACCAAAAAATGAATGATCAGTAGTAGATATTTTCCTCGCTATCCTCTCCCGGCATGAGGAAATGCAGCCTTCTGTACCATAAAAACATAATTTTCATAAAATAATGCAATAAATATGGTAAATGGAAATTTTATACCATGGGATATACATTATACAACTTCCATACCTAATTTTAGCTCAAACTAATCATTCTAGCTAAGTTAAACAGATCTCCCGAGCTAGAGACAACTCAAAAACACCCCAATCCCATAACTTTCAACTGTAGAATTTATGAAGACAATGAGAGCGTAATTCCCATGAGGGTTTCTACATAAAATTATGGAATAATACTGATATGAATTTTATATTAATCATATATCAAATAAATGGAGGTTTAACCTCTTTTACAGTAGAAACAAGACTCGGTAAGGGTTTCTAGCATTATGCATGAATAAAAAGCAGCACTGCAAAAAATAATGCCGTTACCACATCTCTGTATTACACATGGCTAAATATGACATAATATAGCTGAATAATACATATAAATGGCCCTAGGTCCTTCTTATTAGAACTCCCGTAGGGAAATAAACACCTCCTCCTCAAATAAGCACAAAGTAGTAGGGTTTAACCCGACAACTGCTGCAACTGCAGAAAGGACGCAGTTTCTAAAGGGAAATGTGCTATGGATGAATATGGCTGAATGTACCCAATAAAAATGATTAATTTAAGCTCATATCATTCCCTCTTGATCCCTTAAGCAAGCTTACCCAAATAGAGGATGGAATTCCTGCATGGGAATTCTTTGCACTAAGAAGTGCTGCAACCACAGCTAAATAGCTGAAGCATGCAAGAATTCAAAAGACCAAATATATCTAAATACTGAATGATTTCCTTGAAGCTGTGCCCTCCTATTTATCTTTGGTGAGCCTCCTCACCCTGGACCCCACACATTATTGAGGTGACTTCCTAGTGAATATTCCTCCTCCAAAACTGCGCTGCCCTAGTTGGCTTCCCTCCTCTTTGTAACAGCGATGTTGACTTGGTCAAATGAGACTAATCCACCTACAATGCCTCTTTTCACACTAAGGGTTCTTCAATCCAATTCTCATATGTATGTCTAGGCTACGCCTTGTTCACATTGACCTAGTTTATTTGGGTGATCTCTTCCTCCTCAAGAATGCATGTTGACTTAGTCAAACTTGACTATGTCCACATCTATTTGCCCTTGTTCACACTTGGAAGTGTAAAACCCAGCTCCTAAGGTGATCTCCTTCCTTAATAAGGTAGAATTTATTCATATATTTATTTTTCATGGGCCTCCTTCTCATTTATTTCTCTTCTAAGTGAAAACATCAAAATCTAATATTCCAATTTGCTTGTTTGCAAATTTTGGAATATTATAGTCCTCCCCTCCCAAATGTTGCTTGTCCTCAAGAAACTGTGAGGATAGGACTGAAGAGCATCCTCTTCTCCCCTATATAAACCTCATAAGATTAATCCTCCAAAGATCAAGGTGTTGCATCATCAATATATCTCCAAGTCGCCCCTCCCAAGTGTGTAAGCTATCTAAATAGCTGGCAGTATGTGACAGTGCATCATCCACGGAGGTAACAATGGGATATTTGAAGGTCCTGTTGGGGCATGAATGCTGATATATATTGGGATTCATCATCACCATTTGAATATCTTCTCCCCAATCTATCAAACAAACAAAATGAGTCACCCTCCAGGATGACAACTCATGAAGGATATCTCACACCTTGAGCTCATGCAGAATAGGTGGGTTGAAAATATGAACATGGTAGACAAGATACCCTACACCACACTATATTCCTCTCCACTTAAGATGAGTGTAGATAATTTTCTAATCTTGGGCTGCAATATTGTTTCCCTCAAATGGAAAGAAGGAAGCTAGACCTCCAAAGGTCCCTTTCCCTACGCTGTGAATCAAGCTGGCCCAAACCATCTCATAGATTATGGATAAGAAATCACCACCATATGGCATCCCATCAATCTCATGGTCCTCCTAATTAAGAAACAAATATTTTTCTGCTATAGAGGCCATGTCTCTTCCCATGCTCCCCTTAGAACATGTAATGCAGAAAGTGTGGGGATGCTCCTCCCCCAAGAGCACATCTACCCCATGTGTTTCTCCTCCAATCATGCTCCTCATAAAGGAAAGATTAATATCAAAAAATAGGATCATGATCAACATCATAATGAAATAACTACTGAAGGTTTTATGTGGTGATGGAAGGTACCAACAGTCTCTCAAGTGGTCACAGCACAATCTTCCCCACTGCAGCTTCAGACAATGGTACGGCAAGTGGTTTCTTGATAGATGGCTAGTTGTGTAAGTCACCACATCTACTAGAAAGTAGTAAATGGCTGAGTGTATCAACTGAGCATATAAGGAGTGACCAAACACTTGCCCCAGATCATATAGTAGATGGTTGTCTCCATCAAAATAGCTGGCCAAAAATGGTCCATGGAGCCTAAAGAAAAACTTGCCCCTTTTGTAGAGCAATGCGCTACAATGAAATTCTAAGAGCACACAAATATTGTTTTGAGCAATCAATAAATGCAAAGACGGAATTATTACCATGTAATGAAAGTAATATGGTGACAGGATCCATAAATGAGCCCTTCATAGTGATAGGAAATACTCCTGTGAAGAGGAATAAACCATATTCTCCCTAAAGATCCCCCTCCTCATGCTTGGAATTCCAAGCCAACAAGAACATACTACAACAACATATGAATCCATCCACTACTCTATCAGTCTCACCTCCCCCATGTCCACCAAGTGCATCAAATGTGAATTGATCTTGGGAACACTACATCAACAATTTCCTAGTTCAAAGTGACATCGTTTTTGGCCTATGCAAATAGTTTCTTGAAAACTCATAAATACATTCTCTTACATGTTCAATGTAAAAGAATCCTCCCATACTGTTTCCATTTCCTCCCATTGCAACGTCATGCAAAATGTGAGAGTAAATTTTCCCTTGCCCTCTCTCAATCCTGCAAAGCAACAAATGCCTTTGCTGCCCCATCATACCTCCATCGTACAACTCATGTGGTGAAAACATAATGATTATATCATCATAATGCATCCACACTCGTTGCTGCCCCATGATTTAAGTACCCTGCCAAGTGCTCTCCTCCAACATACCCTTGGAAAAAGGATATGTCTCATGATGGCCAAACTCTCTCAAGAGTAGCCCACACAATTTTTCCTCTTACTACCCAGTATCATATATTTGTAAGTATCTCTCTAGCTTCTTTCTCTCTATCCACATCCACTTATCCACCAATGGATGCCTCCTACCATTCTCCATCTTGGTACTCCTCCAAAGAAAATTACCATCCTCCCATATGATATTTTCCTCATTGCATTTAGTGGGACTTTTACATGCAACTCCTTGGAGATATCTTAGAAAATATCTCACACTAATAGTCATCTTGAATCCATAGGGATCCAAGTAAGCTGAAGGAAAAGTCTCCTCACTGCTACCACTTGACAGTTTGTAACCCTCCTCCATGGTGTTTTGGTTGGCTCATGCCCCAACTCAAAGATTAATCTATGTTCTTTTGTATGGTATATATGGTCTATGACATCCCCCAAAAGGTCACACTCCAAACTCAATGGTTGTGTGAAACTCAAAAGTGATACATGAGGTTGATGGTTCCTCTTCCCCTTGAACCATTCAAGCTTGCACAATGCAGTGCAATCCTGTTGTTTTATCTCAACAATAATGTTGGATCCTAGGTCATATGAAGAAAAATTCCCACAATCTCTAGAAATATTTGCTGCAATAAATAAAAGTGGAAATCTTCCCATACCTTGGTGAGATGTGGGAACCTTTGGTAGTGCTTCAGGGGCTCCTCCCTCCAATGTAATGGTTGCCCTAACTACTGATGTATAAGGTTGCTCTCCCACGGATGTGACAGCATTGGTACATGTCTCATCCCATGGTGGTGTGGGCCTTCTCCCCTTATATCTTTCTCCATCATAGGTTATAATCAGCCCTTGAGTGAACTCAGCAAAAGAAGTCACTCTTGTATGATTTAAGTGACTAAAAGAATTGGCTTCACCCTCTAGGTGCAGCGCTGCAACTTCTACTTCCTCCCTCTCTACCACTGGATGTAGTAGGAAGAATGCCTGAAGCTTCTTTGCCCAAGCTCTTGCAGTATTTGACCCATCAAATGTAGACAATAGGAATCTATTGCCTTTGATTTCTCCTTTACTGTAGGGTCTTCTTTCTTCTCTTAGTTGAATAAACTGAGGAAAATCTAGGGTCTCTTTGAAAGCCCTAGGTTCGCACTTGTGTTCTGCCAAATAACCACTCAGAATTTCATGCTCTAAGTGTTCTTCTTTCTCTCCACTTCCTCTATGAGAATAGGAAGGGCATGCATCTTCTTCTACCTCCTGAAACCTTTTGGAGGTCTCACTACAACTCTCTCCTCCTTGAAACACTTTTGGAGTTTCAATACATTTCTCTTCTGTCTTCTTAGATCTGAAAATGGATGAGAGTAATCTCATACTCTCTATAATTTTGTTATCCTCTCCTTCTTATCTTCTGATTGGATCTGAAATCCACAGGCTGAGCCAATATGGCAGCTTTGATACCACTGTAATATCCAAAAATGGGAACAACTACACTATTGGGAATATTTTAATATATTACCAATGTGGAGCTTCAGCAAATCATGACTGTAAAAATGTATATCAGTTCATAATATGCACAAGAAACATTTAACCAGTAAATTAATGAACATTAGATGAGATTTTCCTCACTATCCTCTCCTGGCATGAGGAAATGTAGCCTTCTGGACCATAAAAACATCATTTTTAAAAAATAACGCAATAAATATGGGAAATAACACCTGGATCCCATAGTTTATACATTATAAAACTTGCATAGAAAATTTTAGCTTGAAATAATCATTCTAGCTAAGTTAAATAGATCTCCCCAGCTAGAGACAGCCCAAAAACACCCCAATTCCATGACTTTAAACTATAGCATTTCTGAAGACTATCAGAGCGTAATTCCCATGAGGGTTTCTAGAAAAAATTATGGAATAAGACTGATCTGAAGTTTATATTAATCATATAGCAAATAAATGGTTGTTTAACCTCTTTTACAGCAGAAACAAGACACCCAGCAAGGGTTTCCGGCATTATGCATGAATAAAAAGCAGAATTGCAAAAAATAACACAGTTAATGCATATTTGTATTACACATGGCTGAATATGACATAATATATCTGGAAAATATATAAAAATGGCCCTAGGCCCTTCTTATTAGAACTCCCGGAGGGAAATAAACACCTCCTCCTCAAACAAGCACAAAGTAGCAGGGTTTAACCTGGCAACTATAGAAAGGATGTAGTTTCTAAAAGGAACTGTGCTGTGGATGAATATGGCTGAATGGCCCCAAGAAAAATGATGAATTGAAGCTCATATCCTTCCCTATTTATCCCTTAAGCAATCTGACCCAAAGAGAGGATGGAATTACTGCACGGGAATTCTTTGCACTAAGCAGCGTTACAACCACAGCTAAACATATGAAGCATGCAAGAAGTCAAAAGAATAGAGATAGCTGAATAACGAAATATCTCCTTGATGCTATGCCCTCCTTTTTATCTTTGGTGATCCTCCTCACCCTGGACCCCAAACATTATTGAGGTGACTTCCTAGTGAATATTCCTCCTCCAAAACTGTGCTGCCCAAGTTGGCTTCCCTCCTCTTTGTAGCAGCGTTGTTGACTTGGTCAACTGAGACTAATCCACCTTCAATGCCTATTTTCATACTAAGGGGTCTTCATTCTAGTTCTCATATGTGTGTCTAGGTTGCGCCTTGTTCACATTGAGTTAGTTTATTTGAGTGATCTCTTCCTCCTCAAAAATGCATGTTGACTTAGTCAAACTTGACTATGTCCACATCTATTTTTCCCTTGTTCACACTTGGAAGTGTAAAACTCAGCTCCTAAGGTGATATCCTTCCTTAATAAGCTGGAATTTATTCATATCTTTATTTTTCATCAGCCTCCTTCCAATTTATTCCTCTTCTAAGTGAAAACATCAAAATCTAATATTCCAATTTGCTTGTTTGCAAATTTTGGAATATTACACAAGCCTCTGGGAACTCGGGGTTTTTACCATGTTGTGGCACATACAAACCCACCATGAAAGTCAATGAAACTTGGGCATTTCCATTTCACCACACGATGGAAAACTGAACCAATTTGGATAAACTTGGGGTTTCCATTTTGTGGCACGACTGAAATTTCCTGTCTAGGAAACCTAGGGTTACCATGTCCGGCCGTGATGGAAACCACAGCCCCGACACAAGGAACTTGGGGGTTCCATGCCACAGCGTGATGGAAACCGCTGCCAAATTATGCAGAACTTGTGGTTTCCATGTGGTGCCATGGCTAATTTTTCCACCCAAGAATGGGTAAATTTGAGTTTCCATGTCACGGCACAACAGAAACTATCGCCCGAGTCTACGTAACTTGAGGGTTCCCATTTTTTGTGGCATGATGGAAACCGTCCAATTCTGGGAAACTCTTTCCATGTCCCACCATGACAAAAACCATGGCCTTGGTGTGGGTAACTTGGGTTTCCATATCACGACTTGATGGAGAAACGCCCAAGTCTACGGAACTTTGGGGCTTCTATTTCATGACACAAGGGAAACTGCCTAATTCCAAGAGCCTTTCAGTTTCCATCTCCCGCCCCAACGAAAACCACAGCGCTAGTGTGGGGAAATTAGGTTTCCATGTCATGGAATGACTGAAATCACACAAGTTTATGGAACTCATGGTTTTCATTACACGACATGATGAAGAAGCGCGCAAGTCTGGTGAACTTGGGGCTTCCATTTCATGGCACAATGGAAACCACTTCCATAGACTATCTCCAGAACTTGGGGTTTTCATGCCTTGTCACGATAGAGGCTATCCAAGTACAGGGAATATTGGGTTTCCTCACCCCACCATGACGATAGACGCACAATAGTGTGAAATATAAGCTTTCCATGTCCTTGCTCAATGGACACTACCCAAGTATACGTCCGCCGTGACAGAAGCCGCCCTTGTAAGACCCACGAGTTGAGGATAATGAACGAGGGTGTTGGAATCATTCGGTGCACATGTGATGAATGGCATTCAATGAAGTGATGAAAACCATGACGAAAGGTTAGACATGCGCAATGATGGACGAAAACAAAATTCGGCTATTATGAGACGTTATCATGGTGATCGTGAAAATTTTAGGAGCGACGTGCATAAAAACATCCAAAAATGGTTAAGTTTTGGCTTGGAGGTTTATAGGTTGGTCATGGTGGCAACCCAATGTTAAGGAGGAAACACCACATCCTAGCCAAGGCGTTATGGGCATTTAGTGGGTCGGCTTTATATGGGTCAAGCCCCACCCATGGAAGTAATGTGTGGGAAAATGCATATATAAAAGGAGGACATCCGATGGATGATGAAGGAATGCAAGAAGGACATCAACATCTTGTTTATTGAACCGTTGGAAAGCTAAGGTGTGAGCTAGAGCCAAGGTACAGGGTGGAGGGCGAAGTCCCAACAAGGAAAAAGAGTCTAGTTCGAGTCGAGTAAAAATGCGCCCACCATTCACCCGTAGGTGGAGTCGGGTTCCTTCCATAAGGCGCATACAGAAAAATTTTCAGCGTAGGGTTGAGTCAGGTTCCTTCTGTAGGATGCATGCTAAGAAGTGTTTAGGGCTGACGCATTTAGGTCAAGTGGGGTTTGTGCAATGCATCTGTGTTTAGGACATGGAGAACAATGTTTGAAGGCATGAAGGTCATTCATCAAGGTTAGGTCGGGTCGAACATGACCCAAACATGTTTAGGAAATGTGCATAGATCATGACCCTAGTGACCCACATGCAAAAAATCATTCTAGGTTCCAAGGGCGTTTGTGACCCAAGTGACCCACTTGAACCATAATTCGATAAGACTTCAAAAACATGTTCTAAAAGGGAATTTTGGGGTTCCTTTAGATTGTTTTCACTTTTCGGAAGCTGTTGAGGCTAGACCAAGGTACAAGCACATTTTGAAAAAAACATGAATGGTTTATGTAGGCTTGGTTGTATACTTATTGTATATTGTACATATTTATTGAAACATAATATCGGGTAGACTTATTAACGAGAGTTTCCCCTCCCTTGAATGTATGGGAACTGAAGTGGTTTGATATCAATGTTTACAATTGTTTTATTTATGCACAATGATACTTTGGAAGATTAATTAAAAAAGTGTTGAGTTAGGCGTAGTCTACTTATTCCTTATTTAAAAAGAGAAAAATATGGTAGTGTTGCATCTGCCTATAGAGTGGTTGGGGGACTACCACATGTATAGGGGCATGACCGTTGGTATCAAAAATGACTTCTTGGTGCTTTTTTATTATTGATAAGGGATACAGTTGTAGTGTTTCATGTGGTATAGAAGCTTTATGGATGAGTTTGTTTCATTGGAAATTAACTTTAAAGAAATTAAAAAGAAGTCGAATGGAGTGGCAAAGGAGTTTGATGAGACGAGTAAGACCATTGATACATTGTCCAAGAGGAGGAGATATAACATGAACAAAGATGAAATATTTCGACTTATGGAGAAAGTAAAAATTCTTCGAACAGAAATGGACAAGGTGGAAGAAGAGCGAAGGAAGTTACTTGATAAGCTTCTCAAACTTAGAGACCTTGGAAATATGAAGCATGGTGGCATGAAGCCCACTATGGCCGAACCAAAGGACGTTTTAGATGTGATTGAATTAAAGGAAGAAATTGATCAAAATGTTGGGCCAGGACCAAGCACATTACAAACTTTTATGGCAGATTATTCTCACAAGGATGCTGGAGATGTGGTAGAAGTCAAGGATGAACTTAATGAACAGGTTGGACTGGGGCCAAGCACATTGCAAGCATCAATGATGGATGATTGTTGGGAGGATTTTGAGGATGAAGATATGATCAAGGAATAAATTGTGGAACAAGTTGAATCTGGACAAAGAAAATTGTAGGCATTGGTGGATGAACCACATGAAAATGTTGCAGAAGTGACAATGATCGAGGAGAAACTTGATGAGAAGGCAGTACCATGATTGGAAGCATTGCAGACATTGATGAGGATGGAGGACACTCTCTTAGATAGTCTTCATGAAAATATGACTTGTATTTCAATTGAGCATTTTGGACATGAACCATATGCAAGGATGGGAAAGAATATGACTTCTTTTCCAATACCACGAAGGAAATTTCCTTGGATTACTATGATGTAATCTTGTACATTATAGAATAAAGGAACATTTCTTGTCACAGACCTTGATAGGGAAATTTGTGACCTCACTCTAGTAGGTTAAAATTCCCATGACAAGGGTGGAACTTGATAATATTTTTGATAGGTATGGGTCATGCTTAGCCACATGCAAATGGGCTAGGTGCCTATAATGACTCATGGACTACCTTGGTGGTAGGGCACATTGTTTGGGTAGAATTATTAATGGCTTACAACCAAGAAGGAACTCTTGGTTCACTTTTACTGCGGGAGAAGCGTTGAAGGAAGTACTCATGATGATGATTGTAGAAGTGACCGAGGGCACTTAAACTATACACTATACATGTGATGATGACTAGAGTTGAGATGAGTCTACTCTTGATGGACACATGGGAATCCAAAGTCATGTACATTGACATGAGGGCATGGGAGGAAATTATGTGGAGACATTATGCAAGTGCACCTACTAGGTGGCACTTATGAGGATCATGGAGGAGTGTCAAGCAAGATGTTGAGCAGGATCGATTGTTGGTGCTACATGTAGATCTTTTATAGGTGGGTTGAAGGATGTTGTTCACTTTGAGTAAGAAGACATTGGTTGGATGAGCAAACTATGAGCAGCCTATGATCACTTTCATATGACTTGTAGGGTGAGGACAACTTGTGATGGCACTCATGGCCAATACAAGTATACTTTCAAACACTTTGGATAGGATAATGCATGGGAGCTCATTATGGAGTTGCATGCATTAGAGGCTTCATACTACAATGATCTTGCAGTATCTGTTTCACTGACGATCTGAGATCGAGATTGGTATTGGTTTTAATATATTATGGGATGCATACCTTTGATCACATTTATAGGGTGTGTTTGTGAGGAGTCACTTGATGGAGATGATCAATGATACACTTTGGAGCTTTATGGAGATGCGATGATGAGATGCCTTGGTGGTATAAACTTGGGAATGGTTTGAGCCTTCTTGAATTAACTTTGGTATGCATGTTGGATACATATTGTAGATGGGATGAACATAGCTTCATGGACCTGAATATGGCACATTTTTGAGAGGGTTTTCTTGACTTTATTTGAGGAGGACCTTTCACACATGGATCATGCTTGATAGTTGTTACTATATTTTGAAAAAAACGTGGATATTGGCATCATAGGCAGCACATTTCAAATAGATATGGCTTTCCGGATGGACAACATGTTGCGGATGAGATGAAGGGTGCTTCATGGACCTGAACATGGCTTACTTTACACTCATATGGGACAAATTATTTATTGATTTGATGGATGTGACAGGATGTGAGAGGAACAAATAATGCAGGGTATGAGGATGTGCATTCTCACGATTAAAATGTATGGTTGGACTGATCACCCAACTAGTTATATTTATGAGCGCTATAGTAGTGTGCAAATTTATGTTGGATATATAGATATATTTTTATGTTGAGTTGGTTGGAGTACTCGATGCATAGATTCACATGATATTGACGATATATGATTGTTTGACACGATATATGTTGTAGAAACATGTGGCCATGATGGAGATATTGATTTCCCATGATGGTATAACACGTGGTGATTGTGACGGATGTGTTGATGATCATGGATTGAGGAGATATTTCTCTTGGATATGTTAGACATGAACCTTGATGGTTTATGAAATGATATCAGGTTCGTGCAATGCGTTTGTGTTCAGAACATGAAGAACAATGCTTGAAGTCATGAAGGTCATTCATTAGGGTCAGGTCGGGTCAAACGTGACCCAAACATGTTTAGGAAATGCGCGTAGATCGTGACCCTAGTGACCCACATGCAAAAACTCATTCTAGGTTCCAAGCGTATTTGTGACCCAAGTGACCCACTTGAACCATAATTCGATAAGACTTAAAAAACATGTTCTAGAAGGGAATTTTGGGGTTCCTTTATATTTTTTGCACTTTTCGGAAGCTGTTGAGGCTAGACCAAGGTACAAGCACATTTTGAAAGAAGCATGAATGGTTTATGTAGGCTTGGTTGTATACTTATTGTATATTGTACATATTTATTGAAACATAATATCGGGTACACTTATTAACAGGAGTTGCCCCTCCCTTGAATGTATGGGCACTGAAGTGGTTTGATATCGATGTTTACAGTTGTTTTATTTATGCACAATGATACTTCGAAAGATTAATTAAAAAAGTGTTGAGTTAGGCATAGTCTATTTATTGATTATTTAAAAAGAGAAAAATATGGTAGTGTCGCATCTGCCTATAGAGTGGTTGGGGGACTACCACATGTATAGGGGTGTGACAGTTGGTATCAGAGATGCCTTCTTGGTGCTTTTTGATTATTTAGAAGGGATACAGTTGTAGTGTTTCATGTGGTATAGAAGCTTGATGGATGAGTTTGTTTCATTGGAAATTAACTTTAAAGAAATTAAAGAGAAGTCGAATGAAGTGGCAAAGGAGTTTGATGAGACGAGTCAGACCATTGATACATTGTGCAAGAGGAGGACATCTAACATGAACAAAGATGAAATATTTTGACTTATGGAGAAATTAAAATTTCTTCGAACAAAAATGGTCAAGGTGGAAGAAGAGCGAAGGAAGTTACTTGATAAGCTTCTCAAACTTAGAGACCTTGGAAATATGAAGCATGCTGGCATGAAGCCCACTATGGCCGAACCAAAGGATGTTTTAGATGTGATTGATTTAAAGGAAGAAAGTGATCAAAATGTTGGGCCAGGACCAAGCACATTACAAAATTTTATGGTGGATTATTCTCACAAGGATACTGGAGATGTGGTAGAAGTCAAGAATGAACTTAATGAACAATTTGGACTGGGGCCAAGCACATTGCAAGCATCAATGATGGTTGATTTTCAGGAGGATTTTGAGGATGTAGATATGATCAAGGAATAACTTGTGGAAAAATTTGAACCTGGACCAAGCACATTGCAGGAATTGGTGGATGAACCACATGAAAATGTTGCAGAAGTGACAATGATCAAGGAGAAACTTGATGAGAAGGCAGTACCATGATCGGAAGCATTGCAAAAATTGATGAGGATGGAGGACACTCTCTTAGATAGTCTTCATGAAAATATGACTTGTATTTCAATTGAGCATTTTGGACATGAACCATATGCAGGGATGAACAAGAATATGACTTCTTTTCCAGTACCATGAAGGATGTTTCCTTGGATTACTATGATGTAATCTTGTACATTATAGAATAAAGGAACATTTCTTGTCGCAGACCTTGATAGGGAAATTTGTGACCTCACTCTAGTAGGTTAAAATTCCCATGAAAAGGGTGGAACTTGATAATATTTTTGATAGGTATGGGTCATGATTAGCCACATGAAAATGGGCTAGGTGCCACATGAAATAAGGTATAAAGAGCAAGTTCATCGAAGCTTCAGAATGCCAGATAGCAATAGAAAAAGAGTCTTCTAGGAGCCTGGCCTTGGATGCATTAGAAAAAGTCTCAACCAACTTAGAATGGTTCAAGGTGGACTAGGCTAAGGTAACACTTGCAGGACTCCCATTGTGTTGGGGCCCCACTCATGTTGTCCTACAGCCATTACCAGCGTATGAGGCTATTCTTAAGGGGGTAATAAATCAAGCAAACATCCCCTCTGATAAATCTGCAAGGATTAAACCATAAACAATAGTTTCAGTCCTTGGAAAAGAGTTTTCACTCCTGAACCAAGTGAAGCATAGAATTGCTGTCGAGGAAAACTATGACGAACTCACGGAGGCTTACATCAGAACAGAAGGTTTCACATCCATGCTCGAACCTGCAGTAGACAGTTGGAAGAGATGCATCAAGTATGCCAGCTTGTTAGCCAGCTCCTTAGCAAACATCCCACCACCTACATCAGCAACAACCTCAACTCCTTCGCACCTATGAAAATGGTTAACTCATGATTCGGCCTTAGTGGCCTTTTTGTTTTACTTTTACTTTCTAATATCAATTTCTGAGTGGAATTCATATTTCGCTCTTGAATTTACTATTTTTTAGAACAATTTTAATGTTTTGTTTTGAAACGGCCATGAGCCTAATTGTAAATGATGAGAAGTGTTCTCCCTCATCATAAATTTTGTTATTTTCATTAGGACCTAAAACTGCTTACTAGCACGCAGGGAAGATATTTTCCCAAAATATCTTCCCACGGATGTTCTTGTAAATTCTATATAAGCAAAAAACTGAGATGGAAAAAAGTTTCCATATTTTCAGAAGAATACGCTAAGAAAGAACTATGTATGCATTTTGTTGAAATTTTGATATAAAAGTTGAAGAGCCCGTTGGGTCTCAGTGATGAGGAGTTTCATCTTTATTAGGGATTCTGGCCTTAATACTTCACAGTCTATAACTCTCTATTATGTGTTATAGCTTAAATGTTCATTTCGTTTACATCCATTTTTCTCATATCTTGATTTTCTCACATGTCTCGGTATGAATTTATCATTGTTGATACTCATGCTAAAACTTGTCTAGAACTTTAAATATGGCTCAGGCATGCTATGTTGTTTCATATTTCACTTCAACCATATTTCTTCTGATATTAGCAACGATGAAATGTTATCTTTAAAATTATTTTCATGTATGGATTCTTGTTACTATAAGCCCAATACATGTTGATATTCGTTTCTAGATCTCATCTCAGTTACAGCTAGTATCCTCTCCATTTTTCATACACAGTAATCACCTTCTGATTATTCACCTCTGTTTAGTACTTTAGAATCCACCCCTCTTTACAGAAAGTTTTCTTTGAATTTTCGGATACATTTTTATCAAAAATTCACACTCTGCCTCTGCAATATTTCTTTCATTGTTCTTAAGTTTTGAGAGTTTTGGTTCCATTATAATCCAACCTACCTATTTATATATGATAGCATGACAGCCATTTACTGAACAACTTTCCCCAGTTGAATTGCATGCTCATTTATAATTAATATGTCCTAGGCACTGGTCTTTCACAACTCAAGGTTGTCTCTAGGAATGACAACATATTTCTGGCACCATTGTCGGGGATACGAAGTTGAGAAAAGATAAATCCCTGGGCCTCGACAAAATATTTATTCACTCTTCAAACAGGTGATCAAGAAGAGTTGAGAGTTGTATATTCCTCACCTTAGCGACTCCACAGTCAATTATAAGATAAACTTACTTGCAGTCTTGGCTCCTCGAAAGCCACATCTGAGGTCAAATACATCTCAGCCAAAGACACCTTCAGTGTCTGACACATAGGGGGGGTTGGAGGGAAAGACTGTCAGTTCACACAGAAATTCCTGAATTCTCTTTAGAAGACTTTCCATCCTTCTCCTCCCAAGTAGCCCAAGAGCAAGGTCCTGACTCTGCTGTGGGAAATTTCGATTACTTCTCAGATAATCCTCCTTTGGGAAACATCCAAGTTAAATATGAAGCTGAATCTTCAGATACCACCCACTACACCCTTCATCCCACTACTGAGGTTGAATAAGTAAAACAAGTCACTGAAGTGTCTGCTATTAATTTTTCGTCTTTCCCATCAGCACCTCAAACCTTCGTTCAATACATTCCCATTGTCATACACACTTTGCTTCCACCACCCCCTCTCACACATCAAATTATCCCATGAACTTCAATTGAAAATTTTTCGGGTTTCTTGATGAACAAATTCTCCCCCCCTGGAATTACCTCAAGTCTTGAATGATATGCCTGAAGACTATCTGAAAATATTACCTCGTTTCAACGGAGAAAATGAGATCGAAGCTCAAAAGCATCTTGAAGTTTTCTGCTCCTTTGCAGAGAAATTTAATGTGGAACCTCAAGATGTAGTCTTAAGACTGTTTGTTCAATCTCTTGATGGAGAAGCTAGAAAATGGTTTAAGACATTGGGAAATTTTTCCATCACTACCTAGGAATAGATGGAAAATTCCTTTCTTAGAAAATGGGGGGAAAAGAAAGATCATGGTTACTACCTCACAAAATTGAATGCAATCAAGAAAAAATGCAACGAGGGAGTACCAGAGTTCATTAAGAGGTTCAACAAGCTGTACTCAAGCCTTCCAGCCGAATTGAAACCTCATCAGATTGCTTCCAAAGTGGTGTTTGTAGTAGCCTTTGATTATAAATTTGGTTTCTATCCAAGAGAAAGGAAGCATGCCTCACTAGACAATGCTCATACGGATGCACTGGAATTGGAGGCTAATTTTTCTTCAACAGGAAAATCAAAGGGAAGATCAGATTAAGATGCTAGAAGAAGGGGCAAAGAAGAGGTATCTACTTCTGGCCAAGATAGAGAGTCGGCAGAGAACAAAATTGAAGAAATGAATAAAATGATTAAGAATCTTGCGAGTAAGCTGGTCAAACTTGAACTCGAAGCCAAGAATTCATCCTCTAAAACTTTCCAGAATGCTCCAAACAGGGGTTACGATCTTTAGTATAGAAGACCACCCCTGCAGATACTGCAAAGGGAGTAGAAAGAATAGTAAGACTAGGTACCACACCCACTGTACCTGGAAGGTCAAGTAGATGGTCCTACAGAAGACACCGCTTGTGAGCAAGATGATCCATATCTTGCTTATTCGAATAGCGATGAAGTAGAATTTCCTTTGCAAGAAGGTGATGGAATGGAAATTCCATTACAAGAAGAAGACAAGGCTAAAACCATTGAAGATCCAGAGATCGAAGATTACTGCAAGTAGTTCGTTGATTTCATGCAAGCACAATTCAATAGAAGATATGATCTCAGATATTATAGGAAAAGAACTCATAATCAAGATCAGGAAGAAGAGGTGCCTAAAAACGAAGCAGCTGCGCAGAAGGATAAAATGGTTCAAAGGGTCATAGATAAAGGTAAGAAGCCTCTAAATGAACGTTTGTAGCCTAGTGATAAAATTCCTTCCTCTTCAAAAGTAGCCACTCCTCCTAATACTAATTCTGTGTTGAAAGAAGTCAAGCCTTTAGTTGAAAGCAAAGAGTCAAAAGAAAATATAACAAAGAAGTCCTCCTCGGGTTTCAATTTGCAAAAAGAACTTGAGAAAGTCAACATCCCAGTCCCATTGACTAAACTATTAAAGCAGCTAGCCTATTAGTCCCAGGTCTCCTCTTTCATGCTTCCCTCAGAAATAGCTCCCATCCAAGACAGCTTGAACCTTCAGGAGGAGAGACCCATGGTCGTGTTTGGCCCCCACATTGAAGAATTAGATGGCTTTACTCCTCCTTTTTACATGTCATTAGTGATTTATGATTTGCTATTACATAACTGTATGTTGGATTCGAGTGCTTCCCATAATCTATTGCCTCTGTCAGTCATGGAGCAACTAGGACTACAAATCACCCATCCATACAAAGACCTGTATTCCTTCAACTCCAAAAGGATCAAGTGTCTGGGGATGATTAAAGACTTGGTCGTCAATGTGGCCCAAATCCCAGCCAAGAGTGTGGTGATGGATATAGTGGTGGCCGATATTCCAGCATGTTAACAGATGCTATTTTCAAGGTCCTAGGGAACCAAAATCGTTGGGTCAATCAAACTGGACTTAACTTATGCTACTATATCAGTATTTGGAGGGCAGGAAAGGAGGCTATACAGGGAAACAAGGTTCGTTAAGATGGTTACTAGGGCTGATAACTTGGTTAATTCGCCAGTGTATAGTAAAGAAGGGGATTTCTCATGTCTAATGTTGGAGGAAGACCAATATTATGCTCAAGAGCCATCATTCTACCAGTTTAATACTGAAAAATCCTCAAAGAGTCAGGAAGCAGGAGTTTGGATGCTTCACTCTGATGGAGCAAATTCTAGAGAAGGTAATGGAGCTGGGATACTACTGATTTCTCCTACAGGCCAATGGGTCCCGTTGTCATTTAAGTTAGAGTATGAAGCTACCAATAATGTGGCCAAATATGAAGCATTCATGTTAGGGTTACAAACAGCCAGAAGCATGAACATTCATAGTCTAAAAGTTCTGGGAGATTCGGAACTGGTAGTAAGGCAAGTGAAGAATCAGTGCCAAGATAAACATCTGAGGCTGAGGGCTTATAGGAACGAAGTATGGGATCTGGTGGAAAACTTTTTCTTTACATTTAAAATCCAGTTTATGCCCAGAGAATAGAATAGAATGGTAGATTCACTGGCTGTGGCTGCCAGTACTTTTCGGCCTCCGCAGAATCCCCTCCTAATATATGAAATTGAAGTTCGTCACCGACCACGAATTCCTGATAATATCAAACACTGGCAAGTTTTTGAAGATGAAGAAAAAGTAAAGAGATTCATAGAAACAGTGTGAGAATTCTCAAAAATGTAGATAGATGTAGGTGAAGAAGAAGAAACTAAAGACCTTCCCCAGAACAGATGGGAGGAAAAGGTTGTTGGTCATAAGGTATTGCAGTTGAAGGGAAATGCTATACCTAGGGGGCTGGTGCCTCTAGAGAGGTTGTTTGACAAAAACGATGTCCCACTGCAGCCAAAAAAAGTGGTAGAAGAAAATAAGGTAGAAGATTTGAATCTCGGTACTGATGCTGATCCAAAAATTGTGAAGCTGTCCAAGAAAGTACCAGAGGAATATAAAGAGCAATACTAGAAACTACTCTAGTCATACAAAGACGTGTTTGCATGGGCTTATCAGGACCTAAAAACCTTCGACATCAACATCATGCAACATAAAATTCCTCTAAAATTGGATGTGAAGCCGCATAAATAGAAGCTTAGACAAATTAACCCTCTCTTGCTTCCTTCCATAGAGAAGGAGACCAAAAAGCTGTTGAAGGCCAAAATCATTGTGCCATTGAGATACTCTGAGTGGGTGGCCAATTTGGTCCCTATCCCAAAAAAAAATGGAGAAATAAGGTTGTGTGTTGATTTCTGGAATCTGAATCGAGCATCCCTAAAGGATAACTACCCACTGCCCAAGATGGATCATATTCTGCAGAAAGTAGTAGAAGCTTCAAGGATATCGATGATGGATGGCTTCTCTGGGTATAATCAAGTGGTTGCGCTCCCAGAAGATCAAAAGAAAATTTCCTTCACCATACCTTGGGGTACATTTATGTATGCAAGGATGGCTTTCGGACTGACCAATGCAGAGGCTACCTTCCAAACAGCCATGGATATTGCCTTTGTTGGGGAGAAAGATAAGTTCATGGTGGTCTACGTCGATGATATCACTATATTTTGAAAGGATGATGAAGAGCACATTGAACACTTGCGTAGAACTTTTGAGAAACACAGAAGGTATGTTCTCTCTCTCAACCCACAGAATTCATTGTTTGCATTAGAAGAGGGCAAGCTTTTGGGACATATTGTGACTAAATATGGGGATAAAATTTATCCCAAAAGAGTTGAGGTTATAAACGACATATATCTCCTTAGAAATAAAAAGGAGGTGTAGGTGTTCCTTGGGCGCATTAACTTTCTGAGAAGATTTATCCCAAACTATGAAAAAATAGTCTGGAATATAACCGACATGTTCAAGAAAAATAATGAGGTAAAGTGGTCTCCTGAGTCATGAGAGGCTTTTAATAGAATAAAAAATGCCTTTGCAGAAGCCCCAGTGTTGGCTGGACCAGACTATGCTAAGCCTTTTATGATTTTTTCATTTGCATCACCTCATACAATGGCAGGAGTTTTATTGCAGAAGAATGAGGAAGAGTACGAGTAGCCTATTGCTTTCTTCAGCCAGGTACTACGTGATGCTGAATTGAAATAAAACATACTAGAAAAGCAAGCTTATTCCCTAGTGAAGTCTCTTAAGGCTTTCTGGATGTATTTTCTGCAGTCACCCATCACTGCATTTGTGCCCACAACAGCTATGAAAGATATCCTAAGTCAAGGAGATAGTGAGGGAAAAAGGGGGAAATGGATTGCCAAAATACAATAATATGAGCTAGATATCCATCCCACTAAGTTAATCAAAGGACATGGATTAGCTAAAATCTTGTCAGAATCGAATGGCTAGGCTCTGGGCATAAATCTGTCTATGTTAGCTAAAGAAGAGTTCGAAAAAATTGAGGAACAACATGGGATAGAGACAGCTACTCAGAAGATTCATGAAGTATCTCATCAGTCTGTTGTATAAGGAGATTGTGGAGTACCTTCTGACTCTCAGATGCCCCCCTAGCTGTGACAAAGCTAAATATAGAACACTGAGGTTGAAGTAGCAGAAATTTTTTGTTGCCAACAGTCGGCTGTACTGGTGAGATCCTTCAGGTATCCTACTCCTATGCCTTACAGAAAGTGAGTTGGAAAAAATAATGGCTAAGTTTCATGAAGGTACCTATGGGGGTCACTACAGTTGGAGAGCTACCGCCCATAAAATTCTTAAAGTTGGTTTCTTCTAGCCCAAACTCTTTGGAGGTGTGTTTTCTCAGGTCAGATCCTGTGAAAAGTGCCAAAAAATTGTGGAGAGACAGAAGTTTTCACCCCTACCCATGATCCCTATACATGTAGATGAACCATTCCAGCAATGGGGGATTGACTTTATTGGTGAAATTCACCCTACGTCAAGTGGACAGAACAAGTGCATATTAACTGCTACGGATTATTTCACCAAATAGGTGGAGGCTATACCTAGAAGGAACGCAACAGATACTGTGGTGATAAAGTTTATGGAAGAAAAAATTATATCCAGATTCGGCTGTCATGCCAATATAGTTACTGAAAATTCACAGGCCTTTAAATCTACTAAGTTTGTCAGCTTCTGCCAGCAATATAACATCACATTGGGTAATTCCACAGCCTACTACCCACAAGTAAATGGCTTAGCAAAGTCTTCTAATAAAACCCTAGTGAGAACAATGAAGAAAGCTATCAACGAAAATCAGAAAAATTGGGACTCTCAACTAAAGTTCGCTTTATGGGAAAACAGGATTACCAGCAAGAGATCAATGGGGAATTATCCATGTGAATTGGTATATGGGAGAGCAGAAATATTTCCCATACAATTGGCCTTACCAGTAGCAAGCTTCATGTAGGAAAGCCAAGAAGAGCCGAATGATATTACCAGGAGGATCAACCAGCTGGTAGAGTTGGAGGAAACAAGAAATCAGGTGAGTCAGAGTTTGACCGAATATCAGGATAAGATTAAGGATATGTTTGACTAACACGCCAAGGACAAAAAGATGCAAGTCGGGGACTTAATGCTCAGATGGGATATTCGAAGAGCTAAGAAGGGGAAGCACGAAAAATTTGATCCGTAATTGTTCGGCCCCTTCAAAATTTCCGAACAAGCAGGAAATAACACTTTCAAGCTGGAGAATTTGTAGGGTGACTTGCTGGATGCCCCTGTAAATGGAAAATTTCTAAAACCCTTCTTCCAGTTTTGAAATGGGCCAGGAGGGCCCGATGTATTATACTGTACATTATTTAGCCACTTTTACCTTTGTTCTTAATGTCGTTTATTGTGAAGAATCATGAAGGAAAAAGAAAGGGTGCAGATGAGCCGAGTCTACATGATAGGGTAAACAGGTGATCTGCAAAGTTCTCGACATGTCTGAGGATGAATATGTCATCCCCATGTGGAGCCAATGTTGATTATATCGTTACCCTTTCAAATTTAGATAAAGGTCATAAGGAGCAGATCACTCGATAGCTTTCAAATGGCTAAGAGTTCCGAAGTTGACTAAGGAGAAATAGCATTAAGTTGAGTCACATGCGAGAAAAGGATAAGTGCATTTTGTAACAAAGCAGAAACATGTAACAACTTTAAACTAAATCAAGCTAAGGTATAAAAGGTTGATAAGAAACAGATACAAGGAAGGGCCCGCATACACCTTATACACGCATAGAAAGGAGTCCGCAAGTATAATTTCGGGGGGGGTCACAAAGGTGAGAGACAAGGCAGAGTCTCACCCCTCTGAAATCCTGATGACGTGTCAAGGCATATGACACGAGGCAAGTATTCTACAGATAAGAAAGCATGGGCCTTAAAGTTATCGTGGTAGTCACTTCACGTCCCTTGAGGGTCATGTTCTGACGTACAACTATCGCCACGATGTAAAGATAAGGTAAATTTTTAGGACACCTGGTACCAAGGCTAGTACTGGTATTTAATTTGACATGCAGTGTTCACCTACCCAGAGTCTAACTCCCAATCCCTACATGCCACATGTCTCACTACCAGCGTCCTTACGATGCTTACCCTATTCGTTTCACCCCACCACCTTTTCTCGAGCTGCCTCGGTCCTATATAACGGTCTTCCATCTTTTACTGTGGTAAAATACTCAGGTTTTTTTACTATTGTATAAGAAAAGGTGGGCGCCCAGTACTAGGTCTTCCCAGTCATTGTCATCACCCCTGCATCGCTTTCCCGAGCAATTTCCTACTACGTAGGTATTCCATCCTTCTCATTCCATCTGGTTTCCTTTTTTTTTAAATTTGCATGATGGTCATGGGTAAATTCACAACCAAGAAGTTAGAGCCAGAGACCCCCCAAGTCCGTGAGTCCAGAGCTGTTGTAGGGCATGAACCATTCTTAGAATTACAAGATGACATCAAAGACCCATAGTACCCATTTCCCATTAGCAGCGTCAAACCTAAGATGTTTAGGAAGCATGTCTAAAACAAGGATAGGTATCGGGTTGTTTTGTTTGGAATGTATCATAAAATTACCCCACCAGTATATCCCATGGTCGAATTCATCTGTTAGTTCCAAGACTCTTACAATGAACATCGGGGCATGTTTCTCTCAGCCCAAGGGAACAAAATATTCACCATTTCCCCTGAGATCATCATAAAAGCCCTTCGTTTTCCTACTAGTTCAAACTATGTTAGTTTTAGTGAAATAACTCTGACCCCCAAATTTTCAAAGCTTCCATGGAGGCAATAGATTGATTTCATCACCCACATAACCGACTCTCATTTCACAACCCTCCCCTCCACAAACTCAGTGCCCCTGAGCCTGTTTAAAGAAGAGGTCCAGCTTATCCTTGCTCTCATCGCAGGTTTACTAGGAGTGGAAGGTTTTGGGCAAGCCTCCAAGGGATGTATTGCTTTCTTATGGTTAACGTCTCGACCTAGGGTCATTTTAGATATTCCTAGTTTCCTGGCCTCCACCATTCAGACTCAGTTCTAGGAGCTCTCAGACACGGGTCGCTTCCGTTTTTGTTTTATGGTATTTTATCTTTTCCTCTTCCAGCATGCTGATAAATTTTAGTGTTTGGGTTTATATAAGGTGTAAAAGATAAATTCTCAGCCCAGACCAATTTTTGACTGGAGTCTTGCAACGCATCAGTTAGCAAACAGGGTGGGCTACTCGAGGTTCCTAAATGATTTCATGCCCATTTCTTATACTATTTTCCATGACTCTCCTCTGCCTAGGGTTTTTCCTGAATTGAAGATTTGGTTATAGTATAGTGAAGCCCAAAGCATCGGGGACTAGTATTTTTTTGATAACTACACAGAAATCCAAGTTTATGGAGCTGAAGTCCCTCCCTACCAATTGCCCGTTTTTCCTGCCCGGTGGATTTATGCTTTGGAATACATCTGGCAGACCCTGAAAAACTGACCAACTTCACTTCCTCCCTACAAAAAAGGGGTTTATCCTTAAGCTTCCCACAACCATTGGACCTTTCGTTGTTAATTCAAGGCACACCCTTCCTGTGGTGGAAAAGATGCTTCAAGAAATGGATTTGAGACAAGGGAAATTTTGGCCCTATGATCTGAAGGGCATCATATCTAACAAACGGAAGAGGAAAAAATCAACTCCTTATATGCATGAAATGAGGCCTTTCATCGAATGGCGAGCTAATATTGAAAATTGGCCTTTCCTTTTGCATATGGAGACCGATTCATCTGTGATGAGGGAAAAAATGGATGCCGCTTCAACCAGAGAAGCTAGAAAAGAATAGGTCGAGGAGGCAGGTACGTCAGGAAACCATCCTCCTCCTTTCAAAATACAAAAAACAGGGACCAATGAAGAAAAATTTATCAGAGATGAATAGTTTCTCAAGGAGTAAATACCATATGGGAAGCCCGAAAAGGGAAAAGCAGGAATCAAGGTGCTACGAGATAGTACTACCTCTTCTGATTTTTCAGAATTCTCACAAGCTATTACAGTCGGCAGCTCTCAGGTTGAAAGCGAAGGTAGGTCGAGGACTAGAGCAATCAGAGATAAGTACTGGTCTGAGCTGGAAGGGTATGTTGAGAAATACCACACCAGATTTTCATCTACGATGAATTTGGATACTGAACAATTAATAATGGCCATGACTGAGGCCGTTTTGGACCCAGAGGCTAGTACTACCAGCTACAGGGTGTTAGAGATCACAATCAACATGTCACAAGTGCCGACAATTGACAAATGCAACTTATTTTAGGTTTTCGATGACATCCTTAACGATGAAGTAATGCTCAATCACTTTGAGAAAGTTGCAGAGCAAGCATGGCCAAGTAGTGGAGAATTTCAGAAAGGAAAAGGTCAATTCTCGTGCCCTCGTGAATGATATATGCACTCTCCAGGAGGTGATTAAAGGAAAAAAAAAACTTGTAGCCGACCCCCAGGTTCATCTTAATTAGGATTTACAGAAGCAGGTTGTAGCCTTGAAGAGTGAAATAAATATACCAGGCTCTCATCATGTGAAAATAACTAAGCTAGCCCAAGCTGAAAAGGACAAGGAAAACTTGGTTGATTCTCTTGCAAAGGAGAGGGAGGAAAAAGAATATATCACAGGAGAGATGGCCACTCTTCAAGGGAGAATGAATGCATTGCAGATAACCTGGGACACACATACATGCTCACCACCCATCCTACCATAGACTAGTTCACATTCTGAACATCTGACCACTGCATTGGCTAAAACTGAAGCACTGGAGAAACAGGTCTCGACAAAGTGACAAAGGATCAGTGAGCTAGAGGCCATCCTCACTGAAAATGTCAAAAAGATTAATGCTATGCAGAAAGAGACAGAGGAGGGGAAGCAGGAAAAGGCACGGTATGAAAAGACCATTAATGATCTCAACAGTCCTATGAAAGGAAATGTCACCCTCATGGAAGCCAGGTGACTGATCTGGGCTGACGTTATTGCAGAAGTTAAAATGCGTTGGGTGTTTTTAAACGTTATCAAGGAAATGAAGTTAGTCGTGCCCCTTCTCAGAAGAAATCTCCAAGAGGGAGGCACTGAGGTGCCCAGTAGAGTAAAAAATGCAAAAAGGCATGTCTCATTCCTAAAAGAGTAAAGCCAAAGGATGTGGTGAAATAGGGTATAAAGAGCAGGTTCATGGAAGCTTCAGAATGCCGAAAAGTAATAGAAAAAGTGTCTGCTAGGAGCCTGGCCTTGGATGCATTAGAAAAAATATTAACTAGCTTAGAACGGTTTGAGGTGGACTGGGCTGAGATAACACTTGCAGGACTCCCATCATGTTGGGACCCCGCTCATGCGATCCTGTAGCCATTACCAGCGTATGAGGCCGTTTTGAAGGGGGTAATGAATCAAACAAACATTCCCTTTGAGAAATATGCAAGGCTTAAACCAGAAACCATAGTCTCAGTCCTTGGAAAAGAGTTTGTGCTCCTACACCAAGTGAAGCATAAAATTCCTGTTGAGGTGAACTATGACGAACTCATGGAGGCTTACATCAAAACAGAAGGTTTCACATCGATGCCCGAACCTGCAACAGATAGTTGGTAGATATGCATCAAGTATGTCAGCTAGTTAGCCAACTCCTCAGCAAACGTCCCACCACCTGCATCAACAATGGCCTCAACTCCTTCGTAGCAGTGAAAATGGTTAACTCATGATTCGGCCTTACTAGCCTTTTAGTTTTAGTTTTACTTTCTGTCAAGTTCCGAGTGGAATTCATATTTCACTCTTGCATTTACTATTTGTTAGAACAGTTTTAATGTTTTGTTTTTAAATGGCCATGAGCCTAATTGTAAATGATGAGAATCATTCTCCCTCATCATAAATTTTGTTATTTTTATTAGGACCTGAAATTGCTTACTAGCACACGGGGAAGATATTTTACCAAAATATCTTCCCGCGTATGTTCTTGTAAATTCTATATAAGCAGCAAACTGATATGGAAAAAAGGTTCCAAATTTTCATAAGAATACGCTAAGAAAGAAGTCTGTATGCATTTTTTTGAAATTTTTATATAAAATTTGAAGAGCTCGTTGGGTTTTAGTGATGAGGAGTTTCATCTTTATTGGGGATTATGGCCTTAATAATTCACAGTATGTAACTCTCTCTTCTATGTTATAGCTTAAATGTTCATTTCTTTTACATCCATTTTTCTTATATCTTGTTCTTGAATGCGAGTTGCTCACATGTCTTGATATGAATTTATCATTGTTGATACTCATGCTAAAACTTGTCTAGCACTTTAAATATGGATCAGTCATGATATGTCATTTCATCTTTCACCTCAACCGTATTTCTTTTGATATTAGAAGTGATGAAATGATATCTTTAAAGCTATTTTCATTTATGGATTCTTGTTACTATAAGCCCAGTACATGTTGATATTCATTTCTAGATCTAATCTCGGTTACAGCGAGTATCCTCTCCATTTTTCATAAATAGTAATCACCTTCTGATTATTCACCTCTATGAAGTACTTTAGAATCCATCCCTCTTTACAGAAAGCTGTGTTTGAATTGTCGGATATGTTTTTATCAAAAATTCACACTCTGCCTCTGTAATATTTCTTTCGTTGTGCTTAAGTTTGAGAGTTTTGGCTCCATTATAATCGAACCTACCTGTTTGTATATGATAGCATGAGATCCATTTCCTGAACAACTTTCCCCAATTGAACCGCATGCTCCTTGCTAATTAAGATGTCCTAGGAACTGGTCTTTCACAACTCAAGGTTGTCTCTAGGCATGACAACATTACCAAACAGTGTCAGTTAAAATTTGCAATCACAGCTAACCATATCAATGAAGTGGAGCTAGATGTGATACTGTTAGACATATGTGGAATTGTTTTAGGAAGCCCTTATCTTTGTGACCATGATGTAGTATTTTATAGAAAAGAGCATGTGTATCATCTCAAGAAATATGGGATTAAGTACATCCTTTGGGCACATAAATTCAAATATCACTTGAATTTAATTAATGCTAATCAGATGAAGTGCTTAATAAGTTCAAGTAAGAGATACATACTCATGTCAATAAAAGAACAACATAAGTATCTTAATGATACTTGTTTAGGTTGTGAAATTCAGTATGAAGGTAATTTGGTTAAAAAGGTAGATTCATTTTAGGATCTAGTTAAAGAACAAAAACATCTACTTCATAAAAAGGAAATATCACATGAGATCTAGTTGATGTCCGTTGCCTTTATTTCTAATGTTGAAACGTATCACAAGTCAGTTATAGAGTATAAATAAATAAAAAAATCAATTTTAGGGAAGGTTTGAAAATAATTAATGCGACTCATATCATCTCCATACAGTTCACCCATAATTTTGGCTCATAAGAAAAATGGGGCATGGGGAATAAGTGTCGATTTTAAACTTGATTCATTTAAGAAGAAAAATTTCACAGCATTGTTAGACCATCAACAAACCAATGAAGTTAAAATAGTTGTTAAAGGTTATGCAATGGAAACAATGATTCACATAGATTATCAGTTGCTTCAATAATTTCAGTCATATACTAGGTTGCAACAATCTCACTACAGGTGGATGGGATTTCTTCAGCAAAATCACTTAGTAATTAAGGACAAGGAAAGTGTAAAAAGTAAAGCACTTGATATGCTATATTTGAATGCTTCAGTAGTACTGCATAAAAGTTCATTAGTTTATGAAATTTATGAAGAACAATAAAATACTGATAATGCTTTCGATGATAATTTTAAATCACTAACTCATAATGCTCAGATCGAAAGAGTGCGGGTTATTTAGGAAGTTCATTTTTCTTAGATTACAAGATATTTTTGCGTAAGAAAGACTACGACACAAAGTAAAAAGTATTGTTACTGGCCTCATATGTATGAAACAATTGTGAATTATGTAAAAGGATGTGTAATGTGTTCAACAAGAAATCCATGCAATCGAAATATTGGTTTGCACATGTGACTTCCAGTTCCTTTGCAACCATGGGGCAACATGGATTTGGTTCAAGGATAGACAGAAATGGTGAATAGAACTGGGATACATATTCTTCGAGGTAACTGCAGTAAACATCCTAAGATGTGGGGTGAATTTGTAACTTATGTACATCAATCTTACAATCAAGCCTTACATTCTTCTACGCCAAGACAAGCATTGAGTCAAGTCAGGTTCAAATTGCACTATGATAAGCATCAGTTTCAGGTCAATGATCAGGTATGGTTGTATGTCATCAAAGTCAAGATGAAAGTGAGAGAGTTGTATTCTCACTTATTGTCAGTTTAAAATCAAGCTTTTGTGGTCCAAAAGCTTTTTAAGTGGAGAGGATTGAGCTAGGAGGATCTTGATCAGTATAGATCAACAGAGTTCTAAGTACAATCAACGTCCAGTTCAGTCTTCATACACACAGTTTCACCATTTTTGGTCCTTCGATGTTATGGTTTTCATGTGGATGAGAAGGTGAATTATGGGCTAAAATGATGATGTAATATCCTAAGTGATAAGACCTAATCCTAAGGTCTAATCCTAGTACTAAGGACCTAAAAATTATGTAAAAAATCCCTAACTCTATCTCCTAAGGCATTAAAAACTATCTCTAAACCTAAGTGATAACATAAGTCCTAAAAATCTTATTCCTAAGTCTTAAACCTATGAAAACCTTAAGTGAAAAATAAAATCCAAATTAAAACTTTATCAAAAACCTTAAGGGGTTCAAGAGTTCAGTTTATTAAAACATTTCATAAACCTTATTATAGGATCAAGTCCTAGCGCAAAGGTTATGTTGTAAGAAATTTATGATAAGGTTCGGGAGTTTTAAAACATTGAAATAAAACTATATTAAAACTTTATAATAAATTTTAAACCCACAGCACTTGGTTTAAACCGCGTCGGAAAATCTAACCGCCAGCACATGTGACAGGTAAGAAAACTGTGGCGGGAGTTGTTTGGTTGTCAACCAGTGGTAAACTCTACAGAGACCGCTGACGGGGATCACATGTGACAGGTATGTGGATAAGGTATCTGTGACCACCAGAGCCACCCTAACCGTTGGGATCCAACCACCATTATGGCCATCTAGAAATCTACTCACATATTGGCAGTTTTCACCTCCGCTCGGTTAGCCTAAATGTCTAGCTAATATTTATAATATATGGTCATTTTTTGCGTTTTTCAATTAAAAATGAGCACTAAGATTAAGGGGTTTTATCCCTAGATTTATGAAGAGATAAGGATTCGAGACTTTATCACAATTTTGGCTCAACCAATTGTATTTTTGGCAAATATAGGTTCAAAGGCAATCTTATATAAGCCATCACAAATACATTCAAAGGGTCATTGTGCATTTTGAGTTTAGTTTCAGAAGGACATAGGCGATTTTTTTTTGCAGCATTGCTCAGTCGTCGAGTGTCATAATTGAGAGCAGAGACAGGCATCAGAAAGGAAATGAAGAGTAATTTATGTTTACAGGGTTCATAAGTGCCTGCAAGCATAGTCATTCTGTTCCAATTCAATGTAAATAAATTCCAAGATCAATCCTAATAAAAATGGATGCCCACTTAAAAGTGGACCCGGAGATGTATTCCAGGAGGGATGAACTCCATCATCAAAATGTTTGCATCTTCTTCTCTCTGATTATTATTGTTATTTAATCATTTATTGTTGCTAGTTTATGTTGTATTTAATTAAAGCATACTTCAGTTAATATTCAATCTAAAGGACAAACTAATCAACTTCTTAAGGAAATTTATTCGATCACATTTCAAATCATCCCTTGTGCCATCGTTCGGTTAGGTGGGCCATGTCACGCTGTGTGAGGGTTCCCGATGAAATGCATTCAGGTTGGGTCAATTTGTTGTAGGGTGGTTGTATAAAATTTTCTAAGTTGTGAGCGCCTGGGTGCCTTGTGCATGTTCATGTGGCCTGTTTTCTTTTTTCTCCCCTGTGCCTTTGTTAAGGCGGGCGTGTGGTGTCACGTCGTGTGAGGGCGCCCGATGAAATGTGTTCAGGTCAGGTCATTTCATTTGAGGGTACCCATATCAAATTTGCTAATTTGTGACCACCTGGGTGTCTTGTGCATGTTCATGCGACCCTTTTTTCATTTTCTCCCTTGTGCCTTCGTTCGTTTGGGCACGCCGTTTCGTGTCATGTGAGGGTGCCTAATGAAACGCGTTCAAATCGGGTCATTTTGCTTGAGGGCGGCCATATCAATTTTTCTAAGTTGTGACCACCTAGGTGCATTTTCTACATTGGTGCCTCCCATTTGACGTTTTCTCCCTTGTGCCTTCGTTCAGTCGAGCGCAATGTGTTGCGTCGTGTGAGGGAGCCCGATGAAATGCATTCAGGTTGGGTTTTTTCATTTGAGGGTGTCCGTGTCAATTTTACTAAGTTCTGACTGACCGGGTGCCTTGTGCATGTTTGTGTGGCCAATTTTCTGTTTGCTCCCTTGTGCCTTCGTTCGGTCGAGTGGGCCATGTTGCTCTATGCAAGGGTGCCCAGTGAGACACGTTTGGGTTGGGTCATTTCGTTTGAGGGCGACCATATCAAATTTGCTAAGTTGTGACTGCCCAGGTGCCTTGTGCACGATTATGTGGAATGTTTTCCATTTTATCCCTTTTACCTTCATTCAGGCAAACGGGTCGTGTCTTTCCGTGTGAGGGCGCTCGATGAAAGGTGTTCAGGTCCAGTCATTTCGTTTGCGGGTGGCCATATCAAATTTACTAAGTTGTGACCGCTCGAGTGCCTTTTGCACGTTCATGCAACCCATTTTAAATTTACTCCCTTGCACCTTCATTCGGTCGGGTGCGCCGTGTGAGGGTGCCTGATGAAATGAATTCAGGTCAGGTCATTTCTTTTGAGGGTGCCCAATGAAACATGTTTAGGCAGGGTCATTTCGTTTCAGGGTGACCATATCAAATTTTCTAAATTGCAACTGCTTGGGTACCTTGTGCACATTCATGTGGCTCATTTGTAGTTTTCTCCCTTGTGCCTTTGTTTGGTTAGGCGCGCCGTGTCATGACGTGTGAGTGGTCTAGAAGAAATGTGTTCGGGTTGGGTCGTTTCATTTGAGGGTGCCCCATGAAACATATTCAGGTTGGGTCGTTTTGTTTGAGGGTGGCCATATAAAATTTGCTAAGTTGTGATAGCATGGGTGCCTTTTTCACGTTCATGTGACCAATTTGTCTTTTCCTCTCTCATGCATTCATTCAGTTGGGCACAATGTGTCAGGACGTGTGAGCGCACCCAATGAAACACATTTGGGTAGGGTCTTTTCGTTTGAGGATGGATATATCAAATTTTCTAAGTTGTGACCACTGAGGTGCCTTGTGCTCGTTTGTGTGACCTGTTTTCCATTTTCTCCCTTGTGCCTTCGTTCAGTCATGCAGGCCATCTCACGGCGTGGGAGGGTGCCTGATAAAACGTGTTTTGGTCAGTTCATTTCATTTGAGGGCGGTCGTATAAAATTTTCTAAGTTGTGATAGCCCGGATGCCTTGTTCATATTCATGAGACCTGTTTGCCATTTGATCCTTTATGCCTTTTTTTTGTCAAACGCCCCATGTCTCTTCGTGTGAGGGCGCCCAACAAAATTTGTTTGAGTCAGGTCCCTTTTTTTTAGGGTGGTCATATCAAATTTTCTAAGTTTTGACCGCAAGGGTTCCTTGTGCACGTTTGTGCGACATTTGTCATTTTCTCACTTTTGCCTTCGTTCGGTCAGACGCACCATGTCATGCCTTATGAGGGTGCCCAATGAAACGCGTTTGGGTTGGGTCATTTCATTTGAGGGTAGTCGAATAAAATTTGATAAGTTGTGACCACTCAGGTTCCTTGTGCACATTAGTGTGGCCCATTTTATGTTTTCTCTGTTGTGCCATCTTTCGATTGGGTGGGCCATGTCGCGCCATGCGAGGATGCCCAATGAAATGCGTTCGGGTCGGGTCATTTCATTTGAGGGCGGTTGTATAAAATTTTCTAAGTTGTGACCACTCGGGTGCCTTGTGCATGGTCATGTAGCCTGTTTTCTGTTTCCTCCCTTGTGCCTTTGTTTGGTCGGGCGAGTGGTGTCGCGTCGTGTGAGGGTGCCTGATGAAATGTGTTTGGGTCGGGCCATTTCATTTGAGGGCGGTCATATCAAATTTGCTAAGTTGTGACCTCCCAAGTTTCTTGTGCACATTCCTGAGGCTTGTTTTTTGTTTTCTCCCTTGTGCCTTCAATCGGTCGAGCATGCGGTGTGAGGGTGCCCGATGAAATGCGTTCGAGTCGGGTCGTTTTGTTTGACAGTGGCCATATCAAATTTTCTATGTTGTGACCACCCGGGTGTCTTGTGCAAATTTGTGCTACCCATTTCCCATTTTCTCCCTTGTGCCTTCGTTTAGTTGGGTGCACCGTGTCGCACTGTATGAGGGTGCCAAACGAAACGTGTTTGGGCCGGGTTGTTTCATTTAGGGGTGGTCGTATCAAATTTTCTAAGTGACCGTCTAGGTGCCTTGTGCACATTCGTGCAACCCGTTTTCCATTTTCTCCCTTGTGCCTTGTGCACTTTCGTGCAATCCATTTTCCATTTTCTCCCTTCTACCTTTGTTCAGGTGAGCTGGTCATGTCTTTCCGTGCAAGGGCACCTGATGAAACATGTTCAGGTCGGGTCATTTCATTTGAAGGCAGTTGTATCAAATTTCTTAAGCTGTGACCACCTGAGTGCCTTGTGCAAGTTCGTGCGACCTATTTTCCATTTTCTCCCTCATGCCTTCATTCGATCGGGTTTTCCGTGTGAGGGAACCCGATGAAACACATTCGGGTCGAGTCGTTTCATTTGAGGGCATTAGATGAAACGCATTCGGGTCGAGTCATTTTGTTTGAGGGTGGCCATATAAATTTTTCTAAGTTGTGACCACCCAAGTGCCTTGTGCATGTTAATGTGGCCTATTTGTTTTTCTCCTTTGTGCCATAGTTCATTCAGGCACGTTGTGTCATGCCGTGTGAGGGCGCCTGATCAAGCGCATTTGGGTCGGGTCATTTCATTTGAGGGCACCCAATGAAACGTGTTAAGGTCATGTTGTTTCATTTGTGGGAGGCCTTGTCAAATTTTCTATGTTGTGATCACCCAGGTGCCTTGTGCAATTTCATGTGGCCTATTTTCTATTTCCTCCCTTGTGCCTTCGTTCGGTTGCGCATGCCATGTCGCATTGTGTGAGGGTGCCCGATGAAACGCATTCGGGTCGAGTATTTTCATTTCAAGGTGGTCATATAAAAATTGCTAAGTTGTGACCTCTTGGGAGCCTTGTGCTCATTCATGCATCCCATTTTCCATTTTTTCCCTTGTGCCTTCATTCAGTTAGGTGGGCTGTGTCACGACGTGTGAGGGTGCCTGATGAAAAGCGTTCGAGTTGGGTCATTTCATTTGAGGGTCGTCATATCATATTTGCTAATTTGTGAGCACTCGAGTGCCTTGTGCATGTTCGTGTGACCTATTTTTTGTTTTATCATTGTGCCTTTGTTTGGTCGGGCATGTCATGTCGCACCGTGTTAGGGCACCCGACGAAATGTGTTTGATTTGGGTCATTTGGTTTGAGAGTGGCCATATCAAATTAGCTAATTTGTGACCACCCAGGTTCATTGTGCATGTTCGTGTGGCCCATTTTTCATTTGCTCACTTGTGCCTTGGTTCGGTCGGGTGCACCGTGTCACGTGATGTGAGGGCGCCCTATGAAACGCGTTCAGTTCAGGTCGTTTTGTTTGAGGGCAGTCGTATCAAATTTGCTAACTGGTGACCACCCGGGTTCCTTGTGCACATTTTTGCATCTCTTTTTCCATTTTATCCCCTGTTCCTTCGTTCATTTGAGTGTGTCATGTCATTCCATGTGAGGGCACCTGAGGAAATGCGTTCGGGTCTAGCCATTTTGTTTGAGGGCGGTCGTATCAATTTTGATAAGTATGATCGCCCAGGTGCCATGTGCACGTTCATGTGGCCCGTTTGTCATTTTCTCCCTTGTGAATTCATTTGGCAGGGTACGCCTTGTCACGCCATGTGAGGGTTCTCGATGAAATGCGTTTGGGTCGAGTTTTTTTGTTTAAGGGTGGTTGTATCGAATTTTCTAAGTTTTGACCACCCGGGTGCCTTGTGCACATTCGTGTGGCCCATTTTCTGTTTTCTCACTTGTGCCTTCATTTGATCGAGCACGTCGTGTCACTCTGCATGATGACACCTAATAAAATGCATTCAGGCTAGGTCATTCCATTTGAGTGTGGCCATATCAAATTTTCTAAGATGTGACTGTGCGGGTTCCTTGTGTACGTTCATGCAGCCCATTTTTCGTTTTCTCCCTTGCGCCGTATCAAATTTTCTAAGTTGTTACCACCCAGGTGCCTTGTGCTTTGGTCCTTGGGCCTTTGTTCGGTTTGGCGCACCATGTCATGCCATGTGAGGGCACCTGATGAAATGCTTTCGGGTTGGGTCATTTCATTTGAGGCACTCGATGAAATCCATTCGAGTTGGGTTGTTTTGTTTGAGGGCGACCGTAAAAAATTTGCTAAGTTGTGACTGCCTGGTTGCCTTATGCACATTCTTCTGCCTTCATTTAGTCATTCAACTATCCCCTTTCAAGTTGGGGGTAGGGGTTGGCTTCTCGTGCGAAATTTGGGTTGGTAATTGAGTTTTTTTTTCAGGTGTGACTGAAGAATGGCCTTGGATCATTTTAAGGTTTTCCAAATTTCTTCTCTCCATCCCCACTCAGTAGCATCTGAGCAGTAATGTTTTTGCCATGCTTGTCCAAGGAGTCATATGTTAACAAAATTCCCCTTCCATTGTGTGTTCTCAAATTTGGATGGGGTTGTTGTGTGTGGCTTCTTGAGATGATTGGTCACCTGCCTATGTCTCTCTCATGCCCCTTGGTCACTCATTTTCTCTGTTGCAATCAACTCTTTGCTATGTCCCTCTCATGGCCTTTAGTCACTCATTTGCTACATTGAAATCAAATCTTCTCTATGTCACTCTTGTGCCACTTGTTCTCTCTTTGGCTTTATTGAAATCGGTTCTTTTTGCTGCTTCGTTTCTTGTTGGCTCCGTTGAAATCGTCTCTTTGCTATATTGTTCACCTCCTCCCTTTTTGGTGTGGGGGCAGGGGTTGGATTTTTGTGTGAAAGGTGCGTTGGTAACTGAGTTGTTTGTTTGGGTGCACCTGAAGAATGGCCTTGGGTAATTTGTAGGGTCAACAATTTTCATCCTCTCTCCATCCCCACTCGGTAGCACATGAGCAGTAATTTTGGACATACTTGTCCTGGGAGGCATATGTGAAGAAACTTCCCCTTCCGCTCTGTGTTCTCGAAGTCAGATGGGGTTGATTTATGTGGCTCATTGAGATGATTGACCACCTGCTTATGTCACTCATGTGCACCTTGGTTACTCGTTGGCTTCATTGAAATCAATTCTTCGATATATTTTTTCCTCCTCTCTTTTTGGTTGGGGGGAGGGGGTAAAATTTTCATGCGAAAGGTGGGTTGGTAATTGATTTTTGTTTTTTGGGTGTGCCCAAAAAATTTCCTTGGGTCATATTTAGGGTCACTGAATCTAATCTTCTCTCCATCCCCACTTGGTAGCACATGAGTGGTAATGTTGGCCATGCTTATCCTGGGAGGCATATGTGAATAGTGTTACCCTTTCTTTTTGTGTTCTTAGAGTTGGATAGGTTGTTGTTCGTGGCTCCTTGAGATGACTAGCCACCCATCTATGTCGCTCTTGTGCCCGTTGGTCGCTCATTATCTTCATTGAAATTTTATATTTGCTATATTGATCACCTCCTCCATTTTTGGTGGGTGCAAGAGGTTGAATTTTCTCTCATTGGCTCTGTGAAGTCATCTCTTTGCTATATTGTTCACCTCATCCCCTTTTGCTAGGGGGAGGGGTTGGATTTTTATGTGAAACGTGAGTTAGTAACTGAGTTTATTTTTCGAATGTGCCTGAAGAATGGCCTTGGGTCATTTTTAAGGTGGCTGACTTTTATATTCTATTCATCCCCACTCGATAGCACATGAGCAGTAATCTTGGCCATGCTCATCCTTGGAGGCATATGTGAACAATTCCCCTTTCTCTTCGCATTCTCAGAATTGTGTGTGGCTCCTTGAGATGACTACCTCTTCATTTTTTGGCTCTTTATGGTGTTGGTTTCTTGTGCTTGTAGTATTTCTATGTCATCATTTTGGGTTGAAATACATACATTTAAGAGGAATGTGGAAGGTTTTTGGTTGTAATCCACCCCTCTTTCTTGCTTTCTCCATTGGGAAATGTGAGGAGTGGTTCTCCTTGTTGTAAAATTAAGGTTTGGAATTCCTTTCAGAGTCCACATCCTATGTCCTTATGTTGGCTTTGAGGTTTTGGTAGATGTGGTGGCCCATATGTTTGATTGAGTGGTCAGATATTTCCTTGCATCTTGTGTACACAGTAGAGTTTTGCGGCATGGAATGATGAGACATAAGTTGATGGGTATTTATTGTTTTGATCACGTATGCAATTGTGGTCCAATTGGGAGGAGGCTTGCTATGTTGATGGTGAGGGCTATAGCTGGAAGGAGAACTTCAAGGTGGAACACTTCAACCTCCCTCCTCTGTGTGGAGGTGGCTGTAGGTGAAAATTATTCATTGTCCATTTATTAAGTCAGTGGGGAAATATCCTAGGTTTTTTTGTACATAGGGTGTGTGGGGTACGGGGCTGCCTGATATCTCCTCCTATTTGGATATGTTCATGCCTTTTGTATCGAGCCTCCTGATTTTCATTTATTTTCTTCCTTTTCCATCACATCAAGGTTGCCAAAGGCGATCAAGAAATCGAGGTTCACCGTTGCTGCTGTTCGGGTGGACTCCTAGGTGGCCTTAGTGTAGGGAGGGGAGGCTCGGGGTGGGATTTCTAATATAGGTTTTCAAATTGGTCATTCATATTTTAGTTAATTTTCTTTTGCAGTGAGGTTTCCATAAGTGATCAAGTGATCGAGGTCCACTGTTGCTGTTGTCTGGGTGCACTCCTAGGTGGCCTCACTGCTGGGTCGGAAGGGTTGAAAGGAATTTTTAATATATGTTGTGGGGTGGGTTGTTCTCCCTTTATTTCCTTACTTTTCCTTCCCATAAAGGATGCTACAGGCGATTAGGTGATCGAGGTCCATCATTGTTGTTGTCTGGGTGGACTCCTAGGTAGTCTTGGTGCAGGACGGGGATAGTTAGGAGGAATTTTAAAGAGAGATTTTGTGGGGTTATTTGTTCTCCATTTGCTTCCTTTATTTTCATTTTCTTTGAGGTCGCTGCAAGTCCTCGAGGTCCACTATTGTTGCTATGTGGGTGGAATCCCAGGTGGCTTTGGTGTGGGGTGGGGAGGGTTTGGAAGGCACTTCTAAGAGAGTCTTGTTTTTGTTTTCTCCCCTTTGTATGTTCATTGTGACTACTGTGGGTGACAAGGATTTTTCCATTCTTGCTGGTTGGGGGTAGGTTTCCAACTCCTAGGCGGCCTTGGTACAATGTGACTCGTCGGGGTCACCCATTTTTTCGCTTTGTGGATCTTGAATCCACCATCCATTGTGTTTGATGTCGGCATTTCTTTTGCATGTCCTTGGCATGTAGTGTGTGTGGACTCTAATCCCTTCTTGGGGATGCAAGAGGTGCAAGGTATAAAAGCTTTGCATGATATTTTTACCTCTCTTTGACTTGATGGGTGTTCAAGCTAGCTATTGATAAGAGAAAACTTTGAATGCCTTTTGAAGTTGAAGGGTGCTACCTGGTTTATCCTGCCAGTAGTCATATGCATGTCTCAAATATTAAGTCATGCATGTCTAAGTATGAATTAATTCATATTTTGAAACCGTGAATGGATCATTAAATAAGTTATAGTTTTTTTGATGGTACCATACTACTCAGATAACCATAGTAATTCTAGAGCTAATACGTTTACCAAGTCCTGTATCTTTGGAAGGGATGAATTTTTTAGATAAAAGGTCATCACAGGCTTGCTTGCTTCTCCGGTGAATCATGATAACTCGACGGATCACACATCCCTTGTGCTGGCGATTCTTCATTCAAATTTCTTCCCTATCAACTTTCAATGGTAGAATAGAAGCCTACCATGGTGGTGATAGGTGACAGAGAATTAGGGTTTGATTCCTAGAGAGGGAGCCTGAGAGAAGACTACCACATCTAAGGAAGGAAAAAGGCACACAAATTACCCAATATTGATATGGGGAGGTAGTGACAGTAAATAAAAATACTGGGCTCATTGAGTCTAGTAATTCAAATGAGTACAATCTAATTCCCTTGATGAGGATCCATTGGAGGGCAAGTCTGGTGCTAGCGGCCATGGTAATTCTAGCTCCAATAGCATATATTTAAGTTGTTGCAATTAAAAATCTCGTAGTTGGATCTTGGGTCATAAAGGCCGGTCCACTTACTTGGTGTGCACTTGCCCTTCCATCCCTTTTATCGGTGGCATGCTCCTAGCCTTCACTGGCTAGATCACGGCTCTGGCACTGTTACTTTGAAACAAATAGAGTGCTCAAAGCAAGCTTATGCTTTTAACACATTAGCATGGAATAACGTGATAGGATTATGGTCCTATTGTGTTGGACTTCAGGATCAGAGTAATGATTAATAGGGACTATCGAGGTCATCTATATTTCATTGTCAGAGGTGAAATTCTTGGGTTTATAAAATATCGAGCACTACAAAACAATTTGCCAAGGATGCTTTCATTAATCAAGAATGAATGTTGGGGGCTCGAAGACGATTAGATACTGTCTTAGTCTCAACCATAAATGATGCCAACCAAGGATTAATGGATGTTTTTCTAAGGACTCTGCCAGCACCTTCTAAGAAATCAGAATGTTTGGGTTCTAGGGGGAGTATGGTTGCAAGATTGAAAATTGAAGGAATTGATGGAAGGGCACCACCAGGAGTGAAGCCTGCGGCTTAATTTGACTCAACACAGGGAAACCTACCAAGTGTAAATATAGTAAGGATTGACAAACTAGTAGCTCTTTCTTGAATCTATGGGTGGTGGTGCATGGCCGTTCTTAGTTGGTGGAGAGATTTTTCTGGTTAATTCTGATAAAAAACAAGACCTCAGCCTGCTAACTAGCTACCTGGAGGTTACCCTTTGTGGAAAACTTCTTATATGGAATATGGTCGTTTAGGCCATGGAATTTTGAGGAAATAACAGGTCTATTATTCCCTTATATGTTTTGGGCTGCACACCCACTACACTGTGTTGGAAATATGATGCAATGTGTTGTCCTAGATGGCAACCTACTTGATGAAGTTGTCCTTGATGGAATCTGACTTGATGAGTTTATTAATTATGTAAATCTGATGTATTTACAGAGTAGCTCATAAGTAACAGAGAAAGAAATTCTATTAAGTTCCAGAATAATGATAAAAATGCTATGTCACAAAGCATACGCGGGTTTGTAAAGGTGGATTAGCGTATGTATGCAGAAAAGTACGTACCAAGTAGCGTATGCCTATTTGCGCTCTAAATTTATAAAACCAGGGGACATTACCATGGTATTGGCCTATAGTATTAAGCGTTGGATTATCTATTTGATCTCATCCAGGAATACCATCAGCGGTTGAATGGTTTTGACTCATGGTATTGATAAAGGCTAAAAATATATAAGGAGAAGAGGATCATAGTGCAAGGGTGTAGGTGCAAGGGTTGTTGATGAATAATTCCTTTAAGGAATATCTGTATGGATGAACTCTGGTCTTAATTGTTAGATCTGAATCTATGATGCACCTATAGATATGATGAAGGTTCAAGATCTCTAGATCTAGAAATGATGAATCTCTAGGAGGATCTGGAAAAGAAATGATGAAGACCTGGCGCAAATCTGATTAGGAAATTGAATAAATCTGGGTAAGTTTATAGATCTGGTCTGTTCTGCACAGTTTATCTTTTATAGATCTATATTCTAGTTTGTCTTGGTAAAAGCACGTATATACACAGGTCTGCTTAAATAAATGCCCATATGGAAGTTAGGGTTTTTGAAGAATAAAATGCACTGAAGTATACGTAGGTTTGTCTCTGTGAAAGCGTGTATATACATAGGTTCAGTGAAGTAAAAGCGCGTATGGAATCTAGGGTTTTGTTGAAATGTGTGGAATGAAATGTTTGATCTGTTATGCTATTTTACTGCTATCTGTCAAGGATGTATTCATACAGATCTGGGTTGTTTGAATGTTGATTGTGCTGCTAATTATGTTGATTAAAGATCAAGTTGTTGGTTGATGATTCAATGAAAGAAGAATGACTGTTTAAACAGTTCTGCATGGTTGATAGATTGTCTGAACATAAATCCGATTTCAATATGAGTGTGATCACATTCTGAAAATTAGTGTTCTCAGAAGTAAACATAGGTTGATACAAAGAGAAGCACATATAAACGCGTCTTTAGTGAAGAGAAGTGGCGTATGCATTTCATGTTATGCACAGAGGCATACGCAGGTTGGTAAGCAGGGAAGCGCGTATACATGCGGTTTCAGTAAAGAGAAGTAGCGTATGATATTTGATTCAATGAATGTTCAGGGTTGAGTTTACATCTGCATATATATTATGAAGCCTGGGTTATTTCTGATATTCTAGTTATAGTGGTCTCACTGTTCTGTTTGAAGTATTGGGAAAATTATGTTTGCTGATGTTAAGTGAAGGGTTGTGTTGAAGTTGTTTGATCCAGTATGAAAATTGATGAAACATGGTCTGCAATAGTGCTAATGGTCGAAGCCTTCAGTGAGGGGGTAGTAGCTCCCTTCCAGTGGTAGCTGGTAAACGAGAGCAGGGGGTAGTAGCTCCCTTCCAGGAGAGGCTGGTAAACGAGAGCAGGGGGTTGTAGCTCCCTTCCAGGAGAGGCTAGTAAATGAGAGAAGGTTGTAGCCTTCTGCAGGTGGGTGCTTGATTGCTGGTATGAGTCTACGCCAATAAAATGTTGTAAGAAGTTTTCTTTATAATAAATATTGAAGACTGAGATGATGACAGTGGTGGTTTTCTCCCGAATTGGGTTTCCACCTTAAATCTTGGTGTTCATGTGTGATTCTTATGTGTGATGATTTATTCTTTTCTTAGTGCACATGTTTACTGCTTACTAAACATCTAATGAATGAATGATGCAATGATCTAAGTAAAGAATTATCTGCATAATGAGATCTTTGGTAATGCGCAAGTTTTGTTAAGAATATCTGCATGTATACGCGAGTTGGGTTCAGTAAAGTAGCGTATGGGTTTTAGAAAAATAAAAACTAACAAGTTTTCAGTCAGATCAAAATACTGATTCACTCCCCCTCTCAGTATTTTCCCAACAATTGGTGTCAGAGCAGGTCCTTCTGAAAAAGGTTAACCTCTAGAAGGAAGATCAAGAAAGATGAGCAATCAAGACGGAATAGCATCTATCATGCCTCCACTTTTTAACATAAACAATTTAATCTTTTGGAAAACAAGGATGAGATCCTATCTTTAGTCTCTGGGAGCAGGTGTATGGGCTATTGTTGAAGGAGGATATCAATATCCAGCCGTAGTACCAACAGATCCGACAGAAAAGAAGGATTATGAAACAAATGAAAAAGCGGTCAATGCTCTATTGGGAAGTCTAATTGAATCAGAATTTGTCAAAGTCATGCAAATGAATACAACAAAGGTAATATGGGACAAAATCATTCTAAGTTATGAAGGTGATGCAAAGGTAAAAAGTGCTAAACTCCAAACTCTCCGAATTCAATATGAGAATCTAAAAATGGATAATGAGGAGAGCATTGCCAAATTATTTTTGTGCCTTGATGATATTTTAAATCGTATGAGAAATCTGGGAGAAACAATAACCAAATCTACCTTGGTTGAGAAAATTTTAAGATCACTAACGGCAAAATTTGAGTCAAAAGTTTCTGCTCTTGAAGAAAATCAGGATCTTCAAAATCTTACTATAGTGCAACTTCATGGCATACTAAATGCATATGAAATGAGAAGAGGAGGACCATCTGAAGTCAAAGAAGCCGTATTTAGAACTTCTACAAAAGGGAAAGAAGTACAAGAAGAGGAAGGATTAGGATATATCTTAGAAGAAGATGAGGTAAGTTTTGTAAAGAAAATTCAACTTGGCACAGGATGGTTCAGAGGTAAGCTTCCTTTCAAATGTTTTGATTGTGGAAGAGTTGTTCATTATGCTACTAAGTGTCCTCATAAAGAAACACCTGCAAAAGGGAAGGAAGTAGCAAGAAGGAATAAGAACCGGTCTAGCACTAGAAAAAGTTACTATACTCATGAAGACAGTGATGGGTTATCTGATAGTGAGGAAGAATGTGAACAAGATCTTAGACTTCTCATGGCATTTGAAAACGATTCTAGAGAAGAAAAAGATACTTTTATGGATGCTCTAGAGGAAAATGATTTTCTTGATGAAAACAATCAACTCAAAATATGCTTAGAAGAAAGAAAAATAATCATAGAGACTCTGAAAAATCAGATTGAAGAAGAGAAGAAACACAATGAGAAATTAGAGTGTGAAGTGGTAAGTCTAAGAAAAGAACTTGAGAAAGTAAAGACTCTGAATCTTAGATTTTCTAAAGGATCTGAAACCTTAGATGAGATTATCAAGGTACAACGTTCTCCTCTTATAATGACAGGTCTTGGATATATCGAAGAATCTTCTCAGGCTTTAGCTCCAAATTATCTAAAGGTATCTACAGCTGGTTTACAACATTCTGCCACTCAGCAAGAGAATAAATAATATTTACAGGTAAAGCATGATCATCTCAATTCAAATAACACTAACAGGAATATCTTTCAAAGAAACACCAATCAACAGGTAAATTCAAGTAGAATATTTCATGATCGCCGAAATTTATTCTTCAATGGACAATGTTTCTCATCTCACAATTTTGGTCATAAAGCTATTCAATATGTTGCATATAAAACCATCATGACAAGAGAAGAAATAAATAAAAGGATTGATATTGAAACAAAGAATAATACCTATAACAACTTTTCTCCTCTTCTAAATGAAGTTGAATGTGCTTATTGCAATAACTTTGGCCATGAAGAATCTAAATGCAGGAGCAAAGTTTAGCCAAAAGAGCATTTTCCTTCAAGCTCCAACGTATGGAAAAAGAAGGAATTACAGGTTGAAAATTGTGGCATAGCGTTATTTGCAAAAGGTGAAGAAAATCAATGGTACATTGATAGTGGTTGCTCAAGACACATGACAGGTGACAAAAACAAATTTCTTGCATATAGTGCTCTAGAAAAGGAAAATAATGTTAGATTTGGAAATGATACTCCTACGGTCATTAAGGGAAAAGGGTCTATTTTTCTAAAATAAAAGGTGAAAGCTAATGATGTCATGTATGTGAATGGATTAAAGCATAACCTATTAAGTGTAAGTCAAATGTGTGATCAAGGAACTGAAGTTGTCTTTAGTTCAAAATAATGTGTGGTACGTGATCTTGATACAGGTAAAACAATTATAAAAGGAAAAAGAACTCCAAGCAACCTGTATATATTGAATAACTGCAAAGATAAATGTTAATTGAGTAAATCTTTAGAAAACTGGCTATGGCATAGAAGGTTGGGGCATCTGAGCTTCTCTCAGATCAAAAAATCAAGCAGAGTTAAAGTTGTTCGTGATCTTCCCAATATTACTATACCCGAAAATATCATATGAAAATCTTGCCAATTTGGTAAGAAAACCAAAGTACAGTTTAATGCCAAGGAAGGATCATCAAGTAAGCCTCTTGAACTTATTCATACTGACATATGTGGACCTGTGAGGAAAAATTCACCACGTGGTGAACAATACTATATCTTATTTATTGATGATTTCTCTAGAATGTGTTGGATTGGGTTGATTAAACACAAAGATGAAGCATTTGAGAAATTTCAGATTTTCAAAGCACTGGTTGAAAATGAATTAGATCTAAAAATCAAGTTTCTTAGATCTGATCGAGGAGGAGAATATACATCAGATGAATTCCTTGAATTTTGTGAACAACATGGCATAAAAAGACAGTTTACTGTAGCAGGCACTCCACAACAAAATGGTGTAGCAGAAAGAATGAATAGAATAGTTCAACAAATGGCTAGAGCTATGCTTGATGACTATGGAACACCTGACACATTTTGGGGAGAAGCAGCACATACAATGGTAAATATTCTTAACAAGGCACATGTTCGTGTAAATAGCGATAAAACTTCATATGAACTATGGTATGGTAATCCTCCCACTATGAAGCATTTTAGAGTTTTTGGAAGCAAATGCTTTATCAAAAATAATGATGGAAAACTTGGCAAGTTTGAACCCAGAGAAGATGAAGGAATACTTCTTGGTTACTCCTCTAGGAGTAGAGCATATAAATGTTACAATAAAAGACTTCGAAATATTGTTGAATGTATTGATGTTGTTATTGATGAGTCTCTTGCAACTCCAAAAGAAGAAAAACAAACAACAGATGAAGGCGATGGTGACATATATCCTTCTACATCAAATATAAATGATATAGATAGTGAACCCAATGAAGAACCTGAAGATGATTTATCTGAAAAAGCTCCATCCAGATATGTTCAAAAGAATCATCCAGAATCTCAAATTTTGGGAGAAAAGGGATTAGGTGTACAAACAAGGAGGACTCTTGTGGGATCTTTTAGCTATCTACCATTTCTATCCACTATTGAACCACTCAATGTCAATCAAGCTAGCAAAGATGAATGTTGGATTAAAGCCATGAATGAAGAGCTTGATCAAATTCAAAAGAATCACACTTGGAAATTAGTACCAAGACCTCATGAAAAAAATGTCATTGGAACTAAATGGATATTCAAAAACAAGTTAAATGAGAATGGGGATGTTATAAGAAATAAAGCTACACTTGTTTGCAAGGGGTATGCTCAACAAGAAGGTATAGACTTTGAAGAAACGTTTTCTCTTGTAGCCAGACTTGAAGCCATAAGAATGTTTCTTGCGTTTTTAAGCTTCCAACAAATCAAAGTTTATCAAATGGATGTTAAATCTTCTTTCCTCAATGGTGATCTAGAAGAAGAAGTTTATATAGAACAACCAGAAGGATTCATTTTGGGAAATGATGAAAAACTTGTTTGTAGACTTAAAAAGGCTCTATATGGTCTCAAACAAGCTCCAAGGGCATGGTATTATCGTCTTGACAAATATATTCATCAAAAAGGATTTTCAAAAGGGTCTGTTGATAGCAACTTATACACAAAAAGTGAAAATGATAAACTATTGATTGTGGTTGTATATGTTGATGATATCATTTTTGGAAGTAATGAAGAGTCTATGAGTCAGAAATTTGCTTCTGTTATGTAGCAAGAATTTGAAATGTCTTTACTTTGGGAACTAACATTCTTTCTTGGCTTGCAAGTGCATCAAACAAGAAATGGCATATTCTTATCACAAGAAAAATACCTTAAGAAAATTCTGAAGAAGTATGGCATGGAAGAGTGAAAACTTGTAAGTACACCAATGATAACTGGATGTAATCTCAGTTCTCATGATGATTCTCCCACGATGAATCAACCGGAATACAGATATATGATAGGAAGTCTACTTTATCTCACTGGGACTAGACCAGACATTATGCATGCAGTTGGGATTGTTGGACAATTCCAAGCTAATCCAAAAGAGTCTCACCTTTAGGCTATCAAAAGAATATTCAAATATCTACAAGGAACTCAAGACTTTGGACTGTGGTATCCAAAGAATGCTGATCTCACTCTTAATGCTTACACTGATGCAGATTGGGCTGGAAATGTTGATGATCGGAAAAGCACTAGTGGTGGTGCATTCTTTATGGGGCCCCAGTTAATATCTTGGTTCAGCAAGAAGCAAAACCCTATTGCCTTATCTATAGCAGAAGCAGAATATGTGGTTGTCGCATCATGTTGCACTCAACTTCTTTGGATGATGCAAACCTTACAAGACTTTCAAATCAAATGTTCACCTCCTATCTCCATTATTTTTGATAATACAAGTTCCATCAGTATCTCAAAGAATCCTGTTATGCATTCCAAGACCAATCATATTCCCATCAAGTATCATTTTTACGTGAAAAAGTGTTTGAAAAAAAGGTGAAGTTGGAGTATGTTCCCTCCAAAGAACAAGTTGCTGATATATTTACCAAACCTCTTCCTAGGGAAGCATTCAAATATATCAGACAGAAGTTGTGAGTAGTCTCTGCCATGTAGAAGATCAGATCTAATTAAATTTAGAATATTAAATTGGATACGCGGATTTCATGAAACACAGTCACGTATATACGCGAGTTTATACACATAAAACCACGTATGGGTGGTTGATGACAAATTTTTCTGGGTCAACATTTTTCAGCACAACTATGGTGCTGTTGGGTATCTCCGATGATGTTTCATCTCTCATATTTCTGTTTCATTCTCTGATATTTGATGAATATGCCTTGATTATTTTATGTTGAAAGTGTTCAGGATGCACAAGCTAAGGGGGAGATGAAGGAGTGAAATTTTTCTGTATCTCACATTATATACGTGGGTTTCATGAACTAAAGCCGTGTATACACACGAGCTCCAATGGAGACAGAAGCGTATGTTGAAATGGCTCAAGAGCAGGTGTACAGGTTCAAGGGGAGCATTAGCCTTGCTGAGAATAATGCATTGTTGGCATTATGATGGTTTTGAGATATGATCTATCTCTTGAGGTATTTTTGGTATTTAAGGTCATATTTGTAATTTGATGAAAAGGTCATGGTGAGACCTATCATATAAAATTGTAATATTCAGTCATGTAAGGACATTGATCAAATTTGTAAACCCACTTGGTTGGGTAGTTGAGTCAAAATGTGTAAACCCACTTGGTTGGGTACTTGATTCATATATGTAAATCCACTTGGTTGGATCCTTGATGTAAGTATGAGTCCTTGGTGATAGGAAAGGTCATAGAGTCATGTACTTCATTGAAAAATATGTTTGAAGATTTAGCATGAACTCAAGGGGAGCATGGTAACTTCAGTGCACATCAGATCTACAAAGCTCTTCTTTCTACATGAGAAGACAAACCTTGTTTTGGTTTTGATCCGCCCTTTGCCCTTGATGTAAAAGGGGGAGAGTATCATGGTGTTTGAATAGGGGGAGAGTATCATGGTGTTTTCATAATGGTTATATTCAATGTATCTATCTGTTGTGGTGATCAAACACCATCATGGTTGCCATCAAGTCCAAAGGGGGAGATTGTTGGAAATATGATGCAATGTGTTGTCCTTGATGGCAACCTACTTGATGAAGTTGTCCTTGATGGAATTTGAATTTATGAGTTTATTAATAATGTAAATCTGATGTATTTACAGAGCAGCTTAGAAGTAATAGAGAAATAAATTCTAGTAAGTGCCAGAATAATGATAAAAATGGTATGTCACAAAGCATACGCGGGTTTGTAAAGGTGGAGGAGCCTATGTATGCGGAAAAGTATGTACCTAGTAGCGTATGCCTATTTGCACTCTAAATTTATAAAACCAGGGGACATTACCATGGTATTGGCCTATATTATTGAGCGTTGGATTATCTATTTGATCCCGTCCAGGAATACCATTAGCGGTTGAATGGTTTTGACTCATGGTATTGATAAAGGCTAAAACTATATAAGGAGAAGAGGATCATAGTGCAAGGGTGTAGGTGCAAGGGTTTTTCATGAATAATTCCTCTAAGGAATATCTGTATGGATGAACTCTGGTCTTAATTGTTAGATCTGAATCTATGATGCACCTATAGATATGATGAAGGTTCAAGATCTCTAGATCTAGAAATGATGAATCTCTAGGACCTGGCACAACTCTGATGAAGAAATTGAAGAAATCTGGGTAAGTTTATAGATCTAGTATGTTCTACACAATTTATCTTTTATAGATCTATACGCTAGTTTGTCTCAGTAAAAGCGCATATATATGTGGGTCTGCTTAAAGAAAAGCGCGTATGGCAGTTAGGGTTTCTGAAGAATAAAATGCACTAAAGTATATGCAGGTTTGTCTTTGTGAAAGCGCGTATATACGCAGCTTCAGTGAAGTAAAAGCGTGTATGGAATCTAGGGTTTTTCTGAAATGTGTGGAATTAAATGTCTGATCTGTTATGCTATTTTACTGCTATCTTTCATGGATGTATTCATACAGATCTAGGTTGTTTGAATGTTTATTGTGTTGCTAATTATGTTGATTAAAGATCAAGTTGTTGGTTGATGATTCAATGAAGGAAGAATGACTGTTTAAACAATTCTGCATGATTGATAGATTGTTTGAACAGAAATCTGATTTCAATCTGAGTGTGATCACATTCTAAAAATTAGTGTTCTTAGAAGTATACATAGGTTCATACAAAGAGAAGCGCGTATACACGCATCTTCATTGAAGAGAAGTGGTATATGCATTTCATGTTATGCACAGAGGGATACACAGGTTGGTAAGCAGGGAAGCGCGTATACACGCGGTTTCAGTAAAGAGAAGTAGTGTACGTTATTTGATTGAATGAATGTTCAGGGTTGAGTTTACATCTGCATATCTATTCTAAAGCTTGGGTTATTTCTGATATTCTAGTTACAGTGGTCTCACTGTTCTATTTGAAGTATTGGGCAAAGTATGTTTGTTTATGTTAAGTGAAGGGTTGTGTTGAAGCTGTTTGATCCAGTATGAAAATTGATGAAACGTGGTTTGCAGTAGTGCTGAGGGTTGAAGCCTTCAGTGAGGGGGTATTAGATCCCTTCCAGTGGTAGTTGGTAAACAAGAGCAGGGGGTAGTAGCTCCCTTACAGGAGAGGCTGGTAAATGTGAGCAGTGGGTTGTATCTCCCTTCCAAGAGAGGCCAGTAAACGAGAGAAGGTTGTAGCCTTCTGCAGGTGGGTGCCTGCATGCTGATATGAGTCTGTGCCAGTACAATGTTGTAAGAAGTTTTCTTTATAATAAATATTGAAGACTCAGACAACGGCAAAAGTGGTTTTCTCCCAAATTGGGTTTCCACCTTAAATCCTGGTGTTCATGTGTGATGCTTATGTGTGATGATTTATTCTGTTATTACTGCACATGTTTACTGCTTACTAAACATATAATGAATGAATGATGCAATGATCTAAGTAAAGAATTATCTGCATAATGAGATCTATGGTAATACGCAAGTTTTTTTAAGAATATCTGCGTGCATACACGAGTTGGTTTCAGTAAAGTAGCGTATGGGTTTTAGAAAAATAAAAACTAACAAGTTTTCAGTCAGATCAAAATACTGATTCACCCCCCCCCCCCCACCCTCAGTATTTTTCCCAACACACTGATGCAGCCAACTAGTTTTTCTTCTTGGTTCGAGAGGACCAGGAAATATTCTCAATTTGCATCATGATGGGGATAGACCATTGCGATTATTGGTCTTCAATGAGGAATTCCTAGTAAACGTGTGTCATCAACTTATGTTGACTATGTCCCTTCCCTTTGTACACACCGCCTGTCGCTCCTATCGATTGAATGATCTAGTGAAGTGTTTGGATTGTGTCGACGATGGTGGTTCGCCATTATCAACGTCGTGAGAAGTTCATTGAACCTTATCATTTCGAGGAAGGAGAAGTCATAACAAGGTTACCATAGGTGAACCTACGGTAGGATAATTGATAGAAGGGTTATTTTTTTTTCATTTGGGTTGTGTGGGTTTCGATTGTAATCTAGGACCATGTGGTGTGTCTCTAGGAGAGCAAGTTTGATGCTTGTGAGGGTGGTGCCTCTTGAGAAAGAGACTTCCAACATTGTTAGTTGCCTATCTTCAGTTCACGCTTTTTTTTTCCTATACTTTCAATCAATGCTTGTGCTTGTCCCACCCTCTATTATTCTTTCCCCTAATGTGTTTATTGTATGGGGTTTGAAAGCTCGTTGCTCGAGAGACCTCACTCCAACTGTATGCTCAGTGGGGCATGGTTGTTGCAGTCGAGCTACTTGGGAAATACGATGGAAAAATTTAGACTTGTTCGTAGTGATGATGCTCCGTCTTTTTTTCATTGGAACATGTGGGCCTCCATAGTTGGTTCTTTCCAAAAGGTGGTGATGGTAGTTTATGTGTTGCTTGGGTGGGATTTTCTATTGGTGGTTGGTTCAAGGGAGTAGTTAAGTGTGCAGTTTCATCCTCAAACCTTTTGTGAGGGGAAAATGTCAGGATGGGATTAATATGGGATGGATGAAGAGCAGTGAAATTTTTTGGGCTGGCCACCATAGTCCCTCTTGAATATTCTTTGATATGCCATTGCAGAAGGGTTGGGTCTAGTTAATGAAAAGGCCCTCCCTCAGGTCGAGCTCCATCAAACTTGCAAGTTTCCCCATCAATGGGCATGAGGTAGCAATATTATCACATTCCTTTAGTTTTGAGGGAATTCCTCATCCTTTCTTTAGCCACTTCCCCTTCCAATGAAATTAGGAGAATTTTATGTCCTTGTTTCTCCATTTGGATTGTGGGTTTTTTCCGCGACTTGGTCATTTCTTAGATGTGTTGATTGTTGCAATAGCATTGTAGTGTGCACTTTGGGGGATTCCCTCTTTTTAGGGTGTGACATTGCACCATCAGTGTATTTGTGGCCCTTAGCTTTATCCAGGATTGAGTGCCAGCCTTCGATAACTCCTATTTGAAGTTTAGTTGTTTATCTCCCCTTGAATTTTTTGTTGCAAAGGCTATTAGGTGTCCTGTACATGGAGGGGCACAATAGCGTGGTGGGTTTTCTATTAGTGCATTTTTTTTTTTAAGCCTTGTGTTGGTTGGGGGGTCATTTACCTTTCAGTATTTCCGTGCTCCAAACACTCATCTCGTCGTGGCCCTCAGCTTTTCTAGTGTTCAAGTTTAGGTTATGAATTTTCTTCTTGGTTGTTTGATTGCCACTTGTTATGCTGTGTAGATATAAGGGATGTTGTTCCGTGATGTATGTGGAAGGGTGCGAAAAGGTGGAATGGTTTTGATTGGGTGCCTTGTTTTCCTTGTTTTTGGTTAAGCCAACATCTCCTCGCGTTGGTGGCCCTCTGCTTTGCCAGCGTTTCTTGAAATTTGGTCCCCTTTCTCCCAAATTCCATTTTTGTCACGAGTGTTATGTGGGTGATGTTTGTTTCTCTCTGTTTCATGTCATTTTCTTCCCTTATGGTCCCTAGATTTATGGAGAAAAGTGGGAATTTTGGTGGGTCAATGTCCGAGAAGGATGAAAAGTAGTGCAAACTCTTGGGTTGGCCACCCTAGTCCTTGTCAGTTTTCGTTCCTTGTAGTTCCACCATTTTTGCTAAGGCACAGGGCTTGGAAAGCTAGTATTATGTTTGATCCTCCCCTTGTGTGTCGTTTTGGTCCCTATATTTATAGAGAAAAGGGGGAATTGCTGTGGATTGGAATTTTTGGAAGGATTAAGAAGAGGTGCGAGCTCTTGGGGTGGCCACCCTAGTCCTTCTCGGTCACCAATATATGTAGTTTCCAACTTTTTTACAAGGGCATGCGGCCTTGAAAGCCTATTTTATGTTTGAGCCTCATCTTCTCTGCTGGAAGCCATGTTTTGGTTCTCTTTCCCTTTTCTTTTCTTTTTTTGCATTGCTTTTTTCCCTTCCTCCTTTCGGCCCCTAGCTTTATGGAGAAAAGGGTGAATCATTGAGGATTGGCATTCGTGAAGGATGAAAGGAAGTGCGAGCTCCTGAGGTGGCCACCCTAGTCCTTCCTGATCTTCGTTCCTTGTGATTCCCCCCCTTTTGCGAGGGCGCGAGGCTCAAGAGTTTTGTTCTCTGTTTGAGCCTCCTCCTTTGAGTGGGTGGAAAATTTTGTTTATCTTTCTTTCATGTGTTTTTATTACTATGCTCATTCTAGCCCTTAGATTTACAGAGAAAAAAGGGGGATTTGTAGTGGTTTGATTTTCATGAAGGACGAAAATAAGCACGAGTTTCAAGGTGGCCACCCTAGTCCTTCTTGGTCATCGTTCTTTACAATTCTAACCTTTTTGAAAAGGCACAGGGTTTGGAAACGTCATCCATTTTTTCTACTTGAGCTTTCACTTGTGAGGGGGTGGGACACACCTTCTATTATATATATATATATATATATATATATATATATATATATATATATTCCCTTCCCTTCCTCTTGTCGGCCCCCAACAACGTTATGGAGAAAGGGGGGAACCGTAGTGGTTGGGTCTTCGAGAAGGATGAAAGGAAGAAGGAGCTCCTGGGTTGGCCACCCTAGTCCTTCTCGATCACTGTTCCTTTCATTTCCCCCATTTTTTCTAAGTCATGGGGTCGGGGGAGCTTATTTGATCCCTCCCTTTAGTGAGTGGGTTATGGAGTGCATTTTTCATGAGGGGGAAGGGGGCTTGTTTCTTATTGCGATGCATTGTACATTGGGTTGGATTTTAGAAATTTCTCGTGGGGGTGCGATTTTTTGGTAACACATGGAATGAATCTCAATAACAGATATCTAGGGTCTTGTTATGATGAAGAACGTATCATAATGTGATACTTAGTGGGAATTGCAAAATCCTTTGAATCATCGAGTTTTTGAATGTAATTTGCGCCCAAGGCTTCAGTCGAGGGCATGTATATCTTGGTGTCACATACCAATCAAACGAGCTCCTTTTTTCCCTAGCTTAGGTGGGAAAACGAGCAATATGTTAGGGAGCAGTGGAGGTGGTCGCTTTTTTCCCTAGCTTTAAAAAGAAAAGGGGGAATTTTGTGGATTGGCATTTCCGGAAGGATGAAAAAGCAGTGTGAGCTCCTGGGGTGGCCACCCTAATCCTTCATGATCATCGATCTATGTAGTTTCTACCCTTTTTGCAAGGGAACGGGGCCTTGAAATCCTGTTTTATGTTTGAGCCTCATCGTCTCTGCTGGCAGCCATGTTTTGGTTCTCTTTTTATTTTCTTTTCCTTTTTTTCCTTACTTTTTTCCCTTCCTCCTTTTGGCTCCTAGCTTTACAAAGAAAAGGGTGAATCATTGAGGATTGGCATTAGCGAAGGATTAAAGGTAGTGGGAGCTCCTAGGGTGGCCACCCTAGTCCTTCGCGATCATCGTTCCTTGTGATTCCCCCCCTTTTTCAATGGCGCAGGGCTCAAGAAGTTTGTTCTCTATTTGAGCATTCTCCTTTGAGTGGGAGGACAATTTTTTTTCTCTTTCTTTCATGTGTTTTTTTCTTAATTTCCTCATTTAGTTAAAATTACTTTTAGAATGATTTACATGACTGACTTGCTAAGTTTTGTGATTTTTTCCATTGTAAAGCATCATGGCCAATACAAGTATGCTTTCCAATGCTTTGGATAGGATGATGCATGGGAGTTCATGATGGAGTTGCATTCATTGGAGGCTTCATACTACAATGATCTTGCAGTATCTGGTTCACTAAGGAGCTGAGATCAAGATTGGTCTTGATTTTGATGCACTATGGGATGTATACATTTCAGCACATTTATGGGGTGTGTTTGTTAGGAGTCACTTGATGGAGATAATCAACGGTACTCTTTATAGCTTGATGGAGATGAAATAATGAGATGCCTTGGTGGTATACATGTTGAGTCTCAATTCTGCATCTTTTCCATACACTTTTCTATACCTTTTTCACTCACCTGAACCTCCCAAGTTGTCAATATCATTTGCAAAAGAGCATCTAACATGGTTTTTAATTATATTTTTGTGTTTGCTATTTGATTTAGATTTTGTTCATTCAGTTGCGGAATCTTGCCACTTTCCGCAGCTACTGCAACTTTCCGCAGCTATTTTGTGAAACTCTATGTTACAGGTGTCTACAGGGAAAACGAGCCACATGGGCAAGTCAGGAATTATGTGGACATGGTTCGTGTCCTATTGGTTCAAGCAAACTCATCTAAAGAAGCCGCGGTCAAAGGCGTCCACATGGAAGTCAACCATAGAGTCTTACGGTGACAGGACTCTGTTCCGTGTCACGTAAAGGTTCATATGGCCGTTTTTGAGCTTGCGGAGGACAAGTCGACATCTGTACATGGCTCCATAGTCAAATTCAAGCATCCACTTCTCATAGATTTATTTTCCAACACGGCCATGATCCTAGATCCGTGGACGTAATGGTCTACGTGTTCTACACCAGCATAAACTTTAGGAGACAGTTATATTTCTTTTGTTATATATAATGCGTTTGCATACGCATATAGAGTTAGTCCCGATTAGTCTTTGTTAATTTTATTAAGTCTGCTTTGTAATGTAATTACGCTGCCTTTGATCCGTAATACTACCATACTGTTATGACTGCCTTTTTAATATAAGAAGACTCTATTTTCAAACTTAATTCGTACTTGAAGATCGTTGCCAAGGCTGGTGTAGAGGGCCCCTGCTCAGCTAGGGTTTTGTGCATTAGTGTATAGTTCTTATTTCATTTCTTTAAAGCTCATTGTGCCATAATCCATTCACATGTTTATACATTTCATTTTTTTTCATTTCTGTTTATAAACTTTCCTGCTTTCCATTTCACTTCTGTCTTTCATATTTTATGTTGTTAATCACTGATCAGTGTTCTTGTTTCAGGTTATAGATAGGCAGCCCGGGCATTTTCATAGCTTTTTGACTAATGACATGGAATTAACATTGTTCTGTTGCTAATGTGTTTTTCTTAGTTTCTGTTTCATTTCAGTATTGCTTTGTTTAACTCAGTTTTGCTTAATTGTTTCAGTAGTTAAATTTAGATATATTAAACTGCTCATAGCATCTTCAGTTGCCTCCGAAAGCCACAGCTGGAATGATGGTGAGGGATTGTATTATGAAATGTGTAGTTTAGTATTAGTTTCCTTTCTGGAAAATTAGATATATTAAACTTCTCATAGCATCTTCAGTTGCCTCCGAAAGCCACAGCTGGACTGATGGTGAGGGATTGTATTATGAAATGTGTAGTTTAGTATTAGTTTTCCTTCTGCAAATTTAAATATATTAAACTACTCATAACATCTTCAGTTGCCTCCGAAAGCCACAGCTGGACTGATGGTGAGGGATTGTGTTATGAAGTGTGTAGTTTAGTATTAGTTTCCTTTCTGCAAGTTAGAAATGTTAAATTGTGCATGACATCTTCAGCTACCTCCGAAAGCCACAGCTGGACTGATGTTGAGGGATTGAATTATGAGTGTATGGTTTGATATTAGTTTACTTTCTTCAAGTTAGATATCAGTTACTCAAGTTGTTTATGGTTACTTCCGAAAATCATAGCTGGACTAATGATGAAGGATCAGAAGATAAATTGATGTAATCTGATTTAGATTTACTTTGTTGCAATTTTGAATTTCTTTAAGCATAGTTTATTTTTGTTTAGACAGCAGCAAGAATAGTTTAGTTTCATGCTCACTAGTTCACTGTTTTTGATTTATTAGACTTACATCATCTTTTCATTTCAGCAGTACATTTTCATTTCCTTTCAAGTTTTGTCATTGAAAATTTCAAATTCCTTTTTAAGTTTCAAGTTGGTAAATCATTATAGGGGATATCATTTCCTTGAAAAAATATAACCATACTTGTTTTCATTTTAGAATTTCCATTTCACCTTAGAAAACCAAAAACGACAAAAATTTAAGAAATAGGTTATCTTGCACATATAGTGCGCCGCACTTCATCAGCTTACGAATCCCGGATTGACAAATTAAATGCAGCAATTTAGGATACACTAAATTGACCAAACATTTTGGCGCCGTTGCCGGGGAAGTGTAAATAGGTAGCCAATTTCTTAAAAAAAAAAAAAACACAAAATCATAAAAGAAGGGAAAACTTGATAACTTCTTGAAGTATGCTCTCCTCTTGCACGTAGTGTGATCTGGAGGATCAGAAAAGAGAGTTATTGGTTTAGTAATTTCTTAAGTATGCTCTCTTCTTGCACCTAGTGTGACCTGGAAGATCAGAAAGAGGATTATTAGCCCAACTTTAAAAAAAATAAAAAATAAAAAAATAAATAAAATAAAATAAAATAAATGACATGCATAGAGCAAGAGATTCTAGGGGAAGGTTTATAGCTAAAGCCAAGAGTTCAATTTTCACAACTCCATCTTCTTCAAGGTATAGACCAGATTCACCACCATCTACCCCTAGCCTTAAGATTTTTGGAAGTCAAGGAACAGCTGAATTAGAGGATTCTCCTATACCACCTACTCAATCCCATTTAGAAAACAAAGAGACTTTCTCTCATTCTCCCTTGGTAGAAAAAATAAAGGACTTTAAGGACTCTAAAGAAACTATCATGGTGGAGGAAGTAATAGATGGAGGTAGAGGTAGAGGTAGAAGAGGAGGAAACAATGGAAACAACAATGGTGAAGGAAATAATGGTAGAAATAGGGAAGGAGACAACTTGTTTGGATTCCCTATAGTTGATGAGGAAACTCATGCAACAATGAAAAATATCTCACCATCTGTCCTCCCTAACTTTTATGGATTGCGAAGTGAGGACCCTGAAACATTTATGTTTGAGTTTGAAGTTGTGTGCCGAACCTATGACTATATGGAAGATTCTCAAAAACTCAAACTGTTTCCTTCAACTTTGAAAGGATCTGCTTTGAAATGGTTCATGGGATTAGCCACTCAATCTATTAGGACTTGGAATGATATGAAACAAACATTTTTTGATAGATGCTTGGACTATTGTATGCCCACCAATCACAAGGATGAGGTATTCAAGATGATGCAAAAAGAAGATGAAAATTTGGAAGACTTACTTGAAAGATTTCAATACAACTTGGAAAGAGCAAAGATGAGCAACTTAGATGATGAAACCTTGAAATCCCTCATATTAAAATCCATTAGAGATGAATGGATAGATATTTTAAACATGATTGGGAAAGGAGATATTTCTCAACTCCCACTTCATGACATAACAGAACTATGTGTCCATCTCTCAAGAGGAAAATCTAAAACAGGAAAAGGGCCTAGGGATCCTTCTCTTATTAGGGCTAACAAATATGAAACTGGATCAGTAAGTAGGGCAGAGATTGGTAATATGCTTGATGAGTTCAAAACTGATATCTTAGGGAGCCTTAGTGAACAACTAGACACCCTTAAAATCCAACACAAGCAGAAAGCAGAAACAGATGCTTTAGCCATCTTTTGTCCGAAATGTAGGAAGAAACATGCTTTGAGGGAATGTCCCTTGGATGCAAAAGTTGTAGAAACATGTATGATTTGCTCAGAGAATCATGAGATCAAGGATTGTCCTTCAATTCCTGGACTCAAAGATGTTTTTCAAGAAGACCCAAATTCAGTAGAATCTCTCTGTTTTGTTGCAAGAAGACCTTGGCAGGGACAAAAAACTCAAGGGTTTAACAACCCTATGAATTTCCAAACCCCACCAAATTGGAATCCTTGGCAACAACCTTGGCCCCAACATCAAAACTCATATCAGCCATGGGTACAAGGGATGCAAAATCCTTATGGGAGATTTGCTCAATTTTATCAATATCCTCCATCTTTTCAAAATCAACAAGCTCCATAACTTCCAAACCCAAATCCACAACTTTCATTGCCATTTCCACAACAACAACCTTCTCAACAAAATCCACATCCTCAACTCATGCTCCCATATCAACAAAAGACAAATCAACTTCCAGCTCAGTCATTGCCAAATCCTAATAATAAGAATCCTCAGAACACCTACATGGTAGAAGGACAACAATTTCCTACCTATATGATTGTTCCTCTCAACGATGTACAACTCAGATTTGGTAGAGTTTTAGAAAAACCTTCTATAGATATCCAAGAGCAAGATACCTCTGAGGAGGATTCTCTTCAAGTCAATAAGGGTTCTGAGGAAGAATCTCTTCAAAATTCAAATATTCAAAAAGAAAAAGAAAAGTTAACACCCACAACTCCTATAGTTGAGCAACCTACATCTTCATCTACACCTCCTTTTCCTGAAAGACTACAAATTGACAAGGGGGTGGAAAAAAAAATCTTGTTGCCTAACTATGACTTTCTAGATGAATTGAAGAATTTTTGTATCAAGATTCCCTTGCTACAAGCCATTCGAGAGATTCCTATTCTAGCAAAAACAATAAAGGAGTTGAGTTTCAAAAGACCAGGAAGGAAACTAAAAGACACAAGAAGAATCCACATGGTAGGAAAGATTGCAGATATTATGATGGGAAAAATTACCATGCAGAAGTATGTAGATCCAGGAAGTCCAATTGTCAAGACACATATAAATGGGATAGAAATTCCAAACACATTGATTGACTTAGGGGCTGTTATCAACATTATGAGTAGACAGACTATGGAACAGCTAAAACTTCCTAACCTTCTTTTTACACCTACTTTACTGCAACTTGCAGATCGATCAATTATTAAACCAGATGGTGTATTAGAAGATATTTCAGTCTCCTTAGATTCTTGGGAATATCCGGTAGATTTTATGATTTTGACTCCCAATAGTAATCTAGGAGGGCACCCACTTATCTTAGGAAGACCTTGGCTAGCCACAGCTGATGCTTTTATTAGTTGTAGATCTAGGGACATGTACATTTCTAATGGTAATTCGACAAAGAAATTCAATTTGTATCCTCCAGCAAGAGCAATCACAGAAGTAGGAGACAATGAATGGGTCGATGATGAGGACATTATACAACCTGTCTTTACCATTTCTGAAATCGGTGAGGATAGTCAAATTCTGAACACATTAGAAAATTTTGAGACATCTTCAGAATATGACCCCACACAATTTCAGTTGGAATCCGACATAGAATATTTATCATCAAGACAAATGTCTCTTTACTCTATGGAAGAGTTTGGTAGTTCTACTATTGAGATTTTTCCAGGAAAAACATTGAATATCAACAAACATATGGAAAAATCACAACAAGAAGAACTAACCAAAATCTTGCAAAAACATTCTACTGCATTTGCATGGGAGTATATTGACATGAAGGGTATTGATCCTAAGACTTGCATCCATCACATCTATATTGAGGAAAACATTAGACCAATCAGACAACCTCAAAGAAGGATGAATCCAAATCTTAGGAGATAGTGAAAGAAGAGCTCCAAAAACTACTCAATGTAAACTTCATTTATCCAATTTCAGATAGCCGATGGGTTTCTCCTTTGGTTATAGTACCTAAAAAGAATGGTAAATGGAGGGTATGCATTTATTACAGGGAATTGAAAAAAGAAACTTTAAAGGATCACTTTCCTTTGTTTTTTATTGATCAGGTATTACATACATTAGCAGGTAAAAAGTACTTTTCATTTTTGGATGGTTTTAGTGGCTATAATCAAATTCAGGTAGCACCTGAAGATCAAGATAAGACCACATTTACTTGTCCATGGGGAACTTTTTCCTATCAAGTGCTTCCTTTTGGGTTATGTAATGCACCTGCAACATTCCAAAGAGCAGTACTAGGAATTTTTTCTGATCTAATCCATGATTGTGTAGAGGTTCATATGGATGATTTTACAGTTTATGGTAATTCATTTGAAGAGGCATTAGAAAATTTGGAAAAAGTTCTTATAAGATGTAAAGAAACAAACCTTTCATTAAGCCATGAAAAATGCTTTATCATGTTTACTGAAGGGATTGTTTTAGGACATCATATTTCGGGAGATGGGATTAAGGTTGATAGATCAAAAGTTGAAGTCATCTCCAAGTTGCCTATTCCAAATTGTCAAAGAGATGTTAGAAGTTTTCTAGGATTTACTGGTTACTATAGAAGATTTGTAGAAAACTTCACTAAAATAGCATCTCCACTCTTCAAATTGCTTACAAAAGACTGTGAATTTAAATGGGATCCTGATTGTCAATCAGCTTTTGAAACTTTGAAAACAAGAATATCTGAAGCACCTATCTTAAGAGGACCAAATTGGAAACTCCCTTTCCATATTTCTATGGATGCTTCAGATACAGCTCTAGGAGCTGTGTTGGGTCAAAAAGATTTAGTTCCTTATGCCATTTATTATACCAGTAAAAATTTGACTCCCACAGAGTTGAACTATACTGTGACTGAAAAAGAGTTTTTAGCTGTTGTTCATGCGATTAATAAGTTTAGACATTATATAACAGGCTATGAAACTTTTATTCATACTGATCATTCTGCAATTAGATATTTAATGAACAAACCTGTTACTAATGGCAAAGTGATAAGATGGCTCTTACTTTTGCAAGAATTCAATATTACTGTGTTGGATAGACCAGGAAAACAAAATACAGTAGCTGATTTCTTGTCTAGGATTCAGAATACTAAAGAAGATTCTCCTGTAGAGGATAAGTTTCGTAATGAATACTTATTTGAAGTAACTATTAAGACACCTTGGTATGCAGATATTGCTAACTATTTGGTTACAGGGAAACTACCTTCACATTTATTTCCAAGTGAAAAACGAAAAATTATTCAGGAGAGTTCAAAATATTCATGGATTTCTAACGAATTGTTTAAAACAGGGCCAGATCTTGTGATCAAAAGATGTTTCAGGGAAGATGAAATGCCTGATATTCTTAAGGCATGTCATGATGAACCATGCGGTGGACACTTTGCAGACAAAAGGACAGCCTATAAAATCCTCTCTCTAGGATATTATTGCCCTTCCCTCTTCAAAGATGCAAAACAATATGTCAAAAGGTGTGACAGCTGCCAAAGAGTACGGAAACCTACCCTTTCAAATGAAATGCCATTACAACCACAGGTACTCATTGAACCCTTTGAAAAATGGGCTTTAGATTTCATTGGACCTATTAATCCACCATCTAAGAAGAAGAAGTATATATTGGTTTGTACTGATTATGTTACTAAATGGGTAGAAGCCAAAGCATTAGTATCTGCTACTGAAAATTCAGTTATTCATTTTCTTTATGAGGATATTTTTACTCACTTTGGTGTTCCAAGAGAAATTGTGACAGATCAAGGAAGCCAATTCACATCCAACTTGGTGGAGAAGTTGATGGAAGAATACAAAATCAAGCACGGAAGATCTACTCCTTACCATCCGCAAGTAAATGGTCAAGTGGAGTCTACAAACAAAGTTCTTGAAAGTATCATCACCAAAACTGTTCATCTACATAGAAGAGATTGGGCAGAAAGGCTTCCTGAAGCCTTGTGGGCCTACAGAACTACATGGAGAAATACAACGGGACATTCTCCCTATGAACTTGTTTATGGGAAAGAAGTCTTGCTCCCCATTGAGTTCCAAGTCAAGACCTTCAAGATAGCAGTTCAGTTGGGGATGGACTTATCAAAAGCCCAAAAGCATAGAATGGAGCAGTTGAATGAGCTAGATGAGATCAGACAAGAAGCAATTCTAAGAACTGATCTAGTTCAATATCAAAGAGATAAATGGCATGACAAGTATATCAAAGAGAAGAAGTTTCAAGAAGGAGATTGGGCATTGTTATTTGATTCCAAGTTTAAATATTTTCAAGGAAAATTTCAGAATCATTGGCTTGGGCCATATGAGATTGACAAGATCTTTAGCAATGGAGCGGTAAGAATCAAGACCATTGATGAGTTTCAAACTCCTCTTATTGTGAATGGCCATAGATTGAAATTTTATCATAAGCCACTCTCAAAAGAGGATTTTTTCAAAATGTTTCAAGAAAGTTCTGCAATCAGGCTGGTACAGAAGAATTCTTCTTCTCCACCAGCCTAGCTTTTGTTCTTTTCAGTTAAAAAAAAAAAAAAAAATTGGTATAAGCCTGAAAACCAATCACTGATTGGCAGTCTTATACAGAAAATATAGGGTGAAAATCAAGAACACCTGACACTCTATATTTTCCAAAAAAAAAATCTCTCTTTCATTTCACAAGTTTTGTGATCATTCACTCCATTCCATTCCACTTCATTCCATTTCATTTCACTTCATTTCACTCCACTCCACTTCATTTCATCCATTTCATTCCATTTCATTAATAAAAATATTTTTCATGACCATTTCCATCTGGTCATTTTTCATATGTTCATTTCCATTCATCCAAGTAATAGTTGTGTCAGTTTCCGCAGCTGACATCTGTTTCCGCAACTAACTCCAGTTTCCGCAGCTAGAAGCAGATTCCGTAGCTACTACTCATTTTTCAAAAAGAATGTACAGTCATATGTTATTTCCATAATCATGAAATAAAATCCAGGTGAGAGGATAAAAAATGAAGACATGGAGCATTCAAGACACCAATGAAGAGTAATTAGTTGAAGACCAAAGGAAAAGGCAAAGATTCCAAAGGTGTGAATAAAATTTATTTCAAATAGCATTGAAAAAAACACATTTTTATATAGTTCTGAACCATGAGCTCTATCCATTATGTGCAATGATTATATTGACAATTCCATAACCTTTCACGATCTCCATATTATCCTCTCGCATTCATTCACAAACGGTTCCATCATTAAAACCCCCGATTTTCACTCATGATACAATATTCCACCGGTGAATATGAGACGTTTTTGATTTGACCAAGGAATCTTACAGCCGCATAAATCCATAACCGTTGATTGAAACGTGTTCACATTTATTTCGCAGCCACCAAATTTCAAAACGCTGCCGAATGTGTTATACTCTGTCAATTGCACAATCGTATCTCTGTTATGCTCACGAAACCCTTTTCTATTCTGTCACACTCCATTCCGTTCATTGTGTTCATTTCCACTCTCGGATATCTACCCACAGTCTCACTCCATTCCGTTCATTGTGCTCATTCCCATTCTATAATATATTCCCACAGTCATTGAGCTTGTTTCTGTGCGTTCAGCCGTTCTATTTCCATTTGAATCCTCCATGCAGGAAAGTCTTTGAAGAGAAGAAAGAAAAAAATGGGTAAATTGCTAAGAGCAGAACCGGAAGGACCGAAGTTCATGGAGGGATATCCACAAGTAAGGGATGTATTGAAGAAAGCAAATTGGTTGCGGTTTATCCAGAAATTTAGAGGGTGTCATAAATAAGTGATGAAGGCATTCGCAAGGTCGTTTAATGGCTTGGAAGCAGAGATTGGAGACCTTAATTTTGCGGTCAATGAAGCATCTATAGCAACAGCCATGGAACTTCTTCAGGAGGGTGAGCGTTGGTTTAAGAATAAAAATATCAGTGATGAAGCATGGAGAACAATCTTACAAAACCAAGGTATGGACATAACTGTTTTTAAAAGAGGAATTTTTGTGCATGCATTGAAAGAGGAATGGGCTACTTTGCCGCTAGTTGTTCAGAAATTCATTACATGTGAAGGCCGTTTTGGGTCCATGTACATGTACCATACCAGGTTACTGATGAATTTTCTAGATAATCAAGCTCTCAATCTCCCATATTTTCTGTTAAATATCTTGAAGAAAATTTCTGTGACTGTTCAGAAACATTTAGGAGATGTAGAACCTCATCTATATCACCACGGCCTTATAAAAATTTTGATTGAAAAGGAGTTAAAGGAAAAGAAAGACACATGGGAACAATTTCTGGTTAGAAATTTCTTTGAGGAACCTCAGGAAATTCCTGAAGGTAGCACAGCAAGAAGAAGTTGGAGAAAAAGAACAATTGATGAAATCAAAAATACTCCTACTACTGCAATTGAAAGAACTGATAGGGAAGAAAGACTGTCAAAGAGGAAGAAGAAAGAAATCAAGGGTAAGAAGCCAATAACACCAAAAGAAAGAAAAACTATTGAGGCTATACATAAAACTCCTTCTTCTGAAGAAGAAGATAATCAAGTGTTATCTGAAAGACTAGTTTATCTTCAAAAACAGTCCTCTATGGCCAAGAAGACAGAGAAAGGAAAAAAAAAACAAAAGGATAGTGCACCACAGCGTGTGAGAAGAAGCAGCAGACTTAAGGGGAAATTGAGGAAAACGCAAATGAAGGGTCCTCATTTCATTGATTTGGGAGAGGAAACATATGAACAGTCCCCAGCTGACCATAGTCCATCTCAGTCAGTTAGTGAACCTGGTTCATTTCATTCCCAATCAGACATTGAACATACTCCATCCCATTCTCAGCAAGATATTGATGTGAGCCCTCCTCAGTCAGATTATTCTCCTTCACGGGATTTTTGGGACAGCCCAATAAAAATGACACTTGAAATAGACCCCAAGCAGCAGGAAGTATATGACTATATAGAATCTTTGGAAAAGGCAGCTACAGGTCCCAGTACTTCGTCTATCCAGCCTCATACAGTACAGGATGATTTAGTCCAATCACTAAAACAGGAAATTTTTGAGTTAGAGCTTTTGAATATACATATCAAAAATGAAAATTAGACATTGAAGGAACAAGGAAAACTGGACAAAATCATCCATGATAATATTATGCTACATCTGGGAATATGGCAAAAGAAGAACAAGAAATTGAAAATAAAATGCCAGAAGTTAAGCAGAGCACTGGTTAATATCAAATTTAGGTGCTTAATAAAGAAACCCAGAATGTTAGCAGCACCAAGGAAGAGGAGGAGAGGATTGGATGTGCTGGCTGAAGTGTCAAGGCACATGAACTAAGGAAGGAATATTAAAACTTTGGTTGCATCAGGACATGCAACACCTTCACAGTGGGGGTATGTTGAGTCTCAATTCTGCATCTTTTCCATACACTTTTCTATACCTTTTTCACTCACTTGAACCTCCCAAGTTGTCAATATCATTTGCAAAAGAGCATCTAACATGGTTTTTAATTATATTTTTGTGTTTGCTATTTGATTTAGATTTTGTTCATTCAGCTGCGGAATCTTTCCACTTTCCACAGCTACTGCAACTTTCCGCAGCTATTTTGTGAAACTCTATGTTACAGGTGTCTACAGGGAAAACGAGCCACATGGGCAAGTCAGGAATGATGTGGACATGGTTCGTGTCCTATTGGTTCGAGCAAACTCATCTAAAGAAGCCGCGGTCAAAGGCATCCACATGGAAGTCAACCATAGAGTCTTACGGTGACAAGACTCTGTTCCGTGTCACGTAAAGGTTCATATGGCCGTTTCTGAGCTTGCGGAGGACAAGTCGACATCTGTACATGGCTCCATAGTCGAATTCAAGCATCCACTTCTCATAGATTTATTTTCCAACACGGCCATGATCCTAGATCCGTGGACGTAATGGTCTACGTGTTCTACACCAGCATAAACTTTAGGAGACAGTGATATTTCTTTTGTTATATATAACGTGTTTGCATACGCATATAGAGTTAGTCCCGATTAGTCTCTGTTAATTTTATTAAGTCTGCTCTGTAATGTAATTATGCTGCCTTTGAGCCGTAATACTACCATACTGTTATGACTACATTTTTAATATAAGAAGACTATGTTTTCCAACTTAATTCGTACTTGAAGATTGTTGCCAAGGCTGGTGTAGAGGGCCCCTGCTCAGCTAATGTTTTGTGCATTAGTGTATAGTTCTTATTTCATTTATTTAAAGCTCATTGTGCCATAATCCATTCACATGTTTATACATTTCATTTTTTTTCATTTCTGTTTATAAACTTTCCTGCTTTCCATTTCACTTCTGTCTTTCATGTTTTATGTTGTTAATCACTGATCAATGTTCTTGTTTCAGGTTATAGATAGGAAGCCCGGGCATTTTCATAGCTTTTTGACTAATGACATGGAATTAACATTGTTCTGCTGCTAATGTGTTTTTCTTAGTTTCTGTTTCATTTCGGTATTGCTTTGTTTAACTCAGTTTTGCTTAATTGTTTCAGTAGTTAAATTTAGATATATTAAACTGCTCATAGCATCTTCAGTTGCCTCCGAAAGCCACAGCTGGACTGATGGTGAGGGATTGTATTATGAAATGTGTAGTTTAGTATTAGTTTCCTTTCTGCAAAATTAGATATATTAAACTGCTCATAGCATCTTCGGTTGCCTCCGAAAGCCACAGCTGGACTGATGGTGAGGGATTGTATTATGAAATGTGTAGTTTAGTATTAGTTTCCTTTCTGCAAAATTAGATATATTAAACTGCTCATAGCATCTTCAGTTGCCTCCGAAAGCCACAGCTGGACTGATGGTGAGGGATTGTATTATGAAGTGTGTAGTTTAGTATTAGTTTCCTTTCTGCAAGTTAGAAATGTTAAATTGTGCATGACATCTTCAGTTACCTCCGAAAGCCACAACTGGACGGATGGTGAGGGATTGAATTATGAATGTATGGTTTGATATTAGTTTACTTTCTGCAAGTTAGATATCAGTTACTCAAGTTGTTTATGGTTACTTCCGAAAATCATAGCTGGACTAATGATGAAGGATCAGAAGATAAATTGATGTAATCTGATTTAGATTTACTTTGTTGCAATTTTGAATTTCTTTAAGCATAGTTTATTTTTGTTTAGATAGCAGCAAGAATAGTTTAGTTTCATGCTCACTAGTTCACTGTTTTTGATTTATTAGACTTACAACATCTTTTCATTTCAGCAGTACATTTTCATTTCCTTTCAATTTTTGTCATTGAAAAATTCAAATTCCTTTTTTAAGTTTCAAGTTGGTAAATCATTATAGGGGATATCATTTCCTTGAACAAATATAACCATACTTGTTTTCATTTTAGAATTTCAATTTCACCTTAGAAAACCAAAAACGACAAAAAGTTAAGAAATAGGTTATCTTGCACATATAGTGCGTCGCACTTCATCAACTTACGAATCCCGGATTGACAAATTAAATGCAGCAATTTAGGATACACTAAATTGACCAAACAATACACTTGGGCATGGATTGACCCTTCTTGACTTAACATTGGTACGCATGCTAGATGCATATTGTAGATGGGATGAACATAGCTTCATGGACCTGAATATGGAACATTGTTGAGAGGATTTTCTTGACTTGATTTGAGGAGGACCTTGTTACACAACAATTTGTTACTGTCCTTGTACTCCCCATTCCTTGATCCTGGAGAACACATACAGTGAACCTTGTGTACTTTCCAAGCATGGAATACATACCCCTAAACCACACTTTTTCTGTCAAATCATCTCCCTTTACAACTTTTATGAAATTTCCTTGTAAAAACCTGGTTTTCAAGGTCGATGCTTTCTCTTACTGTCTGACCTATACTGATAGAAGAGATTTACACTGAGACCCACACCGATCGGCGCTATGTCCTAATGTCAGACTCATGCTGATCATATTTTGGAAAGCTTCTAAAATAGAAGTGAAGCTTCATAGACTAGAAGCTTCACGAGGTGGTGATATGGAAGTTGGTTTTGAGGATGTGACTGAGGAATTCCCCTTTGGGCTTCTTGTTCCCAAGAAATAGGAACTACTCTAAAGGATAAGCTCTTTTCCCATTATTTGAGGGCCCATAATCTCCTCCTCCATCATTATATAAGGAGACCTCCTTCAACTCTATAGCCTTAGTTGGTGATGATAAAAAGGAGAATAATTTATAGCTTTGGGAGAATAGTGCAGAGCATGATTGCTTTTGTGTGTTGAGAACATAGTGAGATCTTGGACCTTTGTGTGTGAGATTTTTACAAACGTGGTTGGATATGGACCTGCAGAAGGACAGTCTCAACATCAAGGCTTGGTTGTAAAATCCCCTTGTCTTTATTATAATAAAATGCAACTAGTGTTTATCTTCCACTCTTGTTTACATATATAATGAGATTTCTAGCATTCCTTGATCAATTAGATATATTGTAATTGTTTTATGTTTGTCGTGATTTTACACTTGTCGTGGTGTCTTCATTGTCTGTACAGGTAATCGAATGTTGGTAGTAGTGTGTATCGAACTTGAGGATAACAATGGGTCAAGAAGCTTCGATGGAAGATGACAACATAGCATCAGAACGAGGTAGGACATCTTCCTTGCTCTGAATTTAATTTACAATCTAGGAAGGTAGATGTTAGTATGTCTAGGTAAATCCCCTCATGTTCTTCTTGTTTCTTCAGATTCCTTGGACTTGAAGAAAGGTTATCTCGTCCCTGTGCTTCAAGAATTTGCTCCTCCTCCTCCCATGATGGAGGTCCTAGAGGATCCTCCTCTTGCTCCTATAACACAAGGGGATGACCATGTCATTTCTATGGTATCCCCTCCAAGTAGTTTGGTTGCTTCCTTCGATTGAAGTCAATTTACAGGATATTGTCTTCCTTCTTATGTGCCTTTTGAGGATATAGGCCTTTGATATGGTCGTACCTAGAAAAATTATAGATGAAGGTGCATTAGTTAGTATTATTTCTTCCACTACTTGGCAAGCTTTAGGTTCTCCACCACTTGTGCTTGATATGCAGAATCTGTTGGCCTTTAATAGAGGAACCAGTCAACCGTTAGGGATCCTTCCAAAGTTGCCAATTAATTTGGGAGGGAAAACCATCTATATAGACATGATGGTTGTTCCAATCCCCTTTGATTTAAATTTAATCTTGGGGCGTGATTATGCTTATGCCATGCGTGCACTTGTCTCTTCCCTCTTTCATGTGATTTTTTTTCCACACAAAGGTCAGATTGTGATCATTAATCATCTTTCATTATTTGGTCTGGAAGTGGCGGCTGGCCCACCATCATCTCTTCTGGGTATTTATCTACTGGTTGTACCTTCCCCATCGTAGGTTAATTATGTGGCTACCTGCCCTGTGCCCGCATTTAGTGATAGTGTCATTGTGCATCACGTGCTGGGGGAATTGGGCTCTGATTTCTGAGATGTTTTTCTCCCATCAGATGAGAACATCTTGGAAGCCATGAATTCTTATTCAACATGACAAGGTCATCAGAGCAGAGTTCATTTTCTTTTGTCAAGCTCCTTAAAAAGTGAAACAAGCTCGTCAGAGCAGAGTTCATTTTCTTGTGTCAAGCTCCTTAAAAAATGAAACAAGGTCATTGGATCAGAGTTCTTTTTCTTGTGTCAAGCTCCTTTAAAAATGAAACAAGGACATTGGAGCATAGTTTGTTTTCTTGTGTCAAGCTTCTTAAAAAATGAAACAAGGTCGTTGGAGCAGAGTTTGTTTTCTTGTGTCAAGTTCCTTAAAAAATAAAACAAGGTCGTTGGAGTAGAGTTCATTTTCTTGTGTCAAGCTAGTTAAAAAAATGAAACAAGGTGGTATGAGGATGGTTCATCTTCTATGTCAAACTCATTAAAAGATGAATTATTTCACGAGGATAATTCTTCTAATGTGTCACCCTCATTAAAATAATGAAACGCGTTCTTGTTCAATTCGAGTCTTTGATACGATCTCGTAAAATCCCAGTCAAGTCTTTCTCTTGATCTCGTAATTTGAACCTTCACTCCATCTGCCTTTCATATGGACTGAAGCTTCTGTAATATCCCCAAAATTGGGACTCTCAACAATGCATGTATGAAAAATCCATTTTTCAGAAATGTATACTACAAAAATCAAAATCAGCCCTTGGATCCCTTAGATCTAATAATCTAAGACCTAAATCCAAGAGGAGATCAGAAACAAATCCTTCTAGGTGAGGTAAACAAGTCTCTGACACATAGTATGGCTGAGAATGCCCAAGAATGGGACTGCAAAAGTACAAAACAATACTACTTATAAAATAATGCAGTTTATCAATGTAAGAGCAGGAGACCGATATGGAGGCTTAAAAACTACATATACATCAGCAAGTTAGATTTACAATGTGGCACATACAATGTACAAGAGAAAAATAGAAGACTTATATGAAGAAACCCCTCAAAGGGAGGTACTAAAACACATGTATTAACTGCAAAAGGCTTGAAAATATTATTTTAAAGAGCTGTAGCAACTATATATTACAGTTCAGACATGGAGCAGATCTTTGTACAACTAATTATATCTATATCATATCTATACACTAGAAGAGCTCCTCTGCAAATTCCCCTTGGGGTTTTGAGGAAAACATGAAATACAAAGAATAGATCTGAGATCTAAAGTTGTAGTTGGAAGATGAGCTTGGCCAAATTCCTAATAGTGGACAAGATTATCAAGAATCCTCCAAGAGCTACTCAATGGAAGAGGTGGGATTACCGATCAGGAACACCCTAGTGCTAAACAACACTATTCTCAGCTAAGCAGGAAGAGAATGATATATGTATAAACATACAATATATTCATAAATATACACAATCAACAACCTTCTTCTACTATCCTCCTCCTACTTTTATAATGTGAAAGTCCTGCCAAACCCTAAACCATCTCAATGATTTAGCTCCTTTCACATGTGTAGCCTCCAACTAAAATTGCGTTGTGCATCTAGGAGATTCAATGTATCTATACAACGCTGTTGATTTTGTCTTGGTTGACTGAGTAAAATGATCCAACCTCTTTCACACCTAAGTGTGCTTATGTAAATAGCTCAAATTTAGCTTTTTTCACATGTGGCATTGATTTATTTTTCTGTTTAGGAGTTTTAATCATCCTCCTTTAAAATTTTATTCATGAAATAGAAAAATGAAACAAAATTGTATATTCCCATTAGCTTAGGCTAGTTGGGAATATTATAGTCCTCCCCTCCAAAATGCTTCTTGTCCTCAAGCAACTGATAGGGTGAGTGATGCAACACTTCTCCTCCTCCATGGGTGATACCATCAAGGATCAAGCTTTCTTTAGAAGTTAAGTGTTCACCAATCCAACCCTCCATGAATTGTTCCTCCAAAGTCATTATGAGATGTACATAATCCATCCCACAAGGAGTCAATAACTCAAATGAAACAAACATGGCTGAACAAATACTCTCCCTTAAACATGTAGCATAAGGTACATGGAGAGTCTCCATACCATGAGGTACATACATGCTCCCCATCCTCCCTTCATACAATCCCATAAATAGTACTAGTATATCATCAATGTATGGAAGTAAAACTACATATAAGCAAACCAAAATTTGAGCATGAGGAGGTGGGTCATAGTCCCACATGTGGTACCAGCGCAGTGCATCTCATAGCTGCATCATATCAAGGTGTGGCAAGTTGTTTCCCCACCACTTAATTATTGCACATGTCATCTCACTATGGCTGAAAGTGTGAGATATGTCTAGTGCTTTTGGGAAGCATCCATCATGGAAGTAAATCTCCCTTTTCACATCAAGGGAGTGGCCAAGTTCAAAAATTTTAGTGGCCCAATAATTTCCATGAGATTTACATGATACATTACTCCTTTAGGAGTCATGGCATGCATAAAAATGGTAAAGGAACATGTACAATCATAAAATAAAACTTGCTTTACATGAACAGTTCCTTTACCAACAATATCTCTCATACAAAGGGAGTTGTGCATGGATCTTTCTCCTCTTTCAAAATAAGGAAGAAATGGCTGAAATGACTCTTGCATAGAGTCCCATGGCTACCCCAACTGCACATAGCTCATGCATTCTTGAAAATTATGATGTAGTTCTTCCAAGCCTTCCCAATCAAAGTTCATCATGATGATGTTGCAGATCCTCATGGAATGCATATGGCTGAAGAAAAAATCTTTGTAGGCTCCTTGTAGTATCTTATGCTTGAGCTTAGAAGCTCTAGACAAAAATATTCTACCATGATGATAGATGACTCCTTCTTGGACTAAGTAGCCCTCTTCATGCAACTAGTCATCAAGTATCATACATGTGTGAAGATCTTTGGAATAATCCACTAGCAGTTGGGATTTCCAATAGAGATCTACACTGCTCAACAATGATAGCGCTAATGATACATCAAAAAAAGTGTCTCTCATGTTGATTTTCCTCTCCTTGACCTCTCCTATGTCAAAAGTGTGAGTTGGAAGGTTGTTCCTTCCATTCTTCTACTCCCATAGCACAGATTCAAAAAAGAGAGTGGGTGATGATGATAGGGGAAGAAAATTTCCCTCCTCCTTGAGCTTACCCAAGTGTCCCAGCACTGTAGCTTTGTTTTCAAGTGCTCCAATCCCTTCTAGATATAATTTTGGAGCATCAAGTTGTGAAGTTTTCCCCACAAAATATGAATGAGGTGGCCTCCTAGGTGGTTTTCCCACTAGATAATGAGGTTTCAGGGACCATCCTCATATTCATAATAGATGGGATCTTCATGTCCCTACTTCCACTGTGAAATTTCAACTCTATTTCATGTGTGGAAGTCACGTGAAATTTGGAGACCACTCTTAGTCATGCAAGAGTGCCTCTGATTGGAGAATTTGCTCCATTCTCTTCTCCTAGCAATAGTGGATCATCTTATTCTATGTTAGCTTTGTCATCCCTCCTTTGTTTTGCCTCATTGTATTTTAGCATAGACACATGCTGCTCATGTCATCCATATGGAATATCCTTAGGAAGTCCCTGCAAAGATGCAAGGTCCTCTTTAGAGGAAGCAATTGCTTCATC